>CM019066.1:238397068-238942066 GCA_009667805.1 Leptobrachium leishanense
TTCTACCCAAGCCGCTCGAGACGCCGGGTGCCGTGCCACTCGGTAGTCGGGCTTGGCAACACCAACGAGGGGGTCAGATAGAGCCGGACCGCAGGCGGATACTCCATTCCGTCATACAGGGTGTGTGTGTGTATGAGCAGGGTGTGTGTGTGTATGAGCAGGGTGTGTGTGTATGAGCAGGGTGTGTGTGTATGGCAGGGTGTGTGTGGTATGAGCAGGGTGTGTGTGTGTGTGTGTTTGAGCAGGTGTGTGTGTGTGTATGAGCAGGGTGTGTGTGTGTGTATGAGCAGGTGTGTGTGTGTGTGTATGAGCAGGGTGTGTGTGTGTGGTGTATGAGCAGGTGTGTGTGTGTATGAGCAGGGTGTGTGTGTGTGTATGAGCAGGGTGTGTGTGTGTGTATGAGCAGGGTATGTGTGTGTGTGTGTGTATGAGCAGGGTGTGTGTGTGTGTATGAGCAGGGTATGTGGTGTGTGTGTGTATGAGCAGGGTGTGTGTGGTATGAGCAGGGTGTGTGTGTGTGTGTATGAGCAGGGTGTGTGTGTGTATGAGCAGGGTGTGGTGTGTGTGTATGAGCAGGGTGTGTGTGGTATGAGCAGGGTGTGTGTGTGTGTGTATGAGCAAGGTGTGTGTATGAGCAGGGTGTGTGTGTGTGTATGAGCAGGGTGTGTGTGTGTGTGTATGAGCAGGGTGTGTGTGTGTGTATGAGCAGGGTGTGTGTGTGTGTGTATGAGCAGGGTGTGTGTATGAGCAGGTGTGTGTGTGTGTGTATGAGCAGGGTGTGTGTGTGTGTGTATGAGCAGGGTGTGTGTATGAGCAGGGTGTGTGTATGAGCAGGGGTGTGTGTATGAGCAGGGTGTGTGTGTGTATGAGCAGGGTGGTGTGTGTGTATGAGCAGGGTGTGTGTGTGTGTATGAGCAGGGTGTGTGTATGAGCAGGGGTGTGTGGTGTGTGTGTATGAGCAGGGTGTGTGTGTGTGTGTGTGTATGGCAGGGTGTGTGTGTGTGTATGAGCAGGGTGTGTGGTGTGTTGTGTGTATGAGCAGGGTGTGTGTGTGTATAGCAGGGTGTGTGTGTGTGTGTATGAGCAGGGGGTGTGTGTGTGTGTGTATGAGCAGGGTGGTGTGTGTGTGTGTATGAGCAGGGTGTGTGTGTGTGTGTGTATGAGCAGGGGGTGTGTGTGTGTGTGTATGAGCAGGGGGTGTGTGTGTGTGTGTATGAGCAGGGTGTGTTGTGTGGTGTGTGTTGAGCAGGGGGTGTGTGTGTGTGTGTGTAGAGCAGGGGTGTGTGTGTGTGTATGAGCAGGGGGTGTGTGTGTGTGTGTATGAGCAGGGTGGTGTGTGTGTATGGCAGGGGTGTGTGTGTGTGTGTATGAGCAGGGTGTGTGTGTATGTGTTGTGTGTATGAGCAGGTGTGTGTGTGTGTGTGTATGAGCAGGGTGTGTGTGTGTGTGTATGAGCAGGGTGTGTGTGTGTGTGTATGAGCAGGGTGTGTGTGTGTGTGTGTGTATGAGCAGGGTGTGTGTGTGTGTGTGTGTATGAGCAGGGTGTGTGTGTGTGTGTATGAGCAGGGGTGTGTGTGTGTGTGTATGAGCAGGGGGTGTGTGTGTGTGTGTATGAGCAGGGGTGTGTGTGTGTGTGTATGAGCAGGGTGTGTGTGTGTGTGTGTGTGTATGAGCAGGGTGTGTGTGTATGAGCAGGGTGTGTGTGTGTATGAGCAGGGTGTTGTGTGTGTATGAGCAGGGTGTGTGTGTGTGTTGTATGAGCAGGGTGTGTGTGTGTGTATGTATGAGCAGGGTGTGTGTGTGTGTGTATGTATGAGCAGGGTGTGTGTGTGTGTATGTATGAGCAGGGTGTGTGTGTATGTATGAGCAGGGTGTGTGTGTGGTATGTATGAGCAGGGTGTGTGTGTGGTATGTATGAGCAGGGTGTGTGTGTGTGTATGAGCAGGGTGTGTGTGTGTGTGTATGAGCAGGGTGTGTGTGTGTGTGTATGAGCAGGGTGTGTGTGTGTGTGTGTGTGTGTATGAGCACAGTGTGTGTGTGTGTGTGTGTGTATTAGCACGGTGTGTGTGTATGAGCAGGGTGTGTGTGTGTGTGAGCAGGGTGTGTGTGTGTGTGTGAGCAGGGTGTGTGTGTGTGTGTGTGTGTGAGCAGGGTGTGTGTGTGTGTGTGTGTGTATGAGCAGGGTGTGTGTGTGTGTATAAGCAGGGTGTGTGTGTGTGTGTGTGTGTGTGTGTATGAGCAGGGTGTGTGTGTGTGTGTGTGTGTGTATGAGCAGGGTGTGTGTGTGTGTTTGAGCAGGGTGTGTGTGTGTGTGTGTATGAGCAGGGTGTGTGTGTGTATGAGCAGGGTGTGTGTGTGTAGAGAGCAGGGGTGTGTGTGTGTATGAGCAGTGTGTGTGTATGGAGCAGGGGTGTGTGTGTGTGTATGAGCAGGGTGTGTGGTGTGTGTGTATGAGCAGGGTGTGTTGTGTTGTGTATGAGCAGGGTGTGTGTGTATGAGAGCAGGGGTGTGTGTGTGTATGAGCAGGGTGTGTGTGTGTGTATGAGCAGGGTGTGTGTGTGCGTGTATGAGCAGGGTGTGTGTGTGTGTGTAAGCAGGGTGTGTGTGTGTGTGTATGAGCAGGGTGTGTGTGTGTGTATGAGCAGGGTGTGTGTTGTGTTATGAGCAGGGTGTGTGTGTGTGTGTATGAGCAGGGTGTGTGTGTGGTGTGTATGGAGCAGGGGTGTGTGTGTGATGAGCAGGGTGTGTGTGTGTGTATGAGCAGGGTGTGTGTGTGTGTGTATGAGCAGGGTGTGTGTGTGTGTGTATGAGCAGGGTGTGTGTGTGTGTGTATGAGCAGGGTGTGTGTGTGTGTGTATGAGCAGGGTGTGTGTGTGTGTGTATGAGCAGGGTGTGTGTGTGTGTATGAGCAGGGTGTGTGTGTGTGTATGAGCAGGGGTGTGTGTGTGTATGAGCAGGGTGTGTGTGTGTGTGTGAGCAGGGTGTGTGTGTGTGGTGAGGCAGGGTGTGTGTGTTGTATGAGCAGGGTGTGTGTGTGTGTGAGCAGGGGGTGTGTGTGTTGTGAAGCAGGGGGGTGTGTGTTTGTTATGAGCAGGGTGTGTGTGTGTATGAGCAGGGGTGTGTGTATGAGCAGGGGGTGTGTGTATGAGCAGGGTGTGTGTGTGTGTGTATGAGCAGGGGGTGTGTGTGTGTGTATGAGCAGGGGGTGTGTGTGTGTATGAGCAGGGGGTGGTGTGTGTGTATGAGCAGGTGTGTGTGTGTGTATGAGCAGGGGGTGTGTGTGTGTGTATGAGCAGGGGTGTGTGTGTGTGTATGAGCAGGGTGTGTGTGTGTGAGCAGGGTGTGTGTGTGTGTATGAGCAGGGTGTGTGTGTGTGTGTATGAGCAGGGTGTGTGTGTGTATGAGCAGGGTGTGTGTGGTGTGAGCAGGGTGTGTGTGTGTGTGAGCAGGGTGTGTGTGTGTGTGTGAGCAGGGGTGTGTGTGTGTGAGCAGGGGTGTGTGTGTGTGTGAGCAGGGGGTGTGTGTTTGTGTATGAGCAGGGGTGTGTGTGTGTGTATGAGCAGGGGGTGTGTGTGTGTATGAGCAGGGGGTGTGTGTATGAGCAGGGTGTGTATGAGCAGGGGTGGTGTGTGTGTGTATGAGCAGGGGGTGTGTGTGTGTGTGTATGAGCAGGGGGTGTGTGTGTGTGTATGAGCAGGGTGTGTGTGTGTATGAGCAGGGGTGTGTGTGTGTGTATGAGCAGGGTGTGTGTGTGTGTGTATGAGCAGGGGGTGTGTGTGTGTGTATGAGCAGGGGTGTGTGTGGTATGAGCAGGGTGTGTGTGTGTATGAGCAGGGTGTGTGTGTATGAGCAGGGTGTGTGTGTATGAGCAGGGTGTGTGTATGAGCAGGGTGTGTGTGTGTGTGTATGAGCAGGGTTGTGTGTGTGTGTATGAGCAGGGTGTGTGTGTGTGTATGAGCAGGGTGTGTGTGTGTGTGTATGAGCAGGGTGTGTGTGTGTGTGTATGAGCAGGGTGTGTGTGTGTGTATGAGCAGGGTGTGTGTGTGTGTGTGTATGAGCAGGGTGTGTGTGTATGAGCAGGGTGTGTGTGTGTATGAGCAGGGTGTGTGTGTATGAGCAGGGTGTGTGTGTGTGTGAGCAGGGTGTGTGTGTGTGTGTGTATGAGCAGGGTGTGTGTATGAGCAGGGTGTGTGTGTATGAGCAGGGTGTGTGTGTATGAGCAGGGTGTGTGTGTGTATGAGCAGGGTGTGTGTGTGTGTGTGTGTATGAGCAGGGTGTGTGTGTATGAGCAGGGTGTGTGTGTATGAGCAGGGTGTGTGTGTGTATGAGCAGGGTGTGGTGTGTGTGTGTGAGCAGGGGGTGTGTGTGTGTGTGAGCAGGGGTGTGTGTTGTGTATGAGCAGGGGGTGTTGTTGTATGAGCAGGGGGTGTGTGTTTGTGTATGAGCAGGGGGTGTGTGTGTGTGTATGAGCAGGGGTGTGTGTGTGTGTTGAGCAGGGGTGTGTGTGTGTGTGTATGAGCAGGGTGTGTGTGTGTGTATGAGCAGGGGTGTGTGTGTGTGTGTGAGCAGGGGGTGTGTGTGTGTGTATGAGCAGGGTGTGTGTGTGTGTGTGAGCAGGGGGTGTGTGTTTGTGTATGAGCAGGGGTGTGTGTGTGTGTATGAGCAGGGGTGTGTGTGTGTGTGTATGAGCAGGGGTGTGTGTGTGTGTGTATGAGCAGGGGGTGTGTGTGTGTGTGTATGAGCAGGGGGGTGTGTGTGTGTATGAGCAGGGGTGTGTGTGTGTGTATGAGCAGGGTGTGTGTGTGTGTGTGTATGAGCAGGGTGTGTGTGTGTGTGTATGAGCAGGTGTGTGTGTGTGTATGAGCAGGGTGTGTGTGTGTGTGTGTGAGCAGGGTGTGTGTGTGTTGTATGAGCAGGGTGTGTGTGTTGTGTGAGCAGGTGTGTGTGTGTGTGTGAGCAGGGTGTGTGTGTGTGTGTGTGAGCAGGGTGTGTGTGTGTGTGTGTGAGCAGGGTGTGTGTGTGTGTGTGTGAGCAGGGTGTGTGTGTGTGTGTGTGAGCAGGGTGTGTGTGTGTGTGTGAGCAGGGTGTGTGTGTGTGTGTGTGAGCAGGGTGTGTGTGTGTGTGTGAGCAGGGTGTGTGTGTGTGAGCAGGGTGTGTGTGTGTGTGTGAGCACGGTGTGTGTGGGTGTGTGTGTGTGTGTGAGCACGGTGTGTGTGTGTGTGTGTGTGTGTGTATGAGCATGGTGGGTGTGTGTGTGTGTGTATGAGCAGGGTGTGTGTGTGTGTGTGTGTGTATGAGCAGGGTGTGTGTGTGTGTATGAGCAGGGTGTGGTGTGTGTGTGTGTGTGTGAGCAGGGGGTGTGTGTTTGTGTATGAGCAGGGTGTGTGTGTGTGTGTGTATGAGCAGGGGGTGTGTGTGTGTATGAGCAGGGTGTGTGTGTGTGTATGAGCAGGGTGTGTGTGTGTGTATGAGCAGGGGTGTGTGTGTGTATGAGCAGGGGGTGTGTGTGTGTATGAGCAGGGGGTGTGTGTGTGTATGAGCAGGGTGTGTGTGTTTGTGTATGAGCAGGGTGTGTGTGTTTGTGTATGAGCAGGGTGTGTGTGTTTGTGTGTGAGCAGGGGGTGTGTGTTTGTGTATGAGCAGGGGGGTGTGTGTGTGTGTGTGTATGAGCAGGGTGTGTGTGTGTATGAGCAGGGGGTGTGTGTGTATGAGCAGGGTGTGTGTGTGTGTGTATGAGCATGATCAGGGGGTGTGTGCTATTAGGAGGTTTGGCTCTCAGATTTTGAAATTAAAGGTGCCTGCCTCCCCTGACTGGGCTTTGTTTAATATACTCTCTGAACGGGAAACCCACACCATGTCCAGGGCGCAGAAAACCCTCCTGGGAATCCTCTCCGCAGCCGCCAAGAAGGCCACCCTGGGGCAATGAATTGTCCCCTTAGCCCCTATGTTCTCGATGTTCTACTCGCGGTTTTATGCCATTTTTCATCATGACTAGGCAGAGTCTATCCTACATAAGGAGGACAAAGTTGGCAGGCTCTTTGAGGTGTGGAAGAAGTTCATAACATATTTACCGGAACCTGTTATCTCCAAACTCTGGGCTGACATTGAATTTGCCTGTTGATATATGCCGTGCTTCCTGTCAGGAGGACCCCACAACTCCCGCCCTCTCAATCCCTCGTGTTTGACCACTTTCTAAACTCTGTCCTTGCGTGAGATGTCGGACGTTCACCTAGCGAACTGGATCTTTGCAGTGTATTATTGGGGTAGGAATCGCTTCTGTCTGTTCCTTTATACACTGTCTGTAATGTATTGCTTGAATCTATGAATAAATAAATGTGAAAAAGAAAAATAGTGTCACTTTAAGTGGTCATGATAGGTAGAGTGTGCCTTTGAACTTTTTTCTGTGTTTGGAAATTGTGAAAATACAATTGTATTTCTGGATTGTATAATATATTTTTGATCAATATTTCTCTGCACAGGAAATGATGAGCTCATGCCAGATTGGTTTGAATCCAGGTTGGTTGCAACAATGATGCTGCTGTCTGCGGACGTCGAATTCATGAAATACTTGGAAATGTAAGTGCAATGAAATCCTCATGTAGGAATATTTTATAGGAATTATAACTGACTAGGTGGAAAGCCTGCCCAGAGGGCAGTCTATTGTGGATATACTGCCCCTGCTCATGTATACTGCCCCAGCTCGTGGATACTGCCCCAGCTCGTGGATATTGCCCCAGCACGTGGATACTGCCCCAGCACGTGGATATTGCCCCAGCACGTGGATATTGCCCCAGCTCGTGGATATTGCCCCAGCACGTGGATACTGCCCCAGCACGTGGATACTGCCCCAGAACGTGGATACTGCCCCAGCACGTGGATACTGCCCCAGCACGTGGATATTGCCCCAGCACGTGGATATTGCCCCAGCACGTGGATACTGCCCAGCTCGTGGATACTGCCCTAGCACGTGGATATTGCCCCAGCACGTGGATATTGCCCCAGCTCGTGGATACTGCCCCAGCTCGTGGATACTGCCCTAGCACGTGGATATTGCCCCAGCACGTGGATGGATACTGCCCAAGCACGTGGATATTGCCCCAGCTCGTGGATACTGCCCCAGCTCCTGGATATTGCCCCAGCACGTGGATACTGCCCCAGCACGTGGATATTGCCCCAGCACGTGGATATTGCCCCAGCACGTGGATACTGCCCCAGCACGTGGATACTGCCCCAGCACGTGGATATTGCCCCAGCTCGTGGATACTGCCCCAGCATGTGGATACTGCCCAGCACATGGATATTGCCCCAGCACGTGGATTGATACTGCCCCAGCACGTGGATACTGCCCAGCACGTGGATATTGCCCCAGCACGTGGATGGATACTGCCCAGCACGTGGATACTGCCCCAGCACGTGGATACTGCCCCAGCTCGTGGATACTGCCCAAGCTCGTGGATACTGCCCAAGCACGTGGATACTGCCCAAGCACGTGGATATTGCCCCAGCACGTGGATACTGCCCCAGCTCGTGGATACTGCCCCAGCACGTGGATACTGCCCCAGCACGTGGATATTGCCCCAGCACGTGGATACTGCCCCAGCTCGTGGATACTGCCCTAGCACGTGGATATTGCCCCAGCACGTGGATATTGCCCCAGCTCGTGGATACTGCCCCAGCTCGTGGATACTGCCCTAGCACGTGGATATTGCCCCAGCACGTGGATGGATACTGCCCCAGCACGTGGATATTGCCCCAGCTCGTGGATACTGCCCCAGCTCGTGGATACTGCCCCAGCACGTGGATACTGACCCAGCACGTGGATATTGACCCAGCACGTGGATACTGCCCCAGCACGTGGATACTGCCCCAGCACGTGGATTTTGCCCCAGCACGTGGATACTGCCCCAGCACGTGGATACTGCCCAGCACATGGATATTGCCCCAGCACGTGGATTGATACTGCCACAGCACGTGGATACTGCCCCAGCACGTGGATGGATACTGCCCCAGCACGTGGATACTGCCCCAGCACGTGGATACTGCCCCAGCTCGTGGATACTGCCCAAGCTCGTGGATACTGCCCCAGCACGTGGATATTGCCCCAGCACGTGGATACTGCCCCAGCACGTGGATGGATACTGCCCCAGCACGTGGATACTGCCCCAGCTCGTGGATACTGCCCCAGCTCGTAGATACTGCCCCAGCATGTGGATATCGCCCCCCCCGCTCGTGGATATGGCCCCCCCGCTCGTGGATATGGCCCCCTCGCTCGTGGATATGGCCCCCCTGCTCGTGGATATACTCACCTACATCGGCCCTCCAGCGATGGCGGTCCCGCGTCCCGCTTCCAGCGTCCTCTCTCGCTCCGTTGGTCGCCGGGATGACGTCACGAAAGCCTTTGACTCCCGGGGTCAAAGGCTTTCGTGACGTCATTCCGGCGAACAACGGAGCGAGAGAGGACGCTGGAAGCGGGACCGCCATCGCTGGAGGAGCTAAGGGCCGATGTAGGTGAGTATGTGTAGGCAACATCCCCCTACATTGGCCCGGAGCCTCAGCGGTGGCTGTCGTAGGCTGCTCGGCCGGCCTCCAGGCTTAGGCGAGCCCCCGGCTCGGCTGGGCCTGTAGGCCCAAGCCAAGCCGGGGGCTCGCCTGAGCCTGGAGGCCGGCCGAGCAGCCTGCGACAGCCGGAGGACAGTCACCGCTGGAGCTCAGGGCTAATGTAGGTGAGTATGTGCTCTCCACACCCACCCTGCTTACTCGGCCGGTATCCAAGCTTAGGCGAGCCCCCGGCTTGGGCCTAGAGGCCCAGCAGAGCCGGGGACTCGCCTGAGCATGGAGGCCGGTCGAGTTGCATGCTCGGCTGTCCTCCAGGCTCAGGTGAGTCCCTGGCTCGGCTGGACCTCTAGGCCCAAGCCAAGCCGGGGGCTCGCCTGAGCCTGGATGCCGACCAAGCTTAGGCGAGCCCCCGGCTTGGCGTGGGCCTAGAGGCCCAGCCGAGCCGGGGACTCGCCTGAGCCTGGAGGACGCCCGAGCATGCAACTCGACCGGCCTCCATGCTCAGGCGAGTCCCCGGCTCGGCAGGGCCTCTAGGCCCAAGCCAAGCCGGGGGCTCGCCTAAGCTTGGATACCGGCCGAGCAAGCAGGGTGTGTGTGTGTGTGTGTAGAGCACATACTCACCTACATCGGCCTCGAGTCCTCCACCGGTTCCACACATACTCACCGACATCGGCCCTTAGCTCCTCCAGCGATGGCGGTCCCGCTTGCAGCATCCTCTCTCCGTTGCTCGCCAGGATGACGTCACGAAAGCCTTTGACCCCCCGGGGTCAAAGGCTTTCGTGACGTCATTCCGGCGAGCAACGGAGAGAGGATGCTGCAAGCGGGACCGCCATCGCTGGAGGAGCTAAGGGCCGATGTCGGTGAGTATGTGTTAGGCAACATCGGCCCTGAGCTCCAGCGGTGACCTCCTCCGGCCGAGCAGGCTGCTCGGCCGGCCTCTACGCTTAGGCGAGTCCCCGGCTCGGCTGGGCCTGTAGGCCCAAGCCAAGCCGGGGGCTCGCCTAAGCCTAGAGGCCCGCCGTGCAGCCAGCGGCAGCTGGAGGAGGTCTCCGCTGGAGCTCAGGGCCGATTTTGGGGTGTGTTTGTTTGGGAACTTCGGCCCCGATCCTCCAGCGGTGACCTTCTCCGGCTGCCGCTGGCTGCTCGGCGGCCTCTAGGCTTAGGCGAGTCCCCGGCTCAGCTGGGCCTGTAGGCCCAAACCGAGCCGGGGGCTCGCCTAAGCCTAGAGGGCCGCCGAGCAGCCAGCGGCAGCCGGAGGAGGTCTCCGCTGGAGCTCAGGGCCGATTTTGGGGTGTGTTTGTTTGGGAACTTCGGCCCCGATCCTCCAGCGGTGACCTTCTCCGGCTGCTGCTGGCTGCTCGGCGGGCCTCTAGGCTTAGGCGAGTCCCCGGCTCGGCTGGGCCTGTAGGCCCAAACCGAGCCGGGGGCTCGCCTAAGCCTAGAGGGCCGCCGAGCAGCCAGCGGCAGCCGGAGGAGGTCTCCGCTGGAGCTCAGGGCCGATTTTGGGGTGTATTTGTTTGGGAACTTCGGCCCCGATCCTCCAGCGGTGACCTTCTCCGGCTGCCGCTGGCTGCTCGGCGGGCCTCTAGGCTTAGGCGAGTCCCCGGCTCGGCTGGGCCTGTAGGCCCAAACTGAGCCGGGGGCTCGCCTAAGCCTAGAGGGCCGCCGAGCAGCCAGCGGCAGCCGAGGAGGTCTCCGCTGGAGCTCAGGGCCGATTTTGGGGTGTGTTTGTTTGGGAACTTCGGCCCCGATCCTCCAGCGGTGACCTTCTCCGGCTGCTGCTGGCTGCTCGGCGGGCCTCTAGGCTTAGGCGAGTCCCCGGCTCGGCTGGGCCTGTAGGCCCAAACCGAGCCGGGGGCTCGCCTAAGCCTAGAGGGCCGCCGAGCAGCCAGCGGCAGCCGGAGGAGGTCTCCGCTGGAGCTCAGGGCCGATTTTGGGGTGTATTTGTTTGGGAACTTCGGCCCCGATCCTCCAGCGGTGACCTTCTCCGGCTGCCGCTGGGTGCTCGGCGGGCCTCTAGGCTTAGGCGAGTCCCCGGCTCGGCTGGGCCTGTAGGCCCAAACCGAGCCGGGGGCTCGCCTGAGCCTGGAGGCCCGCCGGCAGCCAGAGGACGGTCACCGCTGGAGGATCGGGGCATCTGGCCGTGTAAACACACGGGTAGCTGCGCGCGGCTCGTGCCGTTTTTTTTTCACGCGGCCGGCACGCGCAGCTACCTGTGTGTTCTAACGGCCGCTTTCAAATGTCTGTCGCGCATGCGCAGTAGGGTTTTGGCGACGGACAGTTTTTAGCTTATCCTTTTATAGTATAGATATGAATATAACTCATTGAGTTGCACATTTATTATAAACAAATAATTTACGATCTCCCCTTTAGTAGGAATTTGAGAGTTTCTCTCCTTTCTTGGCACTTCTTTTGTTTTTGATATTTTTTTATCACAAGTTACACTATTTTGTCCCCCCCCCCACTATTCTTTACTCACTAAAGAGATTTGCCTTATCATGGAGAGTGATCTTATACTTCTTATCGCCATTGCAAGTAATCTAAAAATTTCATTTTGTAGGCTCTATCGGATTTTGAACACCTGTGACAAAAATGCTGTATTTTTTTCTTGTTAAAGTAACAGTGGCTGACTGCTGGCTTTGCTGTCCTGTGAGTGATGGGAGTTAACACAGAACATTCGGTCTTAATTGCACTCAAACCCAGGACATACTTGAAAATGAGAGAAATCTCAATGTATCCTTCCTGGTAAAATACTTTATAAACAAATTTACACTGACTAGTCCCAATACCTAGTGTCCATTTAACTACTGTCTCAATTCCCTATGCTGTTTAATCTCCAACCGAATTTTAAATTTTTGAATCCAAAGCTCTCTTCAAACAAAGTAATAGATCAAGTGACTTTCATTGGGCATCATAGAGTTTTGAGCTATACAGGTGTATATCTGCTAGCAATTTGATGTTGATAATTTTATAGAGGAGGGGTTTATACACTAACCTCGGAATTGGCACGGAGTCTCAGTTTCAGTGCAATTTGTCTATTCACAATGCTGTCAATTTGTCAAATACAAGTGTAGCGCTCACCCCCGGAGGAGCCGCTGAATAAACCCAGGATAGTCTCACCGCACTAGGAATTACTATACACCAGCACCGTGGTGGATTTTCTAAGTTATATACTTTACTGAATCAATAAAGTGGCATATAATACACATGATCAAGAGATAGGCCAAACGCTAAATCGACTGGCAGCCGATAAGGTGAGTATCCAGTAGCATCACTCTCGGTACTATTATACGCATGCACCAGTGTAGAAATCAGACGACTCCAACTCTGCTTCTCCTTGGTCGACCATGTCCCCAACATATTCAACAGAGTGCGATTAAATCTTTCCGGTTGAGCATCACCTTTGGGGGTGATATGGAGAAGTTTTGAGTCTTCTGAATTCCTAGTACTTCTAACAATTGCCCAAAAAGTCTCTCAAAGTCTCTGCCTTGATCTGAGTGGATTCTCTGTGGTAGTCCGTAATGAACGAAAAACTTCTCTATTAGAACTTTTGCCACTATAGGAGCACCCTAGTCTTTTGTAGAGAAAGCTTGAGCATAACAAGTAAAATGATCAGTCACCACCAAGCCCACTAGCCCACTAGCATCAGGCTCTAAGCACAGGAAATCAATGCACACTAAGTCCATGGGTCCTTGACTTTGCAGGTGGCTCATTGGAGCAGTTCGAGTTGGTGAGGTCTTCCTCTGGATACACCTCAAACACGAATGACCGTAACTTTCAACTTCAGATCTCATGTGAGGCCAATAGAATCTGTCTCGCACCAGTTTAAACGTTCTCTCTGCACCCAAATGTCCATGATCATCGTGCAATGCTCTTAACACACTTTCTTTTCAAATTAATATTTATTAAAGGTTTTAAAACTTTTTTTTGTTTCTGTTCACAAAAATAAATATTCACAACAAAAGCAGTCATCTAATTAGGGTTACAGAAAGAAAGAAAAAAAAAGAAGGAAAGTGTGGGAAGGAGGGGGAAGAATTCCATCCATCTCATAAAATGTTTACAATATAATATTCAAGCAGTACAGCAATGAGTACTAAGAAGTATACAGTGACATTAAACATAGTTATTTACAGAAGTATACACATAAACCGAAAAGGTCAAATCAAACCCATAAAGTGTGGCCATTAACATTACCTACAGTATTATCTTCCCATATGTTCCAAAAATATTTAAACTTCATGTTAAGCGGAGATGGTTGTCTTAATGCCAACTCATAATTCTTATTTTCAAGGATCATTTGGATGACTTCATCACATGTAGGGATTGTGGTAGTTTTCCATTGTCTTGGAATGATAGCTGCTGCTGCAATCAGTATATGTCCTTTTATTATTTTGTCCACTTTAAGAGTGTTATCTGGAAATTGTTTGAAAAGTAAAAGTTGGGTTGAAAAAGGACCAATATGAGATGTGACACTAAGGACAAGTTTACCTCTTTCCAGTATCCACAAAGTTTTGAACAATGCCACCAAATGTGTGCCATGGTGCCTTCACCCCCACATTCTCTCCAACACCTGTTTGAAATGGAGTCTAATAAATGGAGTTTAGCGGGCGAGAAGTACCACCTCTAAATTATTTTATGGTGTGTTTCTATATGATTCGAACATTGTGTGATGCCCTTTAGAGCCCTTGTAATGGGAAACCATTCTTCCAGGCTGAACTGCAAGTTTAACTCCTTCTCCCACGTCAACATGAAATTAACTTTGCTGAATGTATTATTTTTTAACGAGCGATAACAAAAGGAGATCATATTACGCTGCTGTGGATTATGTAAGCAAATGTTTTTTATGCCCGACATTTGCAAAGTTCTCATTTTGCTGATTAACTCCAGGACGCGAAACCATTGCTTCAAAATAGCTACGATCTTAGTGTGTTGGTCTTCTAGATCCTCACACAAATTATATTTCTCCTTCATTATGTTAAATGACATCAGTGAGTTCCCTGCGAAAAACGCATCTACTTTGAATAATTGGTTGGAATTCCATATATTTGGGTCTATTTGTATATCGTATTTCTTTAGAATTGACAGGGGCAACGCTCGGGAGAATGTCTTATCTGGGTGTATCACTGCGAGTAAAGTGTCCCATGCTTTTAGAGAAAGTTTAGTTGAACGTCTTAACACACTTTCTCTGTGCTTTTCTGGGAGGAACAATTGTTGCGTTTCTTCGGCATTGTTTTAGGTAGACCACCCCGTCTAACATTTTCAGCT
Organism: Leptobrachium leishanense; assembly: GCA_009667805.1. Classification (NCBI taxonomy): domain Eukaryota; kingdom Metazoa; phylum Chordata; class Amphibia; order Anura; family Megophryidae; genus Leptobrachium; species Leptobrachium leishanense. The sequence goes on from CM019066.1 coordinate 238,410,890, forward strand.
GCTCCCATTCTTTGAAGACCAATTGGGCTCCTTCGGGGGGAATTAGTCAGCAGAAATCCCCATTGTTCATGGCATTCATTGTCAATCCGATCAGAGGGTCTTTCGCTTGATCTGCTCTCAGGTCCTGTTTCGTGAGAGTAGGTAGGCTTTCACCCCTCAGCTGTGTGGGATTAAAATAAAGTTCTGGAACGCCCACAGCTATAACTCCTATAGCTTCTGCCCCAATCACTCCCTTGATCCGGCGCTCTGCCCCTTGACACAAGGCTTGCACCCCTTCAGGAATCAACTGCATCCATTCTGTATTATAAGGTCTTCTCAACAAAGCATCTGCATCTCGATTATTAACTCCAGGGCGATACTTGAGGCTGAATCAAAATCCTGACAAAACGGCCAACCACCGATGTCCCGTTGCATCCAGCTTCGCCGTAGTAAGAACATACGTAAAAGGATTGTTGTCGGTCTTTATCACAAATTCAGCCCCATAGATATAATCTTTCAGCTTGTCTACTACCACCCACTTCAAGGCCAGGAACTCCAACTTGTGGGTAGGATAGTTCTTCTCTGAAGGAGTAAGGCTTCGGCTTACATACGCTTCATGCCTCAGCAGGCCATCATATTCTTGATACAATACTCCCACTAGACCTTCTCCGCTGGCGTCCACATGCAATTTGTACGGCTTATGAGGATCAGCGTAGGCCAGGACAGGAGCTCGAGTTAGACTCTCTTTCAGTTTCAGGAAGGCACTTTCACACAGACCCGTCCATTCTTCTTGAATTGATTTTCGGGCCTTCCTAGGTCCCTGAGTGGACGAATCCCGATTATGTGTCACTGAGCCTTCTCCAACTTCCTCTGTTCGCATGAGTTTATTCAAGGTTGAGCTATCTTGGCGAATCCACCTACGAATCTTCAATAATATGAACAGAATCCCAGGACGGATCGAAGTTCGGTAACATTTCGTGGGTCTAGGCCAGGACGCTACGGCCTCCAACTTCCGAGGATCTGTTGGGCATGTCGTCTCTGCAGAAGGTATTTCAAGATACGTGACTGAAGGTAGGCAAATTGACACTTATCCAAGGACAGTTTCAACCCTTCTTCATGGAGCCGCTTCAAGACCTTCTCCAACCGTTGCTCATGTTCTTTGTGGCGGAATGCGTGTTGTCCGCCTGCGGGTGTGCTCCTATCTGCGTACCCCCACTGCGCTTACCGCTGGCCCGACTACCAAGTGACACGGCACTCGGCGTCTCGTGCGGCCTGGAGCGACCCTGGGGAAGGGTTAGCGGGCTGTGGAGGGGACCCCTGTGTGAAACCAGCCCGACCACTGAGCACACGGCACTCAGCGTCTCGAGCAGCTGGTTCACTGACCTTGCTGATGTATGAGGCGTCTGCGGAACGGCCGTTCGGGTGTGGGAATCGGATTTCCCGCGGGTGGCGATCGGATCTCCCTCGAGTGATTATTCGGATCTTACGGCGATCGGATTTCCCTTCGAGTAATTATTCGGATCTTACTCTGTCGATGCCGCTCGATAGACCGAAGCGCGGAGGTTGCGCCGCGGCTTCGGATCGAATGTCGGAACGGGGACCTGGTCGAATCTTTAGCCGGTCGATGCCCATACGATGCACCGCTGTCCTGATGCGAGATGCAGGCACAGGGTGTTTGGTTCGGATCTTATCTTAGGATGCCGTACTCTGAAGACCGCGCTGGATCTCAGAAATACGGCCGAAAATAAAGGACACCAGGCGGAGCTGAATGCACTAGATAATCTGGCTTTATTTTTACACACCACATATATTTATAAACAATACCACAAAGTCTGAACAATGGGAATCCCTGCCCGCCCATACAAGTCCCATTGGCCCTCGCTGGCAGGAGGCACCCGGGCCCCGATTCGTATTGGTGGTTACGAATCGGGGAGTTGCCGATTCGGAACCGGATGGTCCAACTCGACCATTTTACGATTCGACCGGATGGTCCGAATCGGCCATTTTCCGATCCGATCGATTCGACCGGATCCACGAGGAGCCGGGAAAATGCCGGCGGGCAAGGCACACAAAGGAATTTACATACATTTCACAATACACACACGGGGACACTTTTATTACACCACACACAAAACCACATCTAAATAAAATAACTTGCGGAACACCGCGGGTGCAACGGCACCTAAGAATCTATGGAAGAAACCACGTCACCACGAACCGCCCCTGGCTGAGGGTGTTGGGCCATTCCGTGACATTCTTCCAAAGTCCTTCCGAACACAATCAGATCATCCAGATACACTAACGCCTCTATCAGGTTCATGTCTCCAACTGTCTTCGCCATTACCTTTGGAACGTGGCGGGAGCTCCCGTGAGGCCTTGAGGCATTCTGTTGAATTCAATGAACCCCAGTGGACAGATGAACGCAGTCTTCTTTGTCTTCAGGATGCATTGGTATCTGATGATACCCACTTCGCAGGTCTAGTACACTAAACCATGTTGCTCCAGACAAACACTGCAAGTCATCTTCTATTCTAGGTGTCACATACTGGTCGGGAATGGTCCTTTGATTTAACGTACGATAGTCTATACATAGACGGATGGAACCATTCTTCTTGCAAACCACCACTATGGTAGAAGCATAAGGACTCCTGGATTCTTGAATCACCTTAGTCCTTTGTAGTTCAGCCAACTGTTCTCGTAGATCATCCAAGTCTCCCAGCGGAACTCGTCTTGACCTTTCTCGAAATGGTTTGTCATCCTGAAGCCGAATGCAATGTTCAGTACTCTTAGCACATCCCATGTCAAATTCATCCTTGGAGGACAAGTCTTTCCACTTTAGGACCTGGGACTCAAGTTGTTTCTTCCATTCCAGCGAGATAGGAGCGTCTTCAGGATATAACTGTTCGGCAGAAAACTTTCTTCACTCCCCCTCCTAATTCGGTAGAGAGAGGCGTAACAGAAGCAACTTGTCCAATGGGCATTCGTGCTTTCAGGACCACTGGAGAATCAGACACATTACATATACTGACGGAAACTCTTCCACGGGTCCTTTTTAAAGCTCTCGTAGAGATTATTTCAGGGATCACTACTCCGGCCTCACCCCCATGACGAAGATCAGTTTCCAGCACCACATAAGGACCCACCTGTAATCCATTCAACTTGACCGAAGCCCAGAAGCTAGTTACTTCTCCTGGTTGTAGAACCTTCTCTGTTCCTCCCAATCTCCACAGACGTCCCACCTCTGCAGGTGCTCTCTGTACTTCGACCATTCTGTGATAGACCGGACGTAACATTGGATGTATCTCTTTGGTAGAACCTTTTTCCATTACGATCGGAGTCCGAAGACGTCTCACCAGATCAGTATTCGTCCCCACTATCATAGAACTTCGGCTGGCCCCCGAAGGGTGAGGACACACAATGGCCATTGCGTCACAGCCTCCAGACTGTCCTACGACCTCTGAGCCAAACTCTAACTTCACCTGTAGATATCCATCATAGGGAAGCTTCTCAGTTCCGATACCCCAGATTTCAAGGTCCTTCAGCTTCTTTAGGGGTAGGTGCTGTGACGGAACTGTTCTCTTCCGCCTGTCCTGACTCTCCAGACACCCCTTCGTTGCGGTCAGCCCGGCTACTGGGAGCGCTGTCCTCAACGCCTCGAGCAGCTTGACCAGTCTGCTTCTGTTCCTCTGCCCTGGAGCCGTTAGGAATTTCCAGAAGGCTGCTCGGTACCTCCTGAGGGTGATAGTGTATAGTATAGCGTCGCTGAATGAAACACCAGACGCGGCTGTATGTTCCAACAGGATCCTCTCTCTCTCTGAGCTTGAGAGTTCTCTGACTTTTTAATGAACAAAATGCCACCATTTATGCTGAAGTCCAAACGTCATAATTTGCATAAAATTACACACCTCGTCCTACCAATATACTAATTACATTATGTCAGTTATTTACAATAAACATTCTTTACATTCTTTAGCCTTCAGCTCACACAACATTTGTATAATCCATTGTTCTAACACATCAGATTAAACACAAAACACTATCACAGATCCCTTGAATTAAACATGCAGCTAGATAAGGGGAAAAGCCCTGTTGCATAAATTACACAGTAGTAAAGGTTATATAGCAGTAAAGGCTATACAGAAACACATTTACCTACAGGAATAGAAGTATTTTTAAAACCAAAGCTACGTCATTTTACACTAAACTAATTTAAACCAAAACCAAACACTGTAAAATATATCTAAAATCACACGATATAAATGAACATAAAGTCTCTTGGGGGTTTGAAGCATGGAGCGTTATGTCAGCTCCATGACAGGTGCTTCAAATGTTTCTCATAGAAGTCTCGATAAATCAACGTCACTTGAGCACCTGAGTCTAGCAGAGCTTTAGTATAAACCCCTTCCACTTGGATTGGAATGATGGGCAAAGGACCTATTAGCTGATTCAGAAACTTGTTTGTAGCAGCAGGAGGTATCGACCCAGTTCGTTGCACTCTAACCTTCTTTCGGATTCGTGAAGATTTTGGGTGTGCATTGCTTTCCCGTGACATAGGACCGGACACTACGGGAGTAGCTCTTTTTGCTCTGGCAGGCACAGCTTTTGGCACGGATCTGGGCCCTTCCGGCCTTTCGTTTTGGACTTGAAAATTGGAGCGGTTTTCGACAGTCGGGTGCCTAGTTTGCTCCCTCACCAGGGCCCTCTGTAGTTTCCCGCCTGTGAGGTAGATAACAGTCCTAAGGCCTTTAGGAACTCGTCAACTGTTTTCCGTTCTGGCCTTCGGTTCGTGCACTGTGCTCTGAAATTACCCATTTCTCCACAGTCGAAGCATCTTCTCTTTGAAGACAAAGGCACACTTTCTACTGGTGGTTCATTTGAAGGACCCCCGGCCTGAGGCCACAGCAACTCCTGCTGTTCGCATATCTGTGAGGAACTTTTGCATATCAGTCTGTGTCTCAGCTACCTTCAAAATTACCCGACACAGCTCCATGTGTGCCTGTTCCAGTTCGACTTGAGCTTCTTGCACTTGAACAGGTTTTTGTATTTCACCTTAAGCCTGAATGGGTGACTCTTTTGCAGTACTCTCTGAAATCATAGGAGCAACAAACTGCTCTTGTCTGTCAACTTCGGACCCATTGACCTCCAACGAATACTCTTCAGTCGGCGAACATTTGTTATGTCTCACGGGTTGTGCGTAGGCTCTTTCTCCCCTTCTTAAGAATTCTTCTTCCAGAAGAGCCTCTTCTTCTCTAACAGCTCGAATCAGTTCTAGGTATTTTAAATCTGTTACCTTCTCGGGTTTTCAGCTGTAACATCACGGGGTCTAGAAGGTTGAGCACCCCTCAATATCTGCCGGATTCTGATTTGGTCTATTGTAGTAGTGTCAGCTCCTTTCTTGAGGAGTATTTGGTGCAAAATCTTATCCAGGCGCCTCATATAATCAGTCATTTTCTCACCCTTCTGCTGATAGGTGTGTTCATACTGGTACATGAGCTCAGCAGCCTTTTCTGTTCTTCGGAAGACTTCCTGTAATACATTTAGGTAATGTAAAGCAGTACAGTCTTGTTTACTCAACTTCAGGTTTCTGACAGCCTCTGATGCAGGTCCCTTCAAACTCTCAGTAATTCTATTTCTTCTGGGCTTCAGGGATGTCCCACTCGTCTAGAGCCTGCATCGCCTGTTCCACCCATTCCTCAAAAGTTTCTTCTCCCGCCAGAGTTGGCACGTTTCCTGAAAATTTTCTCAACCTTCGATAACCAAAATTAGTGTACGGAGGGTCGGTTCTCTGACATTTAGCCAGCATGTCTCAGCCACAATGAACTCTGGCCCGATCATGGCCAGTGTGCTAGACGTGGGAACATTCGCGGGATCAACACGTGGCATACTTGGCTGGACCAGTCGAACATCCACATCGTCGGCCAGCTTCACACTCGCGCCCTGTAAACACACTGGCACACCCTTTCACCACTCAAAAAGAACATATGTGTGAGTCTCTGGGTTTTACTTTAATGTCCATTATTAACCCCTGTGATCGGCCGCGGCCCGGCGAATTTGGTCTTCGGTCAAAGTGTCTGCGGAATTACTAGGAATTACTATACACCAGCACTGTTGTGGATTTTCTAAGTTATATACTTTACTGAATCGATAAAGTGGCATATAATACACATAAACGTTGAAGATAATGAGAGGATACGAAACGCGGGAAAGCACGTGGTGGAAGAAAAATAACCGTTAACCCCCTCGGTTCGTGGCTTAAGTCCCGCTCAAAAAGACTCATAAAGTGGTGTCTTAGGGTACCCGGGTACTAGATTCAACTGGCCAGTGAATGAACAAATATCTTCCACTAGTCAATGTTGGGGCCCTGTGAATTGAATCAATTAACCAAGTGCGCACTTTCATTTCTGAACTGTAGGCCTTGAGGCCTCTCACCCATCCAGCGAACATAGCATCCATGTCAGGCGAGCACACGTAAGTCCAAGGATGTGCTCTGGTCAGATAAATAAGGAACAATAGGAAACCTAAAACCTAAGTGCGATGCCAGTCCTTAAGGTGGCTGGGTTACGCAAAAACGAGAGGTGAACCTGAAAGGCAGGGACAACGAGCAAGGAGGACAGAAACCAGTCCTTAGAGTGGCTGGTAAAGAGACAGGCAAGTTAAGGAGATGTGAGGCGACACCCCAAAACAGTAAGAAGTACCAGAGGAGGCTAACAAGCCCAGGACGCAATAATACACAAAATCCAACGTCAATTGCAAAAAGCCGGGTCAAAGGGGTATAGAGGTACTCAGGTCAGATGCCAAAAGCCAGGTCATACACAGATAAATCAATCAGAATTCTCGGAATGAAGCACCAAGGGTCAAGCAAGCAAAAACCACGAAAGGGCAATGAGGAAATGCAGAAAGCAAGTTTAAATCTCGTGCCCTGCAACCTGATTGGCCAACAAGATCACATGGTACAGGAAGAGTCTGCGGTGGAGGCGTGATGACGTTGCGCCGCTGGGAGGAATCAAACCCGGAAGGGCCGGCGGCATGTGCGCATAGGGCACAAGGAAGAGCTGCGAGGGAGATGCAGCCCCCGGGAACGCAGCGATGGACGCCGGAGCCGCGCCAGCCGCCGGTCCGTAACCGCACCCCCTACTCGAGGAACGCCCACTGGGCGGTAAGGAACCGGTTTAGCAGGAAAACGGTGATGAAAAGCGGCCAACAAACGAGGAGCATGAAGGTCGCGAAGGGAGACCCACGTCCGATCCGCGGGACCATAACCCTTCCAATGAACCAAATACTGTATCCTGTTTCGAGAACGACGGGAATCCAGAATGGACTCAACTTCGAATTCGGGGCTCCCGTCTACCACAACTGGAGGAGGAGGAATGGTGTCAGGACGGGTAAAATGATTACACAGGAGGGGTTTAAGCAAGGATACATGAAAGGTGTTGGGGATACGAAGGGACGTGGGTAACTGCAAAGCGTACGAGACAGGATTAATGCATCTAAGAATCTTATAAGGTCCTATAAACCGGGGTGCAAATTTCATAGAAGGGACCTTCAACCTAATGTGGCGTGTGCTGAGCCACACCTTGTCCCCTACATGATAGACCGGTTGCGGCCTGCGTCTAAGGTCAGCAGAACGCTTCTGGGCAAAAGAAGCGGATTCGAGATTCGATTTGGTCCTGTCACAAATCAAGCGCAGAACACTGAGATGGTCTTCCAAGGCCGGAATATCCTGAGGCGTAAATGAGGATGGAAAAATAGTGGGGTGCATACCAGTGACTACTTCAAATGGGGAATATTTGGTCGACTGAGACGTGGCATTATTGTATGCAAACTCCGCCCAAGGCAATAGAGTGACCCAATCATCCTGAGTATCAGAAATAAAGCATCTTAAATAAGTCTCTAGTGTCTGATTTGTTCTTTCGGCTAATCCGTTCGTTTGCGGGTGATAGGCAGAGGAAAAGGAAACCTGGACTCCTAATTGTTGACAATTCTCCAAAATTTTGATATAAATTGGGAACCACGGTCTGAAACAATAACATTAGGGACGCCATGTAGTCGAAATATCTCTTTAGTAAAGATGTGTACCAGCTCGGTAGAGGAGGGGAGTTTCTTTAACGGAATAAAATGTGCCATTTTGGAGAAACGATCGACAACGACAAAAATGACCATATGGCTAGATGAAGGGGGCAGTTCAACCAAGAAGTCCATGGCTAAATGGGACCAGGGACGTACAGGTAGAGGTTGGAGAAGACCAGTAGGCCTAAAACGGGAAAACTTAGAACAATTACACACTGGACAGGTAGCAACAAATTGCTTCACATCTCTAGCAAGCGTAGACCACCAAAGGTGTCTTCTGATTAGAGATAGTTTTCTCTATACCAAAATGACCAGCGAATTTGGATTCATGAAACAGTCGTAAGACTGCTAGGACTTCTTCAGGAGAAACGAATAATTTATCGGGTGGTTTAGACGGAGGTGCTAGAGCTTGTTTAGATCGTAATAGCTTCCATAGTGGTGAATCAATTTGAGTATTCAGAGAAGCCAGGATTTTTTCCTCGGGTACAATGGGAACTGGTACCAGGATTTGAGTGGACAGAGGTTCGTGCTGTCTGGAGAGTGCATCAGCCTTAATATTGTTGGATCCGGGTCTGTATGAAATGACGAAATCAAATCGGGTAAGGAAGAGGGCCCACCGGGCTTGTCTGGAGTTCAATCTCTTAGCTTCAGACAGGTAGGCCAAATTCTTATGGTCAGTAAGTATAGAGAATGTACAATTAGAACCCTCTAAGAGGTGACACCACTCCTTCAGGGCCAATATGATAGCCAACAGTTCCCTGTCTCTGTTATCATAACGGGTCTTAGTAGGTGACAACTTTCTAGAGAAGAAACCGCAGGGTAATATAGGCTTGTCATCGGCCGGGCGTTGGGATAGCACAGCTCCTACCCCAGTCTCTGAGGCGTCTACTTCTAATACGAAGGGTCTAGTGGGATCAGGGTGATTAAGAATGGGTGCAGTGGAGAAAGCGGCTTTCAGTTTTCCAAAGGCCTCCAAAGCGTTGGAAGGCCAATTCTGAGTGTCAGTCCCCTTTTCAGTTAAAGCCGTAATGGGTGCTATGATGGGCGAGAACCCCTTGATAAACCTTCTATAATAGTTAGAGAAACCTATGAATCGTTGAATGGCCTTGAGACCCCTGGGGAGAGGCCAATGAACGATCACATCTAGTTTCTTGGGGTCCATCATAAAGCCAGAAGAGGAGATCACATAGCCTAAAAACTGTACTTGCTGTACGTCAAACAAACACTTTTCAAGTTTGCAATACAGACCGTTAGACAATAGCTTGGACAAGACTAGCCGCACATGTTGGTGGTGGGTTTTCAGGTCAGGAGAATGTATCAGGACATCGTCAAGATACACAACAACAAAACAAGGAGTGTATTCTCTTAATACATCATTAATGAATGCTTGAAAAACTGCTGGAGCGTTGCATAGACCAAAGGGCATAACCAGATATTCATAGTGCCCTAGCCTGGTATTAAACACAGTTTTCCACTCATCCCCTTGTCTGATGCAAATCAAGTTGTAGGCCCCTCTAAGGTCCAATTTAGAGAAAATTTTGGAGTATTTCAGGCGATCAAACAACTCAGGGATGAGTGGGATAGGGTAGGCATTTTTTACGGTTATCTTGTTTAACCCACGAAAATCTATACACGGTCTGAGGTCTCCCTCCTTCTTTTGAATGAAGAAGAACCCTGCTCCAGCTGGAGAAGAGGGGCGAATAAACCCTTTTTGGAGAGAATCAGTGATATACTCCTCCAATACCCTATGTTCCTTCTCAGATAACGGATAGACTGCCCCTCGGGAGGAATGGTACCTGGGAGAAGGTCGATAGCGCAATCGTAAGGACGATGTGGGGGTAATTTATCGGCCTCTTTCTTATCGAACACAGGGACCAATTCTGAATATGGAGGAGGTATAGTCGTGGTCAGAGGTGGAGCCGTGGGTACATTTAAGGTGTTGACGGACAAGGGGATCTGAATACAAGAGAGCTCGCCAATCAATTGCAGGGTTATGACGAGTTAACCATGGGTAACCAAGTACAATAGGATAGGAAGGAGACGAAATAGCATGGAAAAACATATTTTCTTTATGACATAGTCCTATCCCAACAGAAATGTTCTGAGTTTCGAACAGGACAACAGGGGTTTCAAGTGGTCTGCCATCAATGGCTTGTACAAGTAAAGGCGTTTCTTTTTCAACAAGAGGAATCACATGTTTGCGAGCAAAACCTAAATCGATAAAGTTATTGGCAGCGCCAGAGTCGACCAGAGCATAGAGATGTACCGGGTTACGGGAACTCTCCCAAGATAGAGTAACCGGAACCCGGAGTCTATTTTCAAGTTTAGGGGACGAGGGAAAAGCACCTGAGAGTTTCCCGAAGGACCCTGGGGGGTGTTTAAGACAACCCTTAAGTGACCCCCTAATCCACAGTACAGACATAATCCTTCACGTCGACGGCATTGTTTTTCAATGTCGGGGAGTTTAGTACTATCCAATTGCATAGGTTCGGGAGGAGGAAGAGACTCAGGGAGCAAGGGCAAAGAAAACCGGGGAGGTGTCCTAACAGGTGGTCTTTTAGATCTATCTTTAGTATTTTTACAATGGCGAAGACGTTCATCAATGAAGGACAAGTAGGTGATCAAGTCCTCCAGATCCTCTGGAAGATCTCTGGCTGCTATTTCGTCCTGGAGCTCATCATTTAAACCTTCAGAAAAAACGGCTACCAAAGCCTCATTATTCCAGTTAAACTCAGAAGCCAAGGATCTAAACTCTAGTGCGTAATCACCCAGGGATTTTGTACCCTGGCGCAAGCATAACAAGGATTTGGCGGCATTGGTTTTACGACCAGGGGGATCAATCACTCTACGGAAGGCTGACATAAATTCCCGATAATTATAAACAATAGGTTTATCAGTATCCCAGAGAGGATTTGCCCAACACAACACTTTATCGGTATGACGGAATGGGATGTTGTTCCGCCTGCGGGTGTGCTCTATCTGCGTGGCCCCGTCGCTTACCGCTGGCCCGACTACCGAGTGGCGCACACTCGGCGTCTCGTGCGGCCTGGCGTGGCCCTGGGGAAGGGTTAGCGGGCGGTGGAGGGGACCCCTGCCTAGAACCAGCCCGACCACTGAGCCATACGGCACTCAGCGTCCCGAGCAGCTGGTTCACTGACCTTGTGGGTGTGGGACGTCTGTGGAGATCAGATCTGCCAGTCGCGGAGGAATCTTCGGATCTTATGTGGGAAACGTTTCGGATCTTATGCGGGAAACGTTTCCGATCCAGGTGCGGGTGAATCTGCGTACCTCCGGTGAAGGACTCTTCGGATCGGAACGGAATGCAGCTTCGGATCTTGCGGGATCGGCAGATTCTTCGTATCTTACCGCAGTCCCTCGCAATACCGAAGCGCGGTACACAGCCGCGCCCTTCGGATCGGATCTCCGTCTGATGGTCTGGGAACCGAACCTCATACGCTGCGCCTCTGCCCTGATGCTCGATGCAGGCACAGAGCGCTCGGTTCGGATCGGATCGCCTTGGACACCGTACCCTGAGACCGCGGGGGATACTCAGAAGGTAAAGTACGGCGGAGAAATAAACACATCAGACGAGGCTGGATGCACTGCTAAATCTGGGTTCTTTATTCACAGCACAGGCATTTATCAACTTGGCACAAATTACAATACAATGGGAATCCCTGCCCGCCCTCCCAGGACCCATTGACCCTTACAGTCCGGGGAGTCGCCGATTCGGACCGGATGGTCCGAATCGGCCATTTTACGATTCGAACCGGATGGTTCGAATCGGCCATTTTCCGATTCGAAGAATCTGATAACGGCCACGAGGCAATCGGAAAATGGCGGCGGGCAAGGCAAACCCAGGGAAATACATTTCACAACGCAAACGGGAACACTTTAATACACCACACATAACCACATCTAAATAAACATACTTTAAAACTCCGGGCGTGCCACCGCACCTAATTGTCCATGGCCATTTACTGTCACTGCACCGCCCCTGGCTGAGGGTGCTGAGCCATTCCGTGACAATCGGTAAGGTGATTGATAACGAAGGCAATTTTAGCACAATCTGTAGGGTAAGACCACGGGGTTAATTCAAAGTGGATAGAGATCTGGTTTAAGAAACCTCTACAGGCGATAGGATCACCTCCATAACGTACCGGAGGTAGCAAGTTAGGACAAGGAGTAGGCGTAGCAAAAGGTTCAGAGGGGGGTGGATTAACTGGAGGAGAAACCTCTAACTGGGTAGGTGCAGTACGATTAAGTAGAGTTTGGAGGGCTTGGGCGAATTGATCAAGTCGATGATCCTGATCCTCCAAATGACTCTCTAAACCAGACAGTTGCTGAGCAGTCCCTGCTAGGTCCATGGCCCTTTCGTGATGTCAGGCGAGCACACGTAAGTCCAAGGATGTGCTCCGGTCAGATAAATAAGGAACAATAGGGAACCTAAAACCTAAGTGCGATGCCAGTCCTTAAGGTGGCTGGGTTACGCAAAAACGAGAGGTGAACCTGAAAGGCAGGGACAACGAGCAAGGAGGACAGAAACCAGTCCTTAGAGTGGCTGGTAAAGAGACAGGCAAGTTAAGGAGATGTGAGGCGACACCCCGAAACAGTAAGAGGTACCAGAGGAGGCTAACAAGCCCAGGACGCAATAACACACAAAATCCAACGTCAATTGCCAAAAGCTGGGTCAAAGGGGTTTAGAGGTACTCAGGTCAGATGCCAAAAGCCAGGTCATACACAGATAAATCAATCAGAATTCTCAGAATGAAGCTCCAAGGGTCAAGCAAGCAAAAACCACAAAAGGGCAATGTGGAAAGGCAGAAAGCAAGTTTAAATCTCGTGCCCTGCAAACTGATTGGCCAACAAGATCACATGGTACAGGAAGAGTCTGCGGTGGAGGCGTGATGACGTCACGCCGCTGGGAGGAATCAAACCCGGAAGGGCCGGCGGCATGCGCGCATAGGGCGCAAGGAAGAGCTGCGAGGGAGACGCAGCCCCCGGGAACGCAGCGATGGAAGCCGGAGCCGCGCCAGCCGCCGGTCCGTAACAGCTCCGAACCAATGACTCTACCAAAAGATCTCTCTCCACCGACTGGAACTTGGTGCCAATGAATCTACTCCTCCGATGCCAAATCTACGCAACAGGAACCGATCCGCCGCCTGCACTCCCGGCTCTCCTTACTCGAAGTCCTCCTGGAACCTGGTTGTCCTCCGAGCTGCTCAGCGGAATGTGGTATACAATCAGGCACACTCCGTCCCTGATCTCCAGCACTGGATACGCCTCGATCCACGCTCCGGCCTGGTTGTGATCCCGGACGATGTGCTGCATGCGTCTTACTCTTTCAGCTGCTCTGCTCGCTCTCCCCATGCCGTGCACGAGGCTTCTGATGTCTTTCTTGGCACCAGCACGCCCCCTTCCTGTACTTTTCTCAAAGGTCTCTGGGAGGTGTAGTTCTAAAGTCCAGCATAGTCTCTTTCACACGCTATACTCTGGCTCCCCCTAGTGTCAATATCGGGTTAGTGCAAAGAGCCAAATCAGACACAGCACTACACAAACTTTCAGATTTCTTTTAAAAGACCTTTTTGAATATTTTAAACGGTTTTTTAAACAGACAATTTAATTTTATTAAAGGGCCTTTCCTAGTTTTTTTACACTTTTTTGGATTTTAACTACTATCAGGAGCTTCTTCCTTTATAAAGTATTTTTTTCCTTTAGTCCAGCGGAATTCGCCGAGGCAATTCAGGGATTTTCACAGACGTCCGATAACTGCTTTGGCGACATCCATTTTAGGCAAAATAGGGTGATCATTCGCTAAATGGTGAATTTGAGCCCCAGGTGGCCGGCCGATCTAGGTGAGCCCCAGGTGGCCTGCCGACCTAGGTGAGCCCCAGGTGGCTAGCCGGCCGACCTAGGTGAGCCCCAGGTGGCCGGCCGGCCGACCTAGGTGAGCTCCAGGTGGCCGGCCGGCTGAACCTGGTGAGCCCCAGGTGGCCACCCAGCCAACCTAGGGGAGTTCCAGGTGGCCACCCGGCCAACCTAGGTGAGCCCCAGGTGGCGGCCAACCTAGGTGAGCCCCAGGTGGCCGGCCAACCTAGGTGAGCCCCAGGTGGCCGGCCAATCTAGGTGAGCCCCAGGTGGCCGGCCGACCTAGGTGAGTCCCAGGTGGCCGGCCGGCCGAACTAGGTGAGCCCCAGGTGGCTGGTCGGCCGAACTAGGTGAGCCCCAGGTGGCCGGCCGGCCAAACTAGGTGAGCCCCAGGTGGCCGGCCGGCCAAACTAGGTGAGCCCCAGGTGGCCGGCCGCCAAACTAGGTGAGCCCCAGGTGGCCGGCCGGCCAAACTAGGTGAGCCCCAGGTGGCCGGCCGGCCAAACTAGGTGAGCCCCAGGTGGCCGGCCGGCCAAACTAGGTGAGCCCCAGGTGGCCGGCCGGCCAAACTAGGTGAGCCCCAGGTGGCCGGCCGGCCAAACTAGGTGAGCCCCAGGTGGCCGGCCGGCCAAACTAGGTGAGCCCCAGGTGGCCGGCCGGCCAAACTAGGTGAGCCCCAGGTGGCCGGCCGGCCAAACTAGGTGAGCCCCAGGTGGCCGGCCGGCCAAACTAGGTGAGCCCCAGGTGGCCGGCTGTCCTAGGTGAGCCCCAGGTGGCCGGCCGACCTAGTTGAGCCCCAGGTGGATGGCCGGCCGACCTAGTTGAGCCCCAGGTGGATGGCCGGCTGACCTAGGTGAGCCCCAGGGGGCCGGCCGGCTGACCTAGGTGAGTCCCAGGTGGCCACCCGGCTGACCTAGGTGAGCCCCAGGTGGCTGCCCAGCCTAGGTGAGCACTAGGTGGCCGGCCGACCTAGGTGAGCACTAGGTGGCCGGCCGCCGACCTAGATGAGCCCCAGGTGGCTAGCTGACCTAGATGAGCCCCAGGTGGCCGGCCGACCTAGGTGAGCCCCAGGTGGTCAGCCGAACTAGGTGAGCCCCAGGGGGCCGCCTGACCTAGATGAGCCCCAGGTGGGCACCTGACATAGGTGAGCACTAGGTGGCTGGCCGACCTAGGTGAGCACTAGGTGGCTGGCCGACCTAGGTGAGCACTAGGTGGCTGACCGACCTAGGTGAGCACTAGGTGGCTGGCCGACCTAGGTGAGCACTAGGTGGCCGGCCGCCGACCTAGGTGAGCCCCAGGTGGCTAGCTGACCTAGATGAGCCCCAGGTGGCCGCCCGACCTAGGTGAGTCCCAGGTGGCCACCCAGCTAAGCTAGGTGAGTTCCAGGTGGCCACCCAGCCAACCTAGGTGAGTTCCAGGTGGCCACCCGGCCAACCTAGGTGAGCCCCAGGTGGCTGGCTGACCTAGGTGAGCCCCAGGGGCCGGCCGGCTGACCTAGGTGAGCCCCAGGTGGCTGCCCAGCCTAGGTGAGCACTAGTTGGCTGGCCGACCTAGGTGAGCACTAGTTGGCTGGCCGACCTAGGTGAGCACTAGGTGGCTGGCCGCCGACCTAGGTGAGCCCCAGGTGGCCGGCTGGCTGACCTAGGTGAGCCCCAGGTGGTCAGCCGAACTAGGTGAGCACTAGGTGGCTGGCTGACCTAGGTCAGCACTAGGTGGCCGTCCGCCGACCTAGGTAAGCCCCAGGTGGCTAGCTGACCTAGATGAGCCCCAGGTGGCCGCCCGACCTAGGTGAGCCACAGGTGGCCAGCCGGCCCACCTAGGTGAGCCCCAGGTGGTCGGCCAACCTAGGTGAGCCCCAGGGGGCCACCCGGCTGACCTAGGTGAGCCCCAGGTGGCCACCCCGCCAACCTAGGTGAGCCCCAGGTGGCCGCCTGACCTAGTTGAGCCCCAGGTGGCCGTCTGACCTAGGTGAGCCCCAGGTGGCCGCCTGACCTTGGTGAGCCCCAGGTGGCCGCCCGACCTAGGTGAGCACTAGGTGGCTGGCTGACCTAGGTGAGCACTAGGTGGCCGGCCGCCGACCTAGGGGAGCCCCAGGTGGCTAGCTGACCTAGATGAGCCCCAGGTGGTCGGCCAACCTAGGTGAGCCCCAGGTGGTCGGCCAACCTAGGTGAGCCCCAGGGGGCTGCCTGACCTAGGTGAGCCCCAGGTGGCCACCCGACCTAGGTGAGCCCCAGGTGGCCACCCGACCTAGGTGAGCCCCAGGTGGCCACCCGACCTAGGTGAGCCCCAGGTGGCCACCCGACCTAGGTGAGCCCCAGGTGGCTAGCTGACCTAGATGAGCCCCAGGTGGCCGGCTGACCTAGGTGAGCCCCATGTAACTGGTCAACCTTTGTGAGCCCCAGGTGGCCGGCCGGCCGACCTAGCTGAGCCCCAGTTGGCCGGCCGGCCAACCTAGGTGAGCCCCAGTTGGTTGGCCGGCCGGCCGACCTAGGTGAGCCCCAGGTGGCCGGCTGACCTAGGTGAGCCCCAGGTGGCCGGCCGACCTAGGTGAGCCCCAGGTGGCCGGCAGACCTAGGTGAGCCCCAGGTGGCCGGCAGACCTAGGTGAGCCCCAGGTGGCCGGCAGTCCTAGGTGAGCCCCAGGTGGCCGGCCGGACTAGGTGAGCCCAAGGTGGCCGGCCAGCCAGATTAGGTGAGCCCAAGGTGGCCGGCCAGCCAGACTAGGTGAGCCCAAGGTGGCTGGCTAGCCAGACCTAGGTGAGCCCCAGGTGGCCGGCTGACCTAGGTGAGCCCCAGTTGGCCGACTGACCTAGGTGAGCCCCAGGTGGCCGGCCGGCTGAACAAGGTGAGCCCCAGTTGGCCAGCCAGCCGGACAAGGTGAGCCCCAGTTGGCCGGCCAGCCGAACAAGGTGAGCCCCAGTTGGCCAGCCAAACTAGGTGAGCCCCAGGTGGCCGGCCGGCCGGACTAGGTGAGCCCCGGGTGGCCGGCCGGCCAGACTAGGTGAGCCCCAGGTGGCCGGCCGACCGGCCAAATAGCTGAGCCCCAGGTGGCTGGCCTGGGTCCAGGCAGGTGTCTGGGTGGGCCCCGGAGCAGGGGCCAGGGCAGGGGGTGAGGTCCGGGCAGGCCCTGGAATGGGGGTCCAGCCAGGGCAGGGATCTGGGTGTTGCCAGGGCGGGGACGACCAAAGCAGGCTTTCATTTTATACTAAAATTATATAAATACAGTGCCTAAATAGATAGAAAGTAATTAAAGCTGTATACTAATTTTATTTTTTCTATGGTATTCCAGGAACAATGCTGCAGCAGAGTTATCTGAAATTGAATGTTTTATGGTTCCTCTGGTGGATACTCTGTCTAAGCTTAACACCAATGTGTACATGCCAACACTGAAAACAGACAGGAGCTTACAACTGCTCTTGAAACTGCTGCAAAGCTGCTCATCAAATCCTGCTGCAAATGTTACAGGTTTGAGATCTATTTAATTATTTGTTTTACTTGTTAATCAAAAGGTTCGTTTTTAATGAATCATATTGTGTTTTTAACCCTTGCTCTCCCAAAATTGAGTTTACTATGTTTTGCAATGTAATACATTGAAATGCAGATCAAAACCTAATTTTCACGCCCTTTTTTAACCCCTTAATGACCCCTGACGTACCCTGTACGTCCTGTCCTCGGGTCTCCCTTAGACCCGCGGACGTACAGGGTACGTCAGCGGCGCCAAATCCCCCTCCCGCCCGATACTCACCTCCCTCGTCAGATCCCACGGCGATCTGGCAGGGAGGAAGCCTGCCCATGTGATTTACATGGGCAGGCGAGGCTGATGACGTCGCCACGCTGCGTGGTGACGTCATCAGAAGGTGCCCCCATGTAATTCAATGGAGGGGAGGGGGGGGGCTCCTTCGGAGCCCTCTATCTCCCCAACCATTGAAGCTAGCAAAATGCTTTTTGCACCGCTGAAAAGGGGAGAGTCTCCCCTTTTCAGCAGTGTATAGCATTAACCGTTTCGCCGCCGGAACGCGTTTTAGCGCGAATTTGCGCTAAAACGTGATTCAAATCTGGAGGGGGGCTGACATCTTGGATGTCAGCCTAGCCTCCAGGTCCCCCCCACCCACTGACAACCTCACCATATGTGTGAGGATGTCAGTGGGCCAGTTAACCCTCTAGCTGCCATGTAGAGATAAGGAGATCCTAAGGATCCCTTTATCTCCCGATCCATGGCAGCTAGATGGTCATATTTGACATCATTTGAAAGGCCTGATCATTAAAAAATTAAAAAAAAATAATAATAAAAAATAAATAAAAAAAATTACATAAAATAAATTGTTTTTTTTATTTTTTTATTTTTTTTGTCTGGGGGGGGGTTTTAATTAAATAGGACCTAGGCTGACATCTCAAAATAATTAGCACAAAATGGTCAGAATGAGCGCAGCGCACATAGGTGAACTGGCTCAGCAGTGAAAGGGTTAAAAGGTAAAAACATGTAAAAATTGGGTATTTCTATTCTCGGGATAAAATTTGGAAACTATTTAGCCGGGGTCTTTATTGGTGGTTATAGCTTTAGGGGATTAAAGTACGAAAAAGTGTGTTTTTACCATTTTTTTCATCATATTTTTTTTATATTAAATTATTGGATATGATGGAAATAATGGTATTTCTAGAAAGTCCATTTAATGGCGGGAAAAAGGGTGTATAATATGTGTGGGTTGAATAAACGAGTAAGAGGAAAATTTGACCTAAACCCTAACAGCGCAGAAACGTAAAAACAGCATGTCACGGAATGGCCCAACACCCTCAGCCAGGGGCGGTTCATGGTGACAGGGTTTTGTCCATAGACTTTTAGGTGCCGTTGCACCCACGGAGTTCCGTTTATATTTTAATTAGATGTGGTTTTGTGTGTGGTGTAATAAAAGTGTCCCCATTTGTGTATTGTGAAATGTATGTAAATTCCTTTGTATGTGCCTTGCCCGTCGCCATTTTCCATCGCCTCGTGGATCCGGTCAGAATGATCGGATCGGAAAATGGCCGATTCGGACCATCCGGTCGAATCGCAAAATGGTCGATTCGGACCATCCGGTCCGAATCGGCAACTCCCCGATTCGTAACCGCCAATCCGAATCGGGGCCCGGGTGCCTCCTGCCAGCGAGGGCCAATGGGACTTGTGTGGGCGGGCAGGGATTCCCATTGTTCTGATACTGTGTTAAAGTTTATAAATGTATGTGATGTGGAAAAATAAAGCAGATTTACTAGTGCATTCAGCTTCGCCTGGTGACTTTTATTATCGGCTGCATTTCCTGAGATCCCGCGCGGTCTCAGAGTGCGGCATCCAGCGAAGATCCGAAACGAACACCCTGTGCCTGCATCTCGCATCAGGACAGAGGTGTAGCGTATGGTCATCGGTCTTAAGAATATTCGACCGAGGTGCCGCGATCCGATCCGAAGGCACGGCCCATCTACCGCGCCTCGGTATATCGAGCGGCAAGTGAAATCCGAATATTCATCCGATTGAGATCCCGTAAGATCCGAATATTCCCCGGCTGGTCCACGTAAGATCCGAATATTCATCCGGGGAAGATCCGATCCCCGTATCCGTACGGCCGCACCGCAGACGCTCCCACACACACAAGGTCAGTGAACCAGCTGCTCGAGACGCTGAGTGCCGTGTTGCTCAGTGGTCGGGCTGGTTTCACGCAGGGGTCCCCTTCACCGCCTGCTAACCCTTTCCCAGGGTCACTCCAGGCCGCACGAGACGCCGAGTGCCGTGCCACTCGGTAGTCGGGCCAGCGGTAAGCGCTGTGGGGCACGCAGATAAGAGCACACCCGCAGGCGGACAACACCCATTCCGTCATACAGCAGCGGTCACTAAAGGACGGATTTGTGTAAAACCGCCCGGTCACTAAGGGGTTAAAGCAAGATTAGTGTGCCCCCTGTGGAGAAACAAAATTGGTTGTATAGTTACATAGTTATATAGGCTGAAAAAAGACATGCGTCCATCGGGTTCAGCCTCTCCCACATAACCTACTGCTGTTGATCCAAAAGAAGGCAAAAAACCCAGTCTGAAATGCTCGCCAATATGCAACATACTGGGAAAAAATTCCTTCTTGACCCCAGAATGGCAGTCAGATTTCTCCTTGGATCAAGAAGCTTTTACCCACATATTAATATTATAACCCTTAATATTCTGTGTCTGCAGGAAGTCATCCAGTCGTTTTTTAAAAGTCTGTACAGACTCAGACCCAACCACCTCAACAGGCAGAGAATTCCACAGCTTTATTGTTCTCACCGTAAAATAACCCTTCCTATGCTTTAAGCTAAATTTTCTTTCTTCCAGTCTAAATGGATGACCCCTTGTCCTATGTATAGTCCTGTTAATGAATAGGTTATCAGACAATGGTTGATAATGGCCCCGTATATATTTATATAAGGTTATCAGATCCCCTCTAAGGCGCCGTTTCTCTAAACTAAACAGGTTTAAGCTTGTTAGTCTTGCCTTATAACTTAACCCTTCCATTCCCCTTATTAATTTAGTTGCCCGTCTCTGCACTTTTTCTAACGCTACAATATCTTTTTTTAAGACCGGTGCCCAAAATTGCACGGCATATTCAAGGTGCGGCCTGACCATTGATTTATACAGAGGCAAAATTATGTTTTCATCCCGTGAGTGAACTCCCCTTTTAATGCATGCCAATACTTTGCTTGCCTTGGCAGCTGCTGTTTGACATTGCACATTGTTACTTAGTTTGAAGTCTATGATTATTCCCAAATCCTTCTCCTGCTTGGATTTCCCTAACTCCGTACCATTTAGGGTATAAATTACTTGTGTGTTCTTCACTCCAAAGTGCAAAACTTTGCATTTATCTAGATTAAATTTCATCTGCCATTTAAGTGCCCAGTCCCCCAATCTATCTAAATCCCTCTGCAGCGAAGTAAGATCCTGCTCACATTGTATTACTTTTCCTAGTTTTGTGTCATCTGCAAACACTGATACATGACTTTCAATGCCTATCTCAAGGTCATTTATAAATAAATTGAATAGTATTGGTCCTATAACAGACCCCTGAGGGACACCGCTTACCACTGGTGTCCATCTTGAAAATGTACCATTTATGACCACTCTCTGTACCCTATCTTTTAGCCAGTTTTCTATCCAAGAACAAGTATTTTCATGTAGACCAATTTTTCTTAATTTAAATAGTAACCTTTTGTGTGGAACTGTGTCGAAAGCTTTGGCAAAATCTAAGTAAATCACATCCACTGCGACCCCCTGATCTATACTTCTACTTACTTCCTCATAGAACGTAATTAGGTTAGTCTAACATGATCTGTGTTTCATGAAACCATGCTGATTTTTGCCAATAACATAAATTCCCAATCCCAATAAATTCCTGAATATTATCCCTTAGTAACCCCTCAAATACTTTCCCAGCCACAGATGTTAAGCTCACAGGTCTATAATTCCCAGGCACAAATTTTAAACCTTTCTTAAATATAGGGACGACGTCAGCTTTTCTCCAATCCTCTGGTACTATTCCTGAAAGAAAAGAATCTTGAAAGATTAAGAACAGAGGTTTACATATTTCAACACATAGCTCTCTCAGTACTCGTGGGTGAATTCCATCTGGCCCTAGGGCTTTATTCACATTCACATTGTTTAATTTCTGCAAAACCTTGTCCTGAGTCAACCAGTCACTTTGTATTAGTAAGTTTTTATTAATGAATTGCATGTCTCCTGTTATAGGTTTCTCTTTGATAAATACTGAAGAAAAATAATCATTCAAAATTTCTGCCTTATCCTGATCTTCAGTTAACAATAACCCTGACTCAGATTTTAGTGAACCTACATTTTCACTCTTGGGTTTTTTAGAATTTATGTACCTAAAGAATCTTTTAGGGTTGGTCTTGCTCTCTTTGGCTATTTCTTTTTCATTTTCTAGTTTAGCCCATCTAATCGCATTTTTACATGCTTTATTGGCTGCCCTATATGCTTTATAGGATTTCTCAGATTTATCAGATTTAAAAGCTTTAAATGCCTTCTTTTTATTTTTCATTTCCTTAGTTACCTTCCTACTAAGCCACATTGGTTTCAGTCTGTTTCTTTTATATTTATTAACCAGTGGAATATATTGTGACGTGTACTTTTCTAATGTTAGTTTAAAGATATTCCACTTATCCTCAGTGTTTTTCCCGTGAAAGAGTTTCTGCCAGTCAATGACATTGAGAGCTTCCTTTATTTTAATAAAGTTGGCCTTTTTAAAATTATATGTTTTAGCATGCCCCCTATGAATGTGTTTTTTTGAGTTTATTTCAAAAGTCACCATATTATGGTCACTGTTTCCCAACTGTTCCTTTACATTAATATTTGAGAAAAGATCCACATTATTTGTTATAACCAGGTCCAGACAGTTATCCTCTCTAGTTGGTGTTTCTACCAGTTGTGACATAAAGGTATCATTTAAAATATTCAGAAACCGGATTCCCTTTGCTGAATTACTAGTCCCACTATCCCAATTAATGTCCGGGTAATTAAAATCTCCAATAATTAAAGTGCTACCATGATCTGCAGCCTTCCTAATTTGCTCTAATAGTTGTTCTTCCTCATCATTATCTATATTAGGTGGTTTATAGCATATGCCAACCAATAGTTGACTTCCCTGTTTATTCCCCAACGAAATATTTACCCATAAGGATTCCACATTTCCCTCATCGCTTTCCAGTTGTGTAATATTAGGCTTTAAATCCTGATTTACATATAAACACACTCCACCCCCTTTCTTATGTTTCCTATCCTTTCTAAAGGTTGTCTTACCTCTCTCCATTTAACTTGTAAATAGCAGCCCCAATCCACACGGTAACAAAACTTTCAAACACTTTACTGCTGCACTACAACTGCTAGGGAGCGTTTTTTGGTCATTCACTGCTGTGCAAGGAAAAAATTCAGGAGATTATAATGACATACCTGTACAGTAGGATTAAAGCAACTATCATAGATTCTCGAGTATAACGCACGTTTTTTCAGACAAAAAACCACCTCAAGTCTCGCATTATACTCGGGATAACTGCACTCGGGAGCAGAAATCAGCTTGCTCTCGGCTTGCTCTCCCAGGCTCTGGCAGACGCGCGCGCTCTGCAGGAGGGCTGGCCATTCAGCTGAAAGCTTGCCCTGCCTGCTCCTCCCACTGTTAAAGCTGCAGCAGCTCACTCAGGCTCCATGTGTGAGTGTGAAGCCCAGAGCCCAGCGGGGAACATGACAGAGTGCAGAAACGGCCCACATATTAACCCATTGATCCCCAGCCAGCCCAAACTACTTAACCCTTACTTACTGCAGTCATCATCCCTTCAGAAAACCATGCAGCTATTAACCCTTCACAAGTCAATCCCAATTTAAACATGCATCTTGCAACCCTGATTTAACCATTAACCCTTAGTGAATGCGGCCCTCAAGTACCCCTGTACAACCGCCTCCAAAACCCTTCAATCCAGAAACATACATTAACCTTTGAAATAAAAACAGTAACATTTACCCCTTTTATAATTCATATACTCTGCTTCATATAAACAATGTTAATTTTTCAAGATAAAGCAAGCTTTTATCAGTTTCAAAATGTCATTTTTGTAGTGTATGTGGATATACATAGCTTACTAAAATATATATATCTATCTTATTAAATGCAATTGCAATAATTTAAAAAATAAATTGCTCATATGCCATATCTGTGCTTACGGATTTTATTTATTTAGTTTGATGTGCAGATCTTTTCCATAATAGAGTTTAATTCCATAGCTTAATTACTCCTATAACCATTCTAAAATAGCTGCGAAAATGTGTTGCCTCTCAATGTGCATCCCCCCTCTCTAACCACCATCCTTTTATTGATGTGCCCACACATATCCCTGTCCTACATTCCATGGAGGAACGAGGGTGAGAGTGGGGTGGAATGAACGTGAAATGAAAACATGAAACAGTAATTTAACAGACTTTTGTAATTTTTTTGTAAATTTATACTTTTATAATTTTACTCCTAGCGTTATATTTGAGACTTGAGTAAAATTCTCCTTTCTATAATGAATCTTTACCCCTCGCGTTATACTCAGGTCGTGTTATACGCGAGTATCTACGGTAATCGAAATTGAAAATCATTGTCAACTATTCTCCTTATTGATTAATCGGTTGTTGATTACTCGATTTGTGTACAGCACACACTGTTTTGAGTCAGACTGGGTTAAACATTATAACCTCGGACTCTGCTTCGGAGCGGATTGCAGAAGATGTGCTTGACTGCTTTACTCTGTATGATTTAGTTTTAGGGCTATGACAAACCTAACCAGTTTGTTTTTATTCAGTATACAACTGTAGCAGCACTACAGCACAAACCCTGGGATATTGCCACTGGGTATTGGCGGGTAATGGTTATGGGTGGTCTGAACCCAGTATGCAGGGACACAGGTAAACAGACCGGAAGGACCAGGATTCTTGGGAGACACTTGGAAATGTACCTTGTGGGTGGGTGGTAGACAGGACACAAGGGGGGACTCCAGGCAAGGTACAAGTAGGTATTCAGAGAGAGTGGTCACAGGATGGTCCTTAGGTCAAAGGCTAATAGAAGGCAGCAATCGGTGGGCAAAGCAGGGGGTCTGGTACATGGGAGTTCAGTAGCAGATCAGGGAGCTTCAGGAAGATTAGACTGGTTTGTAACACAGCTAGCACATTAATGCTGACGCCCTGAGTGAAGGGGGATTGACCTTTATTCAGGGCAAGGGTGTGGTGTGTTTGAGTCAAGTCTTCGGTCCCTGGGGCTCCCCGGCGCCCGGCAGCATTGTCCTCGTTGCTTACTGGCCGGGCATGGAGTGATATGCCGGCCTGGAGTGATCATGTGACTGGCCGGGAGGTGGGGCGCGGCATGACTACGTGGAGCCGCCAGGTTTAAAGATAGTTTGCCACATTCTCTCATTGCCCTGACGTGGAGATACTACCCCAGTGCTTTACTATTGATTTAATGGCTGAAACTGAGCCTGCTTTGTATGAGAACACACTCCTGTTATTGATCCGGCCTTGTATGAGAACCACGCTATATATACTGAGCCTGCTCTGTCTGAGAACCACGCTCCTGTTAGTGACCCAGCTTTGTCTGAGAACCATGTTCCATATACTGACCCGGTTTTGTCTATGGCTCAAGCTCCACATTCTGACCCGGCTAGTCATGGTAGCCTTGTGCCTTGCAATATGGAAATTTTTGGTTGGACTTTGCGCACAAATCTCCGGTGCACTAAAAGGTACACTTTGGTAAGTGCGTCCAGCACAAACAATTCCGTCACTATAAAAAAGAACGCTACATTCAGTTCTTTATGTATAAGGGATGAAGTACTTCTCTAGCCCAGAAAGAGTCAGACACAAATGCTGGTTCTAGCTGGAGTCCATCTAACAAGAGCCTGGATAGCCCCTGGACTCCTTCATTTATTAAGGCAATAGAACAACGCCCAGTGGGAGATGGCTTTACAACATAAACCAGTCAGCCCAGAAAGTACATTTACATATCAAAAGGACAGGGGAGTATGCCAGGGTGGCTGACCAGTTCAATGCACTCACCTCATCCCTGTATAAGGATGAGTAATGTCCATTGTCCCATCACTGTCCGCATGGACCCCATTCAACACTGCTCAGAGTGACCAGTGTCTAGTGAGGATCAGTCTACTGGTTCTTATAGATTTGAGACTATCTGCGGAGACAATACTACAGCTATTGTCGGTATACGGTACAAGTATATCGACAAGGCAGGTATGTCTTAAAAGCAGATATGTATCCAGAAAGGGATAGCGTAGCCGCAACAGAGGTATCATATGTATCTCTCGTTATGCAGACTTCACTTCTCTAATGTGTGTAGTGGACTAGCCAGCCACCCTGGTGCACTCCCCTGTCCTTTTGATATATAAATGTATTTACTTGGGTGTGGGCCATTTGGTCTAATAAATTAAGGGGCAAAGAGCGTGCTTGGTCAGATGGACTCCAGCTAGAAGCAGCATTGTGTGTGACTCTGTCTGGGCTAGAGAAGGCATCCATTATACAGGAAATGAGGATCCAACAAGACAACAGCAGAGTCTCTGTGTCTCCTTACTGCGCGTGTTCAGATAAGTATGGCAGGGAGACCAGAGAACTGCTTGTAAGTGCAGCAGATCTAACTACACAGAAATAGTAGATTAATTTATACGACAAAGGTAAGAAGCCCAGCGCATTGCACTGAAGCTCGCAAACCGACAAACGCCCCCACACACCGAGAACACGTCTCTAAACCCATGAGAAGGTTTTCATACTGACAGTTTTAACGCTGGTTCCAATTCAGCCCAAGTACTCTCTGCTAGAGCGTTTCTAGGTTAAATCCGACACAGGGAGACAGATATGGAAAAACGTGAATCTGTAGAGGTAAAAACCTTTGTTTTTTTGTACTTAATATCTTATCCCTGAGGAAGTGCGTTTATCGCACGAAACGCGTTGGATCCTTGTTTTTAGGTCATTTTATGTTTATTTTATACACCTTGAATAAAATCCTGTTTTGACTCTGGATGGTGATTGGTGGTTCCTGTGGCGGCAAGGATCTCCAGACCGAATATTCTAAGAGCAGCAGATGTGGTGTAAAAAATCTCCATCGAGACGATAAGTTTTAAAGATTTTTTATCTTTTGAGTGCTATCCTATCTGGGGCATCTCTTGTACAATCCCTTTTATATCTGTATGCGCTATGAGTTGTTTTTTACCTCTACAGATTCCCGTTTTTCCATTTCTATTTCATTCACATTGTCAAGACGCCTTAGGGAGAGACGTCTGGGATATCTAGAGGTTGTATTTCTTTTTGTCTGTTGTCACACTCCAATTGTTTGTATACAGGGAGACAGATGACAACCTATAAAACACACACACATCCTAGAATAAAATATCCTCATAATTCTGTAAAATAAAATTTCCACAACTGTCCCTCCTCTTTGTCATATGCTCCCCAGTGTCCCTCGATGAATCTCCATCTTCTTTGGAAAGAAACAGTCCCTCCTGTATACGAAAAGTCCTGAATCCAAAAAGCAAAACAGATGATGGAAAACAACAGAAAGTCAATCTTGACACGTAGAATCTTAAAGCAAATCTTAAAACAAATCTTGACATGTAGAATCTTAAAGCAAATCTTGACATGTAGAATCTGCTCTAGGGGAGGTGACTCAGAGGGAGGACATGAGGTGGTGGGTCGCGTCGGTCGCTGGTCGGTTTGGCATCCTCTGTATCTGGTCCATGGGTTGGTCTTCAGGGCGTCTCGTCTCTGCAACAAAAATGTAGTCATCTGCTTGGGCTTTGGTAACTAAGTCGATTAGATAACGGGAACATTTCACTCCGGCCTATAGAAGGAATAGAAACAGAAACACCATAAGTATATATACTTCCATTTCCTTTAGCCAGGATCCAATGGAAACAAGAAATCCCTGAAGCTTCCCAAACCTTCAAAAGGATTCCAACCCTCACTAGCTATAGCTCTGGCTCTGCCTTGCATGGTGCTAACCTTATCCATATGTGCTTTGACCATGTCACTGGTGTCCGTTATCCAGGTACAACAGTCCTCACCTATGAATTCACAGAAACCCCCCTTGGAAGCTAAAAGATGATCAAGAGCCATCTTTTCCTGCAATACCAGAGTCTTTATCTGTCGTTGTTCCTGGGTGATCTCCCGGACAGCTTCTACGGTTTCATTGAACATCTCGTCTACAATAGAGGAAAAATTAGGCCCCACTATGCGGCGCTACTCCTATGTGAAGGTGAAGTGTGGATTCACTCGTTTGATAAGCAGTGTATAGATACAAGTATACCGTTTATACACATAATATCCTTAACACTGAACGTAATACAGAAATGGAAACATGAAACAATGATTTAGATTAATAAACACAATATGGCAGCGCTGATAAGATATTAAGGATGGATCGCTACAGGCACTCGCACGTGGTTCCTGTCCCAAACCACCAAAATATATACCAATAGTCCAAGAGGATGGAGTGCAGCGAAAACCATGTTCCTTTCTTTAAGTCCCAGGAGTAGATTTCCCAGATCCTGAAGAGAGCTTTCTTCCTAGGGTAACCTCAAAAAAGGAAAAACATCATTGATTTATCTGATGTATACCACATGGATAAACCAAAGAAGCGTCAGCACACTCACGTGAAATAGAGTATTCCTGGCTCTGGATGATACGCCTCTGGGTTATTAACGGCTACCCACTTGCCCTACTACAGGTAGTCTTGATTAGGGATGAGCTGTTTGGTTCGATCTGTTCGGAGTTCGCATCGAACATCGGCTGTTCACTGAACTCCAAAATTCATTTCCGCATGTTCGGTTCAAGTTCGCCCACAATGGACCACAATGCACTTTTCCACTGGCCTCAAGCTCATAATTGGCTACAGCCTTGCACCTGACCACAGATCAGGTGCAAGACTATACCAATCACGGCTCAGAGTCCTGATTGGGCAAAGTTTGCCCAATCATAGGCTCACAGAGCTAAGTCCCGCAGCACACTATATAAGGCGTCCCTCGCAGCCCCAGCACGTGTTTTTTGAGAGGAGATTGTTCTGTTAGTGTGTGTTCTCACTGCCAGCAGCTATTGGGGGGTCTCACTTCTACAAGATATCTGGGAATTATTGTAATCTGTGTGTTCTCACTGCCAGCAGCTATTGGGGGGTCTCACTTCTACAAGATATCTGGGAATTGTTGTAATCTGTGTGTTCTCACTGCCAGCAGCTATTGGGGGGTCTCACTTCTAGCAGGTATCTGGGAATTGTAATCTGTGTCTTGTCACTGCCACCCATCAGGGGGTCTCACTGATTTATAGGAGGTTCCTGGGAATTTTAATCTGTGTCTTGTCACTGGCTGCCAGCTATCAGGGTCTCTCACTGAGTTATACCAGAGTTCTGGAATTCTTTAATCTAGATAAAACAGTTGAATCAGAGTTCTGCATATCTTTAACCTATATATCACTCACCTTGTCAGACCAAAAAGGACAGGCAGACGCTCCCAAACACAGATAGGAGGGCAAGCCGCCTCTGTGTCGGAAGGCTGTGCCCCTGGTCATCGTGGACGTGGTGCATCCTCTGCAGGGGCACGCTTGTCCTTGTTTCTAACTGGTGCTGGCCATCTTAAGCAGCAGCAACATACAGAGGATTTGCAGGATTGGCTAACCAGGCCATCCTCCGAGTCCTCTGCCAGCCAGGCTTGTAGTGGTTTACAGTCCACCTCAGCTGCCAAAACATCTAATGCAGCCTCCATGTCCACAGCTACTCTTGCTGTAGCCTCCCTATCATACACGGAGGAGTCAGCTGAATTGTTTGACTACAGTGACATGCTGCTTGAGGATGCACAGAACTCCAGTGCTCCAGTGGGTAACTCTGATTGCAGCTGGGAGGGATCCAGGATGTGGCTCTGTGCTGGAGCTTGTTCATCCACCACGCCTCCAGAAAGCTGCTCGTATGAGATCTGTCTGCTCCACCACCTCTTCCTCCTCCTCCTCCTTCTCTGTCTCTGGCGAAGTGGCAGTTAAACCGATTCGTGGCAGGGGCTATGCAATGGCTCAAGCAAAAAGATGCCATACTGTGCTTGAGCTGGTTTATTTAGTGGACAGGAGCCACACCGGGCCAGAAATTCTGTCAGTTCTGCAGGGGCAGGTGCAGAGATGGTTAACACCATGCCAGCTTCAGCTGGGAATGGTCGTCTGTGATAATGGCAGCAACCTTCTCCGCCCTACGCCAGGGTAAGTTGACGCATGTACCATACCTAGCACACGTCCTAAATCTGGTGGTACAGCGTTTTCTAGCCAGGTACCCAGGGCTGGCAGAGCTTCTCAGCCAGGCCAGAAAAGTCTGCAGCCACTTCAGACGGTCATTCCCAGCAAGTGTTCGCCTGGCAGAAATTCCAAGAGAACTCCACCTTCCCACAAACCATCTGATCTGTGACATGCCCACCAGGTGGAACTCGACATTAGCAATGCTGCAGCGTCTGCACAAGCAAAAGAGGGCCATCAATGAGTACCTGTGTGAGTATGGCACAAGGACAGGTTCAGGTCAACTTGGTTTCCCCCCCCCCACAGTGGCTGATTGTCACGGAGCTGACATCGGGCTCGCCTCAGCGAACCGCGGAACCCAAACTGGACAAGTTTAAAGACCTTTTTTTTTTTTTTTCAAAAAAATTATTGTGAAAAGCTTCAGCATAGATAACAGTGAAATATAAATTTGTGTGACAGAATTTGTTGTGAGAAGTACAAAGAGAACAATATTCTTAATATGCCAGGTATTTATACAAATTTGTAAAATACAATAAGTATGATATTTTTTGTGTGAAATTAAAGGATATGAAGAAGTGCGCATCTTCAGATCATCTACGGTTATACCTTAATACATTATCCGGTTCAGGAAATAAAGAGATCAGATGAGGGAGAGAAGAGATGGACCGGAGAAAGAGAGGAAAGGTGAAAAGGAGAGGAGGGAGAAAAGAGAGAGGGAAAAAGGGTAAAGAGAGAGAAAAGGAAAAAAAAAAGGGGGGGAGGGGAGGTTGGGGCTGGAATCAAAATGTGAGGAACAAGGATAGGAGGGGGGACAAGGAAGAGAAATATTTGATGGGAGGATACCAGAGGTGAGCCCGGACCAGTCCAACAGCACCACAGTTTAAAAATATAATTAACAGGTAGCTTATCCAGTTTGGGGTCCGAAGGAGCTCCGGGCACAGAGGGCAGCCAGTCCAGTCCTAGAGAGTCTTATGTAGGGCAAATAGTCTCTAACCAGATCGTAAACGGTGAGGAGGAGAGGAAAGTACTCCAGTGGTACCATATGTTAGTCTCGGCTCCAAATCGCTGTTCCGAATATAACATTTCTGTCTCATAAAGACCATTTTTACTCTTTATCTTTCGGTTGTGCGTATTGAATCGTATGGACATATGTCATGGGACTGACGTGGCGCTCCACGCTTCAAACCCCAAGAGACTTTATGTTCATTTATATCGTGTGATTTTAAATATATTTTACAGTGTTTGGTTTTAGTTTAAATTAGTTTATTGTAAAATGGCGTAGCTTTAGTTTTAAATATACTTATTTTCTTGTAGGTAAATGTGTTTTTGTATAGCCAGTAAACAAGCTTTACTGCTGTGTAATTTATGCAACAGGGCTTTTCCCCTTATCTGGCTGCATGTTTGATTCAAGAAGTCTGGGATAGTGTTTGTCTTTTAATCTGATGTGTTAGAACAATATATTATGTAAATGTTGTGTGAGCTAAAGGCTAAATAATGTTTATTGTAAATCTAACTGACATAATGTAATTAGCATTTTAGTAGGACGATGTGCATCATTTATGCAAATTATGGCTGTTGGATCTCAGCATAAATGGTGGCGTTTTTGTTCATTAAAGAGCTGTCAGAGTGTCGGATATAATCTCTGCACGTGAATACAACACGTTATATATTGGATTTATCAACCAAGCCTCCAATATGTCTATATTGGATTTACTGGACCTATCTCGGCAGTTGCCTCCAATATATCAGGGATTATTATTTCATAAGAAATCCATACAAGACACAAATATCAATCGTTTATATTTCTTAGAAATTCTCCTGAATTCTTTTAATTGTCTGTGTTTTGCTTTGAAAAATACAATAATCAATAATCGGATAAAAATATATATTTATTACGTATACAAAAAAAGTTTCAAATCTCATATCATAAACAAAAATTTAGAAACCACAATCCATCAGCATATAAAAACTAGCTTCACAATATATGTATCTCCGGTTAGTAACTGCATATATGATTAATATCATTTACCTTATCAGTTAGTAACTAATCCACAAATGGTTAATAAACATTTCTGCTTAATACAACATGCATTTCCCAGCAAACAATGTTTAACCAGCCAGCTCTTATAGATATATATATATATATATATATATATCTCTATGGTACATGGATCAACAAAAGATGAGCTAATTTAATGATAAGCAATAAAAACTTATTTAGTGAATCCTCCCCTAATCTCGAGAATTAAACTTCTAATCTTTTGCTTTTTATTTTGTAGTTATATAATTCTTTGTTATTAATTATAATCACAGTAATTTCCAAATTCAATATATATTGGTATCAATCTTACAACATTTCTTTTAGGAATAAATCCTTATATCCACTTCTTCATATTTCTATCTACAGAATAGAAATAGTTAGAATTTTTGGAGTTAGCCAGTATCTGAGAAGTCTCAGTCTACGTTGCAAGAATATCTACAATTATATATAATTACATTAATTCCTTAATTTCATATATTACCTGTCCAATCTGGATTTTAATAAGTCTTGGAATTTTCTATGTGATGCTTTGTTTTGGAATATGTGAAGATTATCGATATCAGATAATCAATGCATGTGAGTTAGAGATTTGGTGAGAATCTTGATTGCCTCATGTCCTGGGATCTGCTATGTGTACTGGACATCTGAATGCATTGCGGTGTGAGTCTGAATGCTGGAATCTCCGACTGATTTGCAACCAACACTGCCACTTCAATTATAGTAAATTTGACGTCACTGGCAATATTATTAATACATCAAATCTAATATCTACTATCCTCTAGAGGGCAGTATTGCACTTCTTAATTAATTCCACCATTTCTTTTTAATATTCTTATCTCGGGTCAAAAGGTCAATCTACACAAAGACCTTCTCTTCTCCCAGTCACTAGACACTGTGTCTCTATCTGTCATACCTAATTTATATCCCTACTCCCTTTTAAAATTACTTACTATCAGCTGAATTCTTTTCTGGTTAACTCAACAGAATCTATTCTTTAGTAATTTTTATTATTTACCAATTATATACTTTCTACAATATTTATTGGAGTATATATTTCCTACTGTAAATATAATAAAATATACCTTGATTATAAACATATATTTTGTGAATATAAATCTATATTACAGAGATATTAACTCTTATTCCTATACCCAAAAGACAAAATATCTTTTGTTTTAAAAACTTAAGACAGACCAATAAATTTAATTATGACACGTCTTAGCACTTAACTCTAGCATTATCACACAAAAACATTCTAGATTCCTTCATGTCTGGCACTTCTTAAAAAAATATAAAAGACTTCACCCAGGAATGAACTCTGTAAAAAAAAAAGTCTCGTTCATTTCTAAACCTAGAGAAAATTGAAAGAAAAAAAAACTGTCTTTAAAAACAGAATGGCTACAGGCATCCATTTTAATTTTTCCTTTCTGTAATATACCCGACAAGAGAGAGAGAATCCTGTTGGAACATACAGACGCGTCTGGTGTCTCCTTCACCTACGCTACACTACACACTCAACCTCAGAAGGCAGAGAGCAGCCTTCTGGAAATTCCTAACGGCTCCAGGGCAGAGAAATAAAAGCAAGCGGGTCAAGCTGCTCGAGGCGCTGAGGACCGCGCTCCCAGTAGCTGGGCCGACTGCAACGAAGGGGTGTCTGGAGTCAGGACAGACTGAAGAGAACGGTTCCATCACACTGGTGGCAAGCGGTGAGGATAAGCTCTCCAACCTCAGAAGAAATGCAGAATGGCCAGCTATGCCAACTACAAGAGGGACACGCTGAGAGACATATTGGAGAATCGAGGAGGGGCCGCTGGCTCAAAAACTAAAGACACCCTGGTAGGAGAACTGGTCGCAATGGATCAACAGAACGGGGGCACAGGGACCCCAGCCACAGAAGACCCCTTCCAAAAGAAAGTCCAAGAGAAGATAGCTATGTACGGTGCCGCCCCGTCAGATTCTGCCATACAACAGGCCATTAGGGACATCCAACAACAAGAGGAGCGAGAAAAGGAGCGGCAGCATGAACTACGGATGGTGGAGATACAGGCCAGTCGGATAGAAAGCCCCAACCCAGAGAGACCAACGGCCTGGAAGGTACCCTTCCAGGCATTTTAAAACATTTAATGAGGCGGAGGAGGAAATTGAGAGCTTCCTCCAAGACTTTGAAAGATAATGCCAGGTACATGAAGTCCAACGTTCCGCCTGGGACGGAATTCTGGCCAGCAAACTGTCGTACTGAGCAGCAGAGGCATGCAGCAGAGGCATACCAAAGAGGTCATGGACTATGTTCGGGTGAAGCAGATACTACTGGCCCGCTTCGCCGTCACCCCAGAAGCCAGCCGGGTGAAGTTCCGCAACTCCCGTCGGCCCAACGGCACCACAACGTGGAGTGGGCTCACCGGTTACAACACGACTTGAAAACCTGGTTCCAGGGGAGCCAGGCCCGAACTGTGGAGGAAATCACGCAGCTACTACTACTGGAACAATTTTTCGAGAACACCTCCACAGCAGTACGGGAGTGGGTGAGGGATAAGAAGCCCCAAATGGTGCAGCAAGCTGCTACCTGGGCAGACGAATACACGGACACTCGGAAGCACAGTGGGGCCGAGCGACAACCCACCCGACCCTCTTTGTCCACCCCTCATCCGGACCCTTTGGCCCGCTGGCCTTGACCTCGACCTACAGCCGCCCGAACACCGCGGCCACCATACGTTGCTATGGCTCCAACCAAGTGCCACGGATGCAGCAGTACCCTTGACCACCCGGCAGCAGAGCGGCCGGACCCACCACACCACTCCAGCCGGGACCCAGGTGAGACCACAAACCAAACCCCCCAAACCCCAACAGAGCAACACCCCACCCCGACCTGACCATTCCCTTACGTGGGACTCCCCGGCCACCCTCCGGCACCAGACACAAACGGACTCTACCCTAGAAAGGTACTGTGACAGGGCAGGCAAGGGTCAGGGAGAGGAAAGGGGCGACCGCATCGAGTGGGAAGATAGGCTGTTATACAGATACACCAAGAGGGTGGGCACGCGGAGGAAACAGGCCCCCCACAAACCGTCGTACCCCAGGCCCATAGACAGGAAATCTTAAGATTGGCCCTCGACATCCCCCTTGCCGGTCACCTGGGGAAGTCCAAGACCCAGCACCGGCTTTCCCAGGGCCTTCTGGCCCTGACTCCATGAGGACGTGCAGGAGTATTGCCACACCTGCCCGGTCTGCCAGAAGGTGGGCAAAACTGGGGACCACCCAAAAGCCCCGCTACGACCGATGCCCATCATTCAGGAGCCCTTTAGCCGGGTGGCGGTAGATATAATTGCCCCCCTTGCTCGCCTCAGCACCACGGGGAAGAAATATATTCTCACGGTGGTGGACTACGCCACCCGATACCCTGAGGCCATACCCTTATCCAATATTCAGGTCGACACCATAGCAGATGCCCTCCTACGGTGTTCTCCCGGGCGGGGTTCCCCCGGGAAATTTTATCTGACCAAGGGTCCCAGTTCACCGTTGAGCTGACCCAACAGCTCTGGCGCCTCTGCGGTGTCAATGCTCTCCATAGGGCCCCATACCATCCCCAGACGAATGGGCTTTGCGAGCGGTTTAATGAGACCCTGAAGCAGTTGATCCGTGCCTTCACCCAGGAGAGGAAGGACTGGGAGATGTATCTGCCCCACTTGTTATTCGCATATAGGGAGGTGCCCCAGGAGTCTACCGGGTTCTCCCCCTTCAGATTGGTATATGGGCGCAGGGTACGGGAACCCTTAGATCTAGTTAGGGCCCAATGGGAGGAGAGACAGAAGCCCGAAGGACTCCCAGTCTTGAGTTATGTGCTGGAGCTCCGTGAATTCACGGGACTAGTCCAGGGCAACATGCAGCCAGCCCAGACCCAGCAGAAGGCGTGACTGCTCTGCCCGAAGCCGCTCCTTCCTCGTGGGCCAGAAGGTCCTGGTGTTGAAACCACAGCGGCAGAACAAGCTGCAGGCGTCCTGGCAGGGCCCCTACCAGGTGGTAACCCAACTGGGGGATACCACCTACGTGGTTGTCAGCTGCGCAGACACCAGGATCCGGCGGACGTTCCACATCAATATGCTCAAGGCCTACCACGAACGGCCTGAGGCAGTGGCTGCCATCTGCGCTCCGGCCACCGAGGAGGCAGAACAGATCCCCATAATGGACCTCCCCGGGGTAGATAACCACCCCTCAGGGGTAGAACAGGTGCAGCTGGGGGAGGGGTTGGGACCCCACAAACAGGCCCAGTTTAGGCGGGTGCTCCAAGACCTCCAGGAGGTATTTTCCGCACTCCCCGGCTATAACCACCAGGCGCTACACAAAGTAGAGACCCCAGGGCAGAGGCCCCTTCGGCAACCAGCGTACCGACTCCCGGAGGCAGTCCGCGAACCCATGCGGGCCGAAATCCGGGAGATGCTGGAGCTAGGGGTAATTGAGCCCTCAGCCGGTCCGTTGGCCTCACCAGTAGTGTTGGTCCTCCAGCATCCGGCGAAACCAGGCTGCGCCCACCCTCCTCACATGCGATGAGCGGCGCCCGCCCCTTCACACAGACGGAGCGGCGCCACCCCTACACACGTGCATGCCAACGCCTGCTCCCTTCATTGAAGCGAGACGGAGCCCGTCACTTTCAGAGAACTAGGTCT
This sequence comes from Leptobrachium leishanense, assembly GCA_009667805.1. Taxonomy (NCBI): domain Eukaryota; kingdom Metazoa; phylum Chordata; class Amphibia; order Anura; family Megophryidae; genus Leptobrachium; species Leptobrachium leishanense. Next base: position 238,447,298 of record CM019066.1, read on the forward strand.
GGCGGCGGTGCACTTTTGCACTTTTTTGCCCGTAGCAAGGCCTCAGCCAGAGACCGTGCCAGACCTCGAGTTGAAACCACTATTGATGGCACTGAGCGGTAGTGTGACGGGTAAGAGCCGGGCTAGAAGCAGAATAACCCCAGTTTTAATATGCTCACATTTGTAGACAATGGACTGGTTAACGCTGGGTTAAATACACTGCCCCCTTTCGGTGCTCTGACATCCACAGCGTTAATGGAAACTGTCCTTTACTCACCCATCCTAAACATTTGCTCCAGAACACTCACTCAATGATTAATATGGGAGAGGGAGGACTGCGGGGGGGGGGTAAGAGAGGTTGCTATATAACCCATCTGGCCCCCTTTCAACTGTAATACTGTATATCCCTCACAGTATTGTGACTAAGGACACGGTGATAAAATGCCAGTTTATCAGCAGGTGGAGGGGAAAGTCCCTTTCCCCTCCGAATAGGGTTAACAATCCCCAGCTGCCTGCCAGTTTAGATATTTAGATGTCATGTGCTGAGGTTGTGTGTACAGTTATGTTCAAAATTATTCAACCCCCACTGAAATTGAGTGTTTTGGCCAGTTTGACATTGATTTTGATCATTCAGTCATCTTGCTTACAATTAAATCAAAGATGTACGTGTAGGTCAGACAAATATAACATAACGTTTATAATGAAATAACCACAAATGTCTTTTCTGTGCTCACATCATTATCAGTTTTATTCAACCCCCAAGTGACATTCAATCTTAGTACTTAGTACAACATCCTTCTACAGTTAAAACAGCTTTTAAACGTGAAGCATAGCTTGACACAAGTGTCTTACAGCGATCTACGGGTATCTTCGCCCATTCGTCATGGGCAAAAGCCTCCAGTTCAGTCACATTCTTAGGCTTGCACACTGCAACTGCTTTCTGTAAGTCCCACCAGAGGTTCTCAATCGGATTTAAGTCAGGTGACTGCGATGGCCACTCCAAAATGTTCCAGCCTTTAATATGCAACCATGCTCTAGTGGACTTGGAGGTATGCTTGGGATCATTGTCCTGTTGAAAGGTCCAACGTCTCCCAAGCCTCAGGTTTGTGACGGACTGCATCACATTGTCATCCGATATCTCCTGGTACTGAAGAGAATTCATGGTACCTTGCACACACTGAAGCTTCCCTGTACCTGCAGAAGCAAAACACCCCCAAAGCATGATTGACCCCCCCCCCCCGCCATGCTTTTTTTTTTTTTGAATATAAAAGTTTTTATTGGAGTTCACACATAGAATGGTACATCATTGCAAAAAGGATGAAACTTCAAAGGTAAAGGACATAAATTCCTATCATTGACAATAGACAATTCTAATGAAGTATCAATATTATCCGATAAAGGGTCATTTGTGCGGACTCCATTTTCCAAAAACAAATAAAATCCTAAACTAACATAAAACACAAAACACGTCGGCACTACAATCGTACACGGTAAAGTATCTTAGATCAAGGTTCCAGACTCGACAAACACCCTCCACCCCTCCCACGTATCAGAAAACTGGCACATTGAGTTATTCGCGGTATGGAACATTTCTTCATATTTAAAGACACTTTCGAGGGCAATCATAACTTCTTTCATAGAGGAACATAGTGAGGAAAGCCAATGTCTCGCTATAACCGTTTTTGCTGTCCCCAGTACCATAGAGATAAACCTCCTGTGACGGATCTGAATAGTAATGGGTATAATATGTAAGAGGTACATTTTCGGGCATAGTGGGAGCATTAGTGAAGTGCAGTGAGAAATCAGTCTGCTTATTTTTACCCAATAACCCCCTAGTGCGGGACATAACCAAAAGGTATGCAGTAGGGAACCGAGGCCAGTAAGGCATCTCCAGCAGAAGCCGGTATTCCCCGAGATATGGGCCAATCGGGTTGGTGTTAAATACCATCTGCACAGTAATTTGATATGGGCCTCACGTAGATTGGTGCTTCTAGAATATTTGTATATTGTGTCCATGGCGTATGACCAGTCATCTACGGAAAGCGTGAAAGCTAAATCTTTTTCCCATTTAACCATATAGGGTAATTTTTTAGGTGGGGTCGGGGTTAGGAGGCTATTGTAACAGAGAGATAATGGTTTCATTTGACATTTCTTCCCCATACACAATTTGTGAAAAGCTGAAAGGTTCGTAGGTGTGAAGGAGGTCAGGCCCTTCTGGTGTAAAGCGTGCTTCACACGTAGGTATGTAAAACAGTCACTCAATGCAATGGCAAACTCCTGTACCAAGTCAGGAAAGGGTTTCAGGGAGTGGGGTGTAAAGAGCTGCCACACATGTGTCAAGCCGCACATGAACCAAGAATCTAAATTTAAGTCCGGGATATAGCGACACAGAACTCTGAGCGGGGCGAGACGTAATAAGTCGTAAGGCCGTACCAACGGACGACCCCACTGGCGCCAGGACATGAGGGAGAGCATCGAGGCGGGTAGTAGACCCATGGTACTATTCCTAGGAAGGAATGGAAGCCACAACAGATCATGAAGTTTATATGGGAAAATCATGGCATTCTCCAACTGTAACCATAGAGGTGATTCTTTGAGATGCATTGACGACAACAGTTGGGCTAGTAAGGCTGCTTTGTAGTACGATTGTAAATCCAAAAAAACCCAACCCTCCGTTACGTCGCGGCGCAGTGACTGTAGAGGCCGATACTCGAGGAGGCTTCCCTTTCCAAATATGCGCATGAAGCAGTTTTTGCAGTCGGAGCAATAAATGCGCCGGTATGAAAACGGGGATATTTCTGAAATAGTATAAAATTTGGGGTAGGATACACATCTTTATGGCCGCCATACGACCCAACCAGGAGGATTCATTTGTGCTCCATGTAGAGAGCTGCGTCTCAATGGAGTTCAAAAGTGGCGTGAAGTTTTCCTTAAGGATGGTGCCTCGCGATTTCGAAAGGGAGATTCCCAAGTATTTTAAAGAGGTAGAGTGCCAATCAAAAGGGTACTTACTACGCAGAGAGCTAATGGATGAAGCAGCAATATTTATGGGGAGAGCCTGTGTGTTACTCACATTATTTTTATAGTAAGATAACGCACCAAAGCTGTCAAGGAGGTGAAACAGGGAAGGAAGCGAAATCTCCGGTGTGGTCAAAAAAAGCAGTATGTCGTCCGCGAAAAGTGCCAGCTTGTGCTCCCCATTCGTGGTCGGCATACCTTTTATTGCCGGGGCAATCTTAATCTGCAGCGCTAAGGGTTCTAGGGCCAGAATAAATATTAACGGGGATAATGGACAACCCTGCCGGGTGCCATTGGTTATGTGAAAAGAGGAGGATAGAAACCCTGATGCCAAAACTTTCGCCGACGGAGCAGAGTAAAGGGCCATAATGTTGTGTACAAATTGTGCTGGGAGACCAAACTTTAGTAACACCAACCGCATATACCCCCAGTGTAGGCGATCGAACGCCTTTTCGGCGTCCAATGCCAGCAGGAGTCCGGAGGTATTAGTCCTATGGGCCAAATCAATTATATCATAAAAGCGTCGGGTATTGTCACACGTTTGACGGCCGGGAACAAAGCCGGTTTGTTCAGTCGCGATCAAGGATGGGAGTAGGGGGGCCAACCTAGTAGCTAGTAATTTAGCGTACAGTTTGGCGTCTACATTCAACAGGGATATAGGGCGGAAGTTGGCACAGTGCGTCGGGGCTTTACCAGGTTTAGGCAGGGTCACTACTGTTGCCTGCAACATCTCCGGAGGGATGATGCCAGTGTTCTTAATGTCATTAAAAAACAGGGTAAGAGTCGGAACTAGTGAAGAAGCAAATACCTGATAATACAGATTCGTAAAACCGTCAGGGCCTGGGGCTTTATTTTTTGGAAGTGCATTAATAGCCTTAAGTACCTCCTCCTCTGTAAACGCAGCAAGCAAATCTGTAGCCTGAGAGGGCGAGAGGGAGGGGAGGCTTGCCGTCTGAAAAAAGAGATCTATGTCGTCCTGGGTAGGGGACGGTACGTGTGGTCTAATCCTAGGTTGTACAGGGAGGCATAATAACGTGCAAATTCATCAGTAATAAGGGCTGGGTTATAAATTTTTACATTATTAGCATCCAATAGGTACGGTATGTTGGTTTGCATTCTTTTCCCTTTCAATTTAGACGCCAGCAATTTCCCCGGTTTATTCCCTTGGGTATAATGAGCATAGTTAAGCCGTCTAATTGAGCGTGCAGTGACTTGGAGCATCAGGTGTTCCAACTCGCGGCGCTGCGCAATCAATTGAGCGGTAATACTAGGGGTAGGCGAGGATTTATTCTGGGTTTCTAATTCAGTGATTCGTCATGTAAGAGCAGTCATCTGAGCATTAAGACATCGTTTACGTTGCGCTCCTTTCTGTATAAAATGTCCTCGCATTACAGCTTTGTGGGCCAACCAAACCGACGCTGTTGCAACTTCCCCAGTTACGTTCGTCACGAAATACTCTTGAAGGAGTTGTAGTGTTGTTGTCACGTCCTCTCTATTTACAATGAGTGAGTCATTTAGTCTACAATTCCCCATACCCCTCGGTGGGAAAGCAGCCTCAAAAGTAAGCGTAAGCGGAGCATGGTCAGACCACGTAATGATGCCTATGGTCGCCTCCAGGAGACGAGACAATGCTGAGCTATGTATCAAATACATGTCAATTCTACTATATGAGGAGTGGACATGAGAAAAATATGTGTAATCACGTGTGTTGGGGTGACAGATCCTCCAAGTATCATATAGGTCAAACGAATGCATGAATTCCCGTAGTTGTTTACTAGAGGGCGGTGGGGAGCGGGAATGGGGGCGGGGTTAGCTCGTCTGAGTGTCAACTTCGGGGTCAGGAGTGCAATTAAAGTCCGCACATAAGAACATCGTACCACTAGACATTTTTTTCACTCTACCAAAAGCTTTCCGCAGATAAGAAACCGGATTATCATTAGGGAGATATAGGTTAGCAATAGTGATTGGTAATTCGTTCAGCGCGCCTACAAGAATCACGAGGCGGCCCAACGGATCTATATACTGAGCCGAACATACAAAGGTCCAATCTCTATGAAACAGGATCGAGACACCTTTAGACTTCGTCTGAGCAGTGGAGTGGTAGGCCTCAGTGTACATGCGCGATTTCAAAAACGGCGGACGTCTCTTACAGAAATGAGTCTCTTGCAAACATACAATAGCCGGTTGAGATTTATGCAACTCACGAAATAAAGCATGGCGTTTGTACGGAGTGTTCAAACCCCTAACATTTAAGGAGTAAATCTGGAATTGAGGTTTACTCATTTGTGGTTACTCCTAGCCCTCTAGATCTCACAACGGACATTGAAGACAACCTCCTCGGGAAAATGAAGGGACATTCCTGCACATAATAGCACCTGGAACCGTATATCATAGTGCTTATCAAACAAACAAACAGTACATACATTACATACATAGGTCGAACCAAAAGGAAACAAAGGAAAAATAAAAGGAAAGGTAAAAAGAAAAGAAAAAATCCGACCAAACTTCAAAAAAGAAAAAACTGCACTCCATGAGCGCAGCTGAGTGGAGTCAATCAACACAGTAAATTGGTATAGTAGGGGAAAAAAAACGCAGTCAAGAAAAAACTCCAGTGGGGGAAACAACAGTCCCAACTCTACCTGAGAAGGACCGCGCCAATTTGCAGGCCATTGGAAGGCCTCGGGGCTAGCCGAATAATAGAACAGAACAGGCCCCCAGGAGCACCCAATTGAGGTGGATCAAAAAGGGGTCAGTCCAGCATCCGTGAAAGAGTTCTGACGCCCAAGAAGACGGGAGGCAACATGGCGAAGCAATAGAAGCACGCCCCAGTGCTGGATAACGCAGGACCAGAGCCCCTCATTTCGGCCGGACCCGATGCCACTCTGGAGAAACTTTCAGCGGTGAAGAGGATTCCTCCCGGGGATGAGTAAACTCAGACACGACTTTCCATTCCGTCAACAAACGCATGCCAGTGAGGGGATCAGGGATAACGTGCAAGACTCCTTCCCGCCATAACAAGATCTTTGTGGGAAATCTCCATCGATACGCCATGTTGTGGTCACGTAGAATTTTCGTGAAAGATGAAAATTCCCTTCTTTTAGACATGGTAGCTGTTGACAGGTCTGCGTAAAAGGAAACTTCGGCATACGGAGAAGGCAGAGGCATAGATTTCCGCTCTGCTCTCATTAACGCTTCTTTAACATGGAAAAAGTGCACCCGGACTAGAACATCTCTAGAAGCTGAGGGCGGCAGGTTCTTGGCGCGTGGCAATCTGTGTGCCCGATCCATCAGGAAATCCTGTGACGAGTACGTTGGTACCAGGATCTGGAAAAGTTCCATTATATAAGACTGAAGATCAGCAGGGGTTACTGCTTCTGGAATGCCCCGGATCCGTACATTGTTACGCCGCGAGCGGTCTTCCAAATCGGCCAATTTCGTTGCCATGGTGTCATGTGCAGTCTGCAAAGCTATATGACGGTCCACTAAGTCGTTATGGACCAAACATAGGTCGTCTGTCTTAGCCTCCAACGAGTCTGTCCTCTCACCCAGGTCTTGTACATCGCGCCTCAGCTCCTGCAGCGCCTCTTTAAGATCCGTTTGTATAGTAGCTCGGAGTTCTTGCAGCATGGCATGTAGTCTGCTTTCTGAAGGTGGTGAGGTGTCAGACATGCAGGGTGGGCCTGCGACAGCCGCTTCCATGGTGAAAGAGGAAACAGAGGAGGGAGATCCGCCATCTTGGGCTTCACGAATCCGGTCTTTTTTTGCCGATTTTGCCGGTTCCAACGCTCGTTGCGCCTTAGGGGGCACCATCTGGGAGCCAGGAGATGTCACCCAGCTGTGGGTGAAGTTTCAGCCCCGGGGTTGCTGTAATTTAGCCGCAGGTATGAAAAGTTTAGCGCCAGTCACAGGAGCTCACCTCACATGCGACCGCGCGCTGCAACGTCCGGCCACCCCCCCGCCATGCTTCACAGCTCACCCCCGCCATGCTTCACAGTAGGCAAGGTGTTCTTTTCTTCATAGGCCTTGTTCTTCCTCCTCCAAACATAGCGTTGATCCATGGGCCCAAACCGTTCTAATTTTGTTTCATCAGTCCACAGAACACTATCCCAAAACTTCTGTGGTTTGTCCACATGACTTTTGGCATACTGCCGTCGACTCTTCTTATTCTTTGGAGACAGCAAGGGGGTGTGCCTGTGATTTCTGGCATGGAGGCCTTCATTACGCAGTGTGCGCCGTATTGTCTGAGCTGAAACTTCAGTACCCACATCTGACAAATCTTTTCTCAGTTCCTCAGCAGTCACACGGGGACCTTTCTCCACTCTACGCTTCAGGTAGCGCACAGCAGTCGAAGTCAGCATCTTCTTTCTGCCACGACCAGGTAGCGTTTCAATAGTGCCCTTTGCCTTGAATTTGCGAATGATGCTTCCTATGGTCTCTCTTGGTATGTTTAACATCTTTGCAATCTTCTTATAGCCATTGCCCTTCCTGTGAAGAGTAATCACCTCTTCTCTTGTCTTCCTGGACCATTCTCTTGACTTCACCATGTTTGTAACCACACCAGTAAATGTCTAGAAGGAGCTGAGTATCACAGTCATTTTAAAGCTGCCTAATTGGTGCTTATTATGCTTTATTGCTGCTCCGTGACATCCACAGGTGTTTTCAATACCTGATTGAAAACACTTGAATGAACCTCTGTTCTTCAGAGTGGTAGTCTTTAAGGGGTTGAATAATTGTGTCAATGAAGAATTCACAAAATAAACATTTACTACTGTATTACAAAACCAATTGTTGTCATTTTAGTTGCATATGGTTCTTTATACAATTGGTTCTGAATACAATTACAAATGTACACTAAATTCCCTAAAACCCTTTACAGCATTGGGGGTTGAATAATTTTGAACACAACTGTATATGTGCGTATATGTGTGTATATGTGTGTGTGTGTTGTTGTTGGACTGAGGCCAATGCAGAGTGTGTGCTCCTAGGTCAGTGATGGTGAACTTTGGCACACCAGATGTTTCTGAACTACACGTCCCACCATGCTCAACCAGCCTTACGTGCGACAAAGCATCATGAAACAAGTGCTTCCGAAACATCTGGGGTGCTAAGGTTCACCATCACTGACCTCGGAGCTGGGAAAACCATGTAAGGAAAACTGATTTGTTTTCATTTATTGTTGCAGCAGTAACCGGCTTTGCTGACCGGTACTGATAGAAAGGCTCCGAGAGAGGCATAGGAGCTGGACACAGGCTCCTTTACACGATTAAAGGCATCTTCAAAACTGATTCCCCTACGGGCGCAAAGCCGTTATCACCGCTCAGGACCGGAGTAAGGCCTCAGATGTGTGTGACTGTATGTAGGTGTGTGACTGTGTGTGTGACTGTAGGTGTGTGACTGTGTGTGTGACAGTGGGCCAGCATATGTGATACGCTCATACACCACACATTACTGTGAGTTTTATTGCTGTGGAACTCTGTGATACACTCATACACACTGCACATTACTGTGACTTTTATGGCTGTGGAGCTCTGTGATACACTCATACACACCGCACATTATGTGAGTTTCTTTGATACGCTCATACAAACCGTACATTACTGGGAGTGTTATTACATGTCACATATTTTTTTTTTTGGGGGGGCAGCATTTCATCTTTCGCTCCAGGCAGCGCAGTTGCTTGGGCCGGCCCTGATCTATACAGTATATATCTCTGCCAGAAAGCCAGCGGGTCCCAAGCATCCACTCCAACTGGTCATTATGCCTAACTCCTAGCTGATGAGGGTCCAACAAACCCGAAACAACGCTGTCCTGGGAGTGGCTTTGACCAGTTGCATAAACCTCATCTCTGCTAGAAAGCCACAGTGTGGCATAGCATTGATGATTGTAATAACAGGCCCAGAATGCATAAAAGTGAGACAGATGTCATTTGCATATCCTACCGAGAATTCCTTGCCGCATATGGGGAATGTGGCACAGGAGCTCTGGGATGCAATTCATCAAATTGCTTTGTTGTGCAAGTGACTTCTGCAATAATAAACACACTTATTATAGTGTGGAGGCGCTTTATCTCACTTTTTGTCCTCCACCACAACCCTTGTGTGTGTGTGTGTGTTTATATATATATATATATATATATATATTATATATATATATATATATATATATTCCTGTTTTTCTGTTTAAGATGACACCCCAGGTTTTTTTTCTTAATTTTTGTATGTGGAACTAACATCTCCTGGATGATTTAAAGTCCCGCTTGGTTGTTTGTTCACTAGCCGCTTTAAAGTAATCCGTCCGTTCTGTAAGGAAAGAAAAACTACAAAAATGGCATCCGGAACCGGAAATGATGCAGGGCAACTGGGAGCCATCCAAACAGTCTGACGATTTTGACGCGACTGGAATGCGTCAGTTTCGGGGAATCCAAGATGGCGATGTATTCCACGTGGCGTCGGCACTCATCAACGGGGACAGCTGAACAGCATCAATTAAAGATGTATTTATACCACAGAAGGGGGTCAAGGACTTTTTATGTACAGTGGCAAGAAAAAGTATGTGAACCCTTTGGGATTACGTGGAGTTTTGCAGGAATTGGTCATAAAATGTGCTCTGATCTTCATCTAAGTCACAACAATTTGAAAAACACAGTCTGCTTAAAATAATACAACACAAACATTATATGTACAGGAAAAATGGGGATATATCTAGAATTGGGCGCTGCTTGCGTGGGATTTGTTTTTTTTTGTTTAAATCCCGTATGTGTTGACATTGGGATGTCACCTCTTCTGATTGTGTAGCAGAGGGAATATATTGTACAAGAATTGCTATATGTGTAACATTTAGTCAATAAAAAATATACTTAGAGAATAAACCATAAGACATTTATCAAATACTAGTTGTAAAGCCTGCCCAGAGGGCAGTCTATTGTGGATATACTGCCCCTGCTCATGGATACTGCCCCAGCTCGTGGATACTGCCCCAGCTCGTGGATACTGCCCCAGCTCGTGGATATTGCCCCAGCACGTGGATACTGCCCCAGCACGTGGATATTGCCCCAGCTCGTGGATACTGCCCCAGCACGTGGATATTGCCCCAGAACGTGGATACTGCCCCAGCACGTGGATATTGCCCCAGCACGTGGATATTGCCCCAGCTCGTGGATACTGCCCCAGCTCGTGGATACTGCCCCAGCACGTGGATATTGCCCCAGCACGTGGATGGATACTGCCCCAGCACGTGGATATTGCCCCAGTACGTGGATATTGCCCCAGCACGTGGATACTGCCCCAGCTCCTGGATATTGCCCCAGCACGTGGATACTGCCCCAGCTCCTGGATATTGCCCCAGCACGTGGATACTGCCCCAGCACGTGGATATTGCCCCAGCACGTGGATATTGCCCCAGCACGTGGATACTGCCCTAGCACGTGGATACTGCCCCAGCACGTGGATATTGCCCCAGCACGTGGATATTGCCCCAGCTCGTGGATACTGCCCCAGCTCGTGGATACTGCCCCAGGTCGTGGATATTGCCCCAGCACGTGGATACTGCCCAGCACGTGGATATTGCCCCAGCACGTGGATGGATATTGCCCCAGCACGTGGATGGATACTGCCCCAGCACGTGGATACTGCCCCAGCACGTGGATGGATACTGCCCCAGCACGTGGATATTGCCCCAGCTCGTGGATACTGCCCCAGCTCGTGGATACTGCCCAAGCTCGTGGATATTGCCCCAGCACGTGGATACTGCCCAAGCACGTGGATACTGCCCCAGCTCGTGGATACTGCCCCAGCACGTGGATATTGCCCCAGCATGTGTATATTGCCCCAGCACGTGGATATTGCCCCAGCATGTGGATATTGCCCCAGCTCGTGGATACTGCCCCAGGTCGTGGATATTGCCCCAGCACGTGGATACTGCCCAGCACGTGGATATTGCCCCAGCACGTGGATGGATATTGCCCCTGCACGTGGATGGATACTGCCCCAGCACATCGATACTGCCCCAGCACGTCGATACTGCCCCAGCACGTGGATGGATACTGCCCCAGCACGTGGATATTGCCCCAGCTCGTGGATACTGCCCCAGCTCGTGGATACTGCCCAAGCTCGTGGATATTGCCCCAGCACGTGGATACTGCCCAAGCACGTGGATACTGCCCCAGCTCGTGGATACTGCCCCAGCTCGTGGATACTGCCCCAGCACGTGGATATTGCCCCAGCACGTGGATATTGCCCCAGCACGTGGATATTGCCCCAGCACGTGGATATTGCCCCAGCTCGTGGATACTGCCCCAGCTCGTGGATACTGCCCTAGCACGTGGATATATGCCCCAGCACGTGGATATTGCCCCAGCTCGTGGATACTGCCCCAGCTCGTGGATACTGCCCAAGCTCGTGGATATTGCCCCAGCACGTGGATACTGCCCAAGCACGTGGATACTGCCCCAGCTCGTGGATACTGCCCCAGCTCGTGGATACTGCCCCAGCACGTGGATATTGCCCCAGCATGTGGATATTGCCCCAGCACGTGGATATTGCCCCAGCACGTGGATATTGCCCCAGCTCGTGGATACTGCCCCAGCTCGTGGATACTGCCCTAGCACGTGGATATATGCCCCAGCACGTGGATATTGCCCCAGCACGTGGATACTGCCCCAGCTCGTGGATATCGCCCCAGCTCGTGGATACTGCCCCAGCTCGTGGATACTGCCCCAGCTCGTGGATATTACCCCAGCACGTGGATACTGCCCCAGCTCGTGGATACTGCCCCCAGCTCGTGGATATTGCCCCAGCACGTGGATACTGCCCCAGCTCGTGGATATCGCCCCAGCACGTGGATACTGCCCCAGCCCGTGGATACTGCCCCAGCTCGTGGATATCGCCCCAGCACGTGGATATTGCCCCAGCACGTGGATATCGCCCCAGCACGTGGATACTGCCCCAGCACGTGGATACTGCCCCAACTCGTGGATATTGGCCCCCCAGCTCGTGGATATTGGCCCCCCCGCTCGTGGATATACTCACCTACATCGGCCCTCCAGCGATGGCGGTCCCGCTTCCAGCGTCCTCTCTCTCTCTCCGTTGGTCGCCGGGATGAGGTCACGGAAGCCTTTGACCCCCGGGGTCAAAGGCTTTCGTGACGTCATTCCGGCGAACAACGGAGAGAGAGAGGATGCTGCAAGCGGGACCGCCATCGCAGGAGGGCCGATGTCGGTGAGTATGTTTTGGGAACCTCGGCCCTGATCCCCAGCGGTGACCTCCTCCGGCTGCCGCTGGCAGCTCGGCGGGCCTCTAGGCTTAGGCGAGTCCCCGGCTCGGCTGGGCCTGTAGGCCCAAACCGAGCCGGGGGCTCGCCTAAGCCTAGAGGCCCGGCGAGCAGCCAGCGGCAGCCGGAGGAGGTCTCCGCTGGAGCTCAGGGCCGATTTTGGGGTGTATTTTTTGGGAACTTCGGCCCCGATCCTCCAGCGGTGACCTTCTCCGGCTGCCGCTGGCTGCTCGGCGGGCCTCTAGGCTTAGGCGAGTCCCCGGCTCGGCTGGGCCTGTAGGCCCAAACCGAGCCGGGGGCTCGCCTAAGCCTAGAGGCCCGCCGATCAGCCAGCGGCAGCCGGAGGACGGTCACCGCTGGAGGATCGGGGCATCTGGCCGTGTAAACACACGGGTAGCTGCGCGCGGCTCGTGCCATTTTTTTTTTTCACGCGGCCGGCACGCGCAGCTACCTGTGTGTTTTAACGGCCGCTTTCAAATGTCCGTCGCGCATGCGCAGTAGGGTTTTGGCGACGGACAGTTTTTAGCTTACTCTTTTATAGTATAGATAGTACTTGTGACGGAACCGTTCTGTTCCGTCTGTCCTGACTCTCCAGACACCTCTTCGTTGCGGTCAGCCCGGCTACTGGGAGCGCTGTCCTCAGCGCCTCAAGTAGCTTGACTCGCCTGCTTCTGTTCCTCTGCCCTGGAGCCGTTAGGAATTTCCAGAAGGCCGCTCTCTGCCTTCTGAGATTAAGTGTGGAGTGTAGCGTAGTTTGTAATAAAGACACCAGGCGCGGCTGTATGCTTTAAAACAGGATTCTCTCTCTCTGAGCTCTGAGAGTTCTCTGACTTTTAATGAACAAAATGCCACCATTTATGCTGAAGTCCAACAGTCATAATTTGCATAAATGATGCACCTCGTCCTACCAATGCTAATTACATTATGTCAGTTAGATATTTACAATAAACATTCCTCTTTACAGTCGTTAGCCTTCAGCTCACACAACATTTGCATAACCTATTGTTCTAACACATCAGATTAAACACAAACACTATCACATACTTCTTGAATCAAATATGCAGCTAGATAAGGGGAAAAATCATGGTTCATAAATTACACTGCAGTAAAGCTTGTTTACTGGCTATACAGAAACACATTTACCTACAGGAATATAAGTATGTTTAAAACTAAAGTTACACCATTTACACTACATTCATATAATAAGGATACATTGTAAAATACACCACCCTTCAATAAAACCACATAGTAAGAACATAAAATTGTCCATACAATTTGAAACGCAAAACCGAGGGAAAAGTAAAAATGGTCTTTAAAACAGCCAAGTCAGTTTCTTGTGGCTCGCTGAGGAGCGCCAGTTGTCAGCTTTCTTTCCGAAAGTGAAATTACGCACACATAGGTAAATTTCTTTTACGTATTCTAGAATCTTTTTTGCAATGTACTTTTTTGTAATGTATTCCTCTACTATGTAGATTATAAGGATAGTATATTTTTTATCCTATATTGCCACCTTGTGGCCAAATGTTCAGTCAGGGAAATGTTTATTCGGTTTCCTATGCTGCCACCTTGTGGTCAAAGGGTCAGTCGGGGAAATGTCTATTCCTTATCCTATGCTGCCACCTTGTGGCCAAAGGGTCAGTTCAGAAATGGTATTTCAGGGGAAGTTGTTATTGTTCAATGTGCTGTTTCTTCCAACTCTGATGCAGCATGATGGACCTCAATAACGGAGGGACAGATAAGAAAAACATATGTTTTCATGTGTTTATTGAACATAACATGTAAACATTCAAAGTGCAAGGTGGAAAAAGTATGTGAACCCCTAGCCGAATGACTTCTCCAAGAGCTAAGTGGAGCCAGGAGTGAGCCAACCTTGAGTCCAATCAGTGTGATATTATTGGATGTGTTGCTGAAAGCTGTCCTGCCCTTTAAAAACACACACCAGTTTTGGGTTTACTGGTTTCACGAAGCACTGCCTGATGTGAACCATGCCTCACAGAAAAGAGCTCTCAGAAGACCTACGATCAAGAATTGTTGACTTGCATGAAGCTGGAAAGGGTTACAAAAGTATCTCCAAAAAGTCTTGATGTTCATGTGTCCATGGTAAGACAGACGGTCTACAAATGGAGAAAGTTCAGCACTGTTGCTACTCTCCCTAGGCATGGCCGTCCTGCAAGAGCACAGCACAGAATGCTTAATGAGGTAAAGAAGAATCCTAGAGTGTCAGCTAAAGACTTACAGAAATCCCTGGCACATGCTAAAATTTTTGTTGACACATCTACAATAAGGAAAACGTTAAACAAGAATGGAGTACATGGGAGGACACCACGGAGGAAGCCATTGCTGTCCAAAAATAATATTGCTGCACGTTTGAAGTTTGCAAAAGAGCACCTGGATGTTCCACAACACTACTGGCAAAATATTCTGTGGACAGATGAAACCAAAATTGAGTTGTTTGGAAAAAACACACAACACTGTATGTGGAGAAAAAAAGGCACAGCACACCAACATCAAAACCTCATCCCCACTGTAAAACATGGTAGAGGGAGCATCATGGTTTGGAGCTGCTTTGCTGCCTCAGGGCCTGGACGGATTGTTGTCATTAATGGAAAAATGAATTCCAGAGTTTATCAAGACATTTTGCAGGAAAACGTAAGACCATCTGTCCGCCAACTGAAGCTCCGCAGAGGATGGGTGATGCAACAGGACAATGACCCAAAGCATACAAGTAATTCAACAAAAGAATGACTTCAACAAAACAAAATACGCCTTCTAGAGTGGCCCAGTAGAGTCCTGACCTCAACCCAATTTAAATGCTGTGGCATGACCTTAAGAGCGCGATTCACACCAGGCATCCCAAGAATATTGCTACACTGAAACAGTTTTGTGAAGAGGAGTTGTCCAAAATTACTCCAGATCGTTGTGCAGGTCTGATCTGCAACTACAGGAAACGTTTGGTTGAGGTTATTGCTGCCAAAGGAGGGTCAACCGGTTATTAAGTCCAAAGGTTCACATACTTTTTCCACCCTGCACTTTGAATGTTTACATGTTCTGTTCAATAAAAACATGAAAACAAATAATGTTTGTGTTGTATTATTTTAAGCAGACTGTTTTTCAAATTGTTGTGACTTAGATGAAGATCAGAGCACATTTTATGACCAATTCATGCAAAATGCCACGTAATCTCAAAGGGTTCACATACTTTTTCTTGCCACGGTACATTCTACCTTGATAAAGTCATGCAATAGTGACGCAACGCGTTGGTTTATTTTTCCAATAAACCTTTATTTATACCTTCTCCTGTGCCTTTTTACCATCAGTAGCTGTGCAACCACATGGTTCTCACTGGAAAAAAGGTCGGTTCCAGGGGTGGCAATCAGTGGATGGGAGATCCTCAATGGCATCATGGAAGCTGAGTAATTTTGATGTGCCTATATCACCCTGAAATCTTGTGAGCATTTCCATATAGCAAGGGCACTTGCTGTATATGTTATATTGCCCTATGTATTTGTTTTTTCTTTTACAGAGAGATCCCTTTACTTTTTCACTTGTATTAAAGTGGTAAAGCTGTGTGGAGTGCCCCCCCCCCTTCTCACCGTGCTTACGTCCTGACATCATCATGTCTATTTGAGCGCTCTTAGACATGGGCTCAAGCTGCATAAGCAGCATCAATCCATCACTGTGACCAGGTGCTCATTTACCTTGTGTGCGATAAGTATGCAATTTGCGTATGTACATAATGGGGATGCACCGAAATTTAGGCCACTGAAATCTTTTCCGAAAATGAAAAATGGCTGAAAAAAGCCAAAAATCAGTCATCCAAAACTGAGCCCGGAGGCCCGGCTGGGGCTCGCCTGAGCCTGGAGGCCCGGCTGAGCCCCCTGCTTGGCTTGCTTCCAGGCCTAGGAAAGCCTCTCCAGGGCCCTGGTTCAGATGACGGATTTTTTTGTTAACCTGAGCTGCTCATTTCTTATGGCGGCATGTCTGGAGCCCAGAAGGGCGGCACACAGCAGGCAGGACACCAGCAGTTTCCACACCCCAGCGTTTCAGGGTCCATGTCTGGAGAGGGGGGCTGTACTATCCTCCCGGGTCTATGGCGTGCACATCCCGACAGTGATGAGAGGAGCATGTGGTTTCCTCTTCGTGGCTCCTTGCCCTCACACTCAGCCATGAGTAACGCTTGCCCACCTCACCTGGGGCTAAATTGTAGCCAATAGGAGCAGAGCTCCCAGGTGACGCAATGATCCAGCGGGCGAACGTCGCTTGTGGCCGAGTGTGAGGGAGAAGAGCTCCAAAGAGGAAACAACATGCAAGACCTGGGATCAGCAGATCCTGAGGGACTCCTCTCGGCACTGTCGGGATGTGCATGACATAGGCCCGCGAGGACAGCGCAGCCCCCACTCCCTGGACATGCGCCCTGTAACGCTGGAGCGTGGAAGCTCAGTCATCTGCGCTCAGGCCCTGGAGGCCTTGCTGGGCCAGGGGGTGCTTGCCTAGGCCTGAAGGCTGGCCAAGCAGGGAGCTCTGCCAGCCGCCAGGCCCTGTTTTGTATGACTGACTTCCGGTTTTTGGCTGATCTCGATCTACGGTTCCGTTCTTGGCTTGAAAATTTTCATTTCGGTGCACTACTAGTTAGAATGTTATGCACACTATGCAAATTGTTTATGAAAAAAAGGGGGCAGAGGTTGATTTTTGTTTTTTTTAATTGTCCCTTTTAAATAAAGATTTTTTTTTATCTGATGAATCGATTAATCGTCCAACTAATCGATTATGAAGATAATTGTTAGTTGCAGCCCTACTGTACAATACAGATACAAGTTGTCATTTCCATACACAGGCATTATGCCAAATTAAAGATATTTCTATATTTGTTACAGATTCTAGTACCCAAGCTCGTACTTCCGTCCTCGCTGGTGCCCCTTCCACTGTACCAGGAGGTGATCGTACCACTACAGAATAGACGACACATAGACTGTGATGCTTGCTGAATGAGCACCAAAATCAGAATGCTTTATTCTGGCTCAACAGTTACAACCATTTCAAAAGTAAGACACGCCTCTGTGTTCCCTATTCCAAAACCCTCCCCACACGCACAATGCTCTTGGCCCCAGACAAAGAAAAGGCTGGGAATGTGGCTGTGATATCTAGTTCAAACCAGTTTCTGGTGAGTGGGGGTGAAAGCAGACAAATAGTTAGATTGTAAGCTCTTGAGCAGGGTCCTCTCCTACTCTTGTGTCCAACTTGCATGCTCATGATTAGTCTGGCTTACCCATTTTACAGCGCCACATAACTTGTTAGGGCTTTATAAAAAACCTGGAACTGCAGCTGTTACACACAGATACACCCAGCAACTAAATACAGGGGAATAGTATGTCAGGGAATCAAAATCTAAGAAAATCAAATGCGCATTGCTGTGGCATATCCCCCCCTTCCAGATTGTCAGGGTAAGCTTAGATCCCAACGGATCGCTTGCCACTGACAAGACCTCTCACTCTGCCCCTTTTTTCTGCACCATCTGTAGAGTTCCAGGGTGCTGGCCGAAAGCACCTTCGGCGGGGTATCCTTGGTCGTTGGCTCATAATCGTGGGGTAAGAGGCAAGTCACCTCTCCTGTCCAGTGTGACCAAAGATTCACTGCAGTAGTGTGCACCAGGTAAAAGGCCATTACAGTCCACATAGACAAAATCTTTGTTAGTGAGCACACTGGGCCTCCTCCCCACCTCTCTATTTCTCCAGGATATTTCTGCAGACCCAGGACTAGACTCCAGTCAGTCCCAAGTCTCTCCTTCTGCTGATGCCTTTCTGCCACACACTCAAAAGGAGCCTACCCCATGGCAATCACCTCAATCCCCAAAGGGTGCAATTCTTCCTGGGACCAGGAACTCAGTAGCCTCTCCAGGTGGTCACTCACCGGTCCCACTGGTCTCCTGGGCAGGTGGGAAGAGGTTTTCTCTCTGGTGGCACCTTGGTTGGTAGGGGTGGAGTGCTGGGGGTGTCTCCATCTTCCTCGATGACCCAGCACACTCTGATGTCAACACAGCGCCTGGCTCCAGCAGCAGTGGGTACACTCGCCACTGGGTAGCAAGGCTGACTGCCTCCTCTCTTTGATGCTCGCTCTGATGCTGGATTCTCACCTGCCGCCTATCAATCTTGGCATCCAGCTGTACCTCTAGCCACCCAGTCCTTGCCTCCAGTTCAGCAACTGACACCTGCAGATCGGCCTGGATCTGCTAATGCTGCACTGTCTGGAGCCTCTCGTTTTCCAGCTTTTGGTGGGCAACATGCAGCATACTCTTGGATTTTCACAGCTGCTCACCAATACTGTGGCATTGATGGGTCTCTGCATCTGGTTCAATCCAGACCAAGAACTTGTCCTCCTTACACTCCACATCCTGAGTGCCAATCTTTTCCTTGTCCAGCACAGCTCTCTCTTGCTGCAACAAACATACCTCTGTCCACACACTTTGGAACACTGTGGGGTTCGGCCTATATTTCCTGAGGCGCCTCTCTACCTCCTTAAGGATCTTCATCTCACTCTGGGCTGCACAACACTCGTGCCTTTTGTCCCCAGGTCCTCTTGTAGCGATCTCCTCAATGCCATCATCGGCCTCCGCAAATGACCTGAGAGCCTGGTCAGGGAATCAAAATATAAGAAAATCAAACGCACATTTGTGTGGCCGTTTCGTCACAATATTCAACTGGTATTTTTTGAAAGCTGCATTGCAAATAATCTCCTTATAATCACTGCAAATCCCTATATCAGGTCTGAACCTTTTTTATTATATTTGTCATTGGTACAATATTTGACACACTGACCCCTTCTGCCTCTATGCTAATAATGCAGATCCTGAATGACATTGTATAAGATAAAGAACACCATCTCAAGATCAGAATCTTTCATTCTAACCATATTTCTGTAAAGGACAAACATATACATTAAAAATGAGAAGATTTGGGGGCGTGGTCAGCTATGGAAGGGAGCAGACATGCTTTGGTGAAGCTTCGCTCGCCATTATCGAACTTGAGGTGTTTCTAGAGGTCTTTAACTGCAGATTTGCCTGTCTTGCGGTCCCTAAGTGGCTGACTACCGGGAGAGTGTGCTCCGGAGCCCGTAATGACCCCCTCCGGTTTCTGCGGTTTCTTTGCATCTGGCCCTCACCTTGAAAGATCTGCCATCGGCCATCTTGAGGCCTACTTCCTGGCTCCAGCCAGGGTCTGGCCCCACTGCTGCTTCATCCCCTTGAAGCACTCCCTGACCAGTGGGCTTTTGGTGTGTGCTGCAGAGACTGAGGGACCCCTTCTTCTGGCCGCTCTGGAGGTCTGCGCGGTGGCTGAGGCAGGTGAGGGCTGGCGACAGAAAGATCCCCCTCCACTGAAGACAGGATGGCCACGATATCAAGCCTAGATGTCTGCCTGGCGATACTGGAGGACAATGCCGGTCTGCTCACGAGTGGACTCTGGAGACACCAGATAGTTGTGCTGCGGGCTTGCAGGGGAGCGGAGAACCAATATGGGCGTGCTCCTGAGGAGGCCTTACCTCCCGATGGCCGTCTGGATGACGCAGGCGGTGGGGTGTGCTGCGTTGGAGACGGAGGTCCAAATGCCGTGCTGTTCGCATACCCTCTGCCTCTAAGTGCTGCCCAGGGTACCTACGTAGACAAAGTACTGGAGGCTGACGTGCTCTCTGTTGGAGCGGCAGTCAGTGGGTTGGATGCTGTCTCTCCCCCTGTGATCTCTGGACCGGTGGCGCTGTGTGGGTTTGACAGGCTCTCTGCCGGGAAGGTGCAGTGTCAGCCTCGGCCCCGCAGTGCGCTGTTGGTGCTGTATATATTGCTCCTTGATGACGGGCCTGGTTGGGCTAAATATTCAGGCCTCCTTTGCGATGCCCTGCCTGGATTTTGGTTGCCGCCGTTCAGGGATGCTGGCCGATTAGACCCCCTCCGCTCTATTTTCTTTTGGTCTTGTCATTGGGACTCCCCTGATGGCTCCTTATTGTCGATACCTGGCTGGGGACATTGTTTTTTTATTATTATATACTAGGTGTTAAGCCTGCCCGAAGGGCAGTCTATTGTTGAGGATCTTGCTGCTCTCGGGGCACCCCGGGATCTGGCTGCTCTCGGCGGATTGTTGCAGGGGGTGATGGGGAGTTGCAGGGGGGAAGGGGGGTTGAAGGGGGTTGTAGGGGAGAAGGGTGTGGGGGGGTTGCAGGGGGTGACTGGGCGGTTGCAGATGGTGATGGGGTTTCAGGGGGTGTGTGGGGGGCTGCAGGGAGTGTGTGGGGGGTTGCAAGGGGTGTGTGTGTGTGGGGGGGTTGCAGGAGGTGTGTGTGGGGGGTTTGCAGGAGATGTGTGGGGGGTTTGAAGGAGGTGCGTGTGTGGGGGGTCTGCAGGAGGTGCGTGTATGGGGGGTTTGCAGGAGATGTGTGGGGGTTTACAGGAGGTGTGTGTGGGGGGTTTCAGGAGGTGTGTGTGGGGGGTTTCAGGAGGTGTGTGTGGGGGTTTCAGGAGGTGTGTGGGGGGTTGCAGGAGGTGTGTGGGGGGTTGCAGGAGGTGTGTGGGGGGTTGCAGGAGGTGTGGGGGGGTTGCAGGAGGTGTGTGGGGGGGTTTGCAGGAGGTGTGTGGGGGGTTTGCAGGAGGTGTGTCTGTGGGGGGTTTGAAGGAGGTGTGTGGGGGGTTTGCAGGAGGTGTGGGGGGGTTTGAAGGTGGTGTGTGGGGGGTTTGAAGGAGGTGTGTGTGGGGGTTTACATTAGGTGTGTGGGGGTTTCAGGAGGTGTGTGGGGGTTTCAGGAGGTGTGTGGGTGGGTTTCAGGAGGTGTGTGGGGGTTTAAGGAGGTGTGTGGGGGGTTTCAGGAGGTGTGTCTGTGGGGGGGTTTGAAGGAAGTGTGTGTGCTTTGCAGGAGTGTGTCTGTGGGGGGGTTTGAAGGTATGTGTGGGGGGTTTGAAGGTGTGTTGGGGGGTTTGAAGGAGGTGTCTGTGGGGGGGTTTGAAGGAGGTGTGTGTGGGTGGGTTTGCAGGAGGTGTGTGTGGGGGGTTTGCAGGAGGTGTGTGTGGGGGAGGGTTTGAAGGAGGTGCATGTGTGTGGGGTTTACAGGAGGTGTGTGTGGGGAGGGTTTGGAGGAGGTGCGTGTGTGTGTGGGGTTTATAGAAGGTGTGTTTGGGGGGTTTGCAGGAGGTGTGTGGGGGTTTCAGGAGGTGCATGTGGGGGTTTACAGGAGGTGCGTGTGGGGGGGTTGCAGGAGGTGCATGTGGGGGTTTACAGGAGGTGCATGTGGGGGGTTTGAAGGAGGTGCGTGTGTGGGGGGTTTGCAGGAGGTGTGTGGGGGTTTACAGGAGGTGTGTGTGGGGGGTTTCAGGAGGTGTGTGTGTGGGGGGTTTCAGGACGTGTGTGGGGGGTTGCAGGAGGTGTGTGGGGGTTTGCAGGAGGTGTGTCTGTGGGGGTTTGCAGGAGGTGTGTCTGTGGGGGTTTGCAGGAGGTGTGAGTGTGGGGGGTTTACATTAGGTGTGTGTGTGGGGGTTTCAGGAGGTGTGTGTGGGGGGTTTCAGGAGGTGTGGGGGGTTTCAGGAGGTGTGTGGGGGGTTTCAGGAGGTGTGGGGGGGTTTCAGGAGGTGTGTGGGGGGTTTGCAGGAGGTGTGGGGGGTTTGCAGGAGGTGTGTCTGTGGGGGGTTTGAAGGAGGTGTGTGTGTGGGGGGTTTGAAGGTGTGTGTGGGGGGTTTGAAGGTGTGTGTGGGGAGATTTGCAGGAGGTGTGTGTGGGGGGGTTTGCAGGAGGTGTGTGTGGGGGAGGGTTTGAAGGAGGTGCATGTGTGTGGGGTTTACAGGAGGTGTGTGTGTGGAGGGTTTGGAGGAGGTGCATGTGTGTGTGTGTGGGGTTTATAGAAGGTGTGTTTGGGGGGTTTGCAGGAGGTGCGTGTGGGGGTTTACAGGAGGTGCGTGTGGGGGTTTACAGGAGGTGCGTGTGGGGGGTTGCAGGAGGTGCATGTGGGGGTTTACAGGAGGTGCGTGGGGGGGGTTGCAGGAGGTGCGTGTGTGGGGGGTTGCAGGAGGTGCATGTGGGGGGTTTGAAGGAGGTGCGTGTGTGGGGGGTCTGCAGGATGTGCGTGTGTGGGGGTTACAGGAGGTGTGTGGGGGGTTTCAGGAGGTGTGTGGGGGGTTGCAGGAGGTGTGTGGGGGATTTGCAGGAGGTGTGTCTGTGGGGGGTTTGCAGGAGGTGTGTCTGTGGGGGGTTTGCAGGAGGTGTGTCTGTGGGGGGTTTGAAGGTGGTGTGTGGGGGGTTTGCAGGAGGTGTGTCTGTGGGGGGTTTGCAGGTGGTGTGTGGGGGGTTTGAAGGAGGTGTTGTGGGGGGTTTACATTAGGTGTGTGGGGGGTTTCAGGAGGTGTGGGGGGTTTCAGGAGGTGTGGGGGGTTTCAGGAGGTGTGGGGGGTTTCAGGAGGTGTGGGGGGGGTTTCAGGAGGTGTGGGGGGTTTCAGGAGGTGGGGGGTTTCAGGAGGTGTGGGGGGTTTCAGGAGGTGTGTGGGGGGTTTGCAGGAGGTGTGTGGGGGGTTTGCAGGAGGTGTGTGGGGGTTTGCAGGAGGTGTGTCTGTGGGGGGTTGAAGGAGGTGTGTCTGTGGGGGGGTTTGAAGGAGGTGTGTGTGTGGGGGGTTTGAAGGAGGTGTGTGTGTGGGGGGGGTTTGAAGGAGGTGTGTCTGTGGGGGGTTTGAAGGTGTGTGTGGGGGGTTTGAAGGAGGTGTGTGTGGGGAGATTTGCAGGAGGTGTGTGTGTGTGGGGGGATTGCAGGAGGTGCGTGTGTGTGGGGGGTTTGCAGGAGGTGCGTTGTGTGTGGGGTTTACAGGAGGTGTGTGTGGGGGAGGGTTTGGAGGAGGTGTGTGTGTGTGTGGGGTTTATAGAAGGTGTGTTTGGGGGGTTTGCAGGAGGTGTGTGGGGGTTTCAGGAGGTGTGTGGGGGTTTACAGGAGGTGCATGTGGGGGTTTACAGGAGGTGCGTGTGGGGGGGTTTGAAGGAGGTGCGTGTGTGTGGGGTTTACAGAAGGTGTGTGTGGGGGGTTTGCAGGAGGTGTGGGGGGGGGGGTTTGCAGGAGGTGTGTGTGGGGGTTTACAGGAGGTGTGTGTGGGGGGTTTCAGGAGGTGTCTGTGGGGTTTACAGGAGGTGTGTGTGGGGGTTTACAGGAGGTGTGTGTGGGGGTTTACAGGAGGTGCGTGTGGGGGTTGCAGGAGGCATGTGCGGGGGGGTTGCAGGAGGCACGTGCGGGGGGGTTGCAGGAGGTGCGTGTGGGGGTTGCAGGAGGTGTGTGGGGGGGTTGCAGGAGGCGCGTGTGGGGGGTTGCAGGAGGTGCGTGTGGGGGGGTTGCAGGAGGTGCGTGTGCGTGTGGGGGGGTTGCAGGAGGTGTGTGGGGGGTGTTGCAGGAGGTGCGTGTGGGGGGTTGCAGGAGGTGCGTGTGGGGGGGTTGCAGGAGGTGCGTGTGTGGGGGTTGCAGGAGGTGCGTGTGTGGGGGGACATGTGTGGGCGGGTTTGCAGGAGGTGGGTTGGTGGGCGGGTTTGCAGGAGGTGTGTGTGGGGGGTTGCAGGGGGTGTGTGGGAGGGTTGCAGGGTGTATGTAGGTGGTTGCAGGGGGTGCGTGTGTGTGGGGGTTGCAGGGGGTGCGTGTGTGTGGGGGCTGCAGGGGGTGTGTGTGTGTGGGGGCTGCAGGAGGTGTGTGTGTGTGTGGGGGCTGCAGGAGGTGTGTGTGTGGGGGGGCTGCAGGAGGTGTGTGTGTGTGGGGGCTGCAGGAGGTGCGTGTAGGGGAGGTTTTCAGGAGGTGGTGTGGGGTGTGTAGGGGAGGTTTGCAGGTGTGTAGGGGAGGTTTGCAGGTGTGTAGGGGAGGTTTGCAGGTGTGTAGGGGAGGTTTTCAGGAGGTGTGTGTGTAGGGAGGTTTTCAGGAGGTGGTGTGTGGGGGTTGCAGGAGGTTTGCAGGTGTGTGTGTAAGGGAGGTTTGCAAGAGGGGTGCGTGTGGGGGGTTGCAGGAGGTGCACGTTTAGGGGAGGTCTGCAGGAGGTGCACGTGTAGGGGAGGTCTGCAGGAAGTGCACGTGTAGGGGAGGTCTGCAGGAGGTACGTGTGTAGGGGGTTTGCAGGAGGTGCATGTGTAGGGGAGGTTTGCAGGAGGTGGGGGGTTTAGGGGAGATTTGCATGTGTGTGTATGGGAAGTTTGCAGGAAGTGTGTGTAGGGGAGGTTTGCAGGTGTGTGTAGGGGAGGTTTGCAGGAGGTGGTGTGTGGGGGTTGCTGGAGTTGGTGTGCATGTGGGGGGTTGCAGAAGGTGGTGTGGAGGGGTGGAGGGGATGTTTGGAGGGGGTGTAGGGGAGGTTTGCAGGTGTGTAGGGGGTTTGCAGGGTTTGTGTGTGAGGTTTGCAGGGTGTGTGTGTGGGGGTTGCAGGGGATATGTGTGTGTGGGGGGTTGCAGGGGATATGCGTGTGTGGGGGGTTGCAGGGGATATGTGTGTGGGGGGGTTGCATGGGATATGTGTGTGGGGGGTTGCATGGGATATGTGTGTGGGGGTTGCAGGGGGTGATGTGTGTGGGGGGTTGCAGGGGGTGATGTGTGTGGGGGGTTGCAGGGGGTGATGTGTGTGGGGGTTCAGGGGGGTGTGTGGTGTTGCAGGGGATGATGTGTGGGGGTTACAGGAGGTGCGTGTGTGGGGGTTTGCAGAAGGTGAGTGTGGGGGTTTTCAGGAGTTGTGAGGGGGTTGCAGGAGGTGTGTGTGTGTAGGGGGAGGTTTGCAGGAGGTGGTGTAGGGGAGGTTTGCAGGAATTTGTGTGGGGTTTGCAGGATGTGTGAGAGGTTTGTAGGATGTGTTTGAGCGGTTTGCAGGGTGTGTGGGGGGGTTTGCAGGGTCCGTTCTAACAGCAGGGAAGGGAACAACTCACACGGGGAGCAGGAAGTGCTGATTCAGGGGGAGGAGTTATCTTGAACACACGGCAGCTATCAGCTGTGGGCCAGCCCTGAGCTGCCTCTTCACACAGCCTTCTCTTCAACCGGAGAGCCTTTTTTTTCCTTCTGTCCCCCTCGTGCACGCCGGCAGATTCTTCTTTGTGCATGTGCAAGACGTTGACGGCGACGACAAACGGTTTTATAGATATACAGTCAGGTCCAGAAATATTGGGACATCACCACAATTCTAACATATTTGGCTCTATACACCACCACAATGGAGTTGGAATGAAACAAACACAATGAGCTTTAACTGCAGACTGTCAGCTTTAATTTGAGGGTATGTACATCCAACTCAGGTGAACGGTGTAGGACTTACAGCAGTTTGCAGATGTGCCTCCCACTTGTTAAGGGACCAAAGGTAATGGAACAATTGGCTTCTCAGCTGTTCCATGGCCAGGTGTGTGATATTCCCTCATTACCCCAATTGCAATGTGCAGCTAATAGGCCCAGAGTTCATTTCAAGTGTGCTATTTGCATTTGGAATCTGTTGCTGTCAACTCTCAAGATGAGATCCAAAGAGCTGTCACTATCAGTGAAGCAAGCCGTCATTAGGCTGACGAAATAAAACAAACCCATCAGAGAGATAGCAAGAACATTAGGTGTGGCCAAAACAACTGTTTGAAACATTCTCGAAATGAAGGAACACACCGGTGAGCTCAGCAACACCAAAAGACCCGGGAGACCACGGAAAACAACTGTGGTGGATGACCGAAGAATTCTTTCCCTGGTGAAGAAAACACCCTTCACAACAGTTGGCCAGATCAAGAACACTCTCCAGGAGGTAGGTGTATGTGTGTCAAAGTCAACAATCAAGAGAAGACTTCACCAGAGTGAATACAGAGGGTTCACCACAAGATGTAAACCAATGGTGAGCCTCTAAAACAGGAAGGCCAGCTAAGAGTTTGCCAAACAACACCTAACAAAGCCTTCACAGTTCTGGAACAATATCCTATGGACAGATGAAACCAAGATCAACTTGTACCAGAGTGATGGGAAGAGAAGAGTATGGAGAAGGAAAGGAACTGCTCATGATCCTAAGCATACCACCTCATGGTGTGGGCATGTATGGCTGCCAATGGAACTGGTTCTCTTGTATTTATTGATGATGTGACGGTTGACAAAAGCAGCAGGATGAATTCTGAAGTATTTCGGGCAATATTATCTGCTCACATTCAGCCAAATGCTGCAGAACTCAGTGGACGGCGCTTCACAGTGCAGATGGACAATGACCCAAAGCATACTGCAAAAGCGACCAAAGAGTTTTTGACGGGACAGAAGTGGAATGTTATGCAATGGCCAAGTCAATCACCTGACCTGAATCCCATTGAGCATGCATTTCACTTGCTGAAGACAAAACTGAAGTTAAAATGCCCCAAGAACAAGCAGGAACTGAAGACAGTTGCAGTAGAGGCCTGGCAGAGCATCACCAGGGATGAAACCCAGCGTCTGGTGATGTCTATGCGTTCCAGACTTCAGGCTGTGATTCACTGCAAAAGATTTGCAGCCAAGTATTAAGAAGGGAAAGTTTGATTTATTATTATTATTCTGTCCCATTACCTTTGGTCCCTTAACAAGTGGGAGGCAAACTGCTGTAAGTCCTACACCGTTCACCTGAGTTGGATGTACATACCCTCAAATTAAAACTGACCGTCTGCAGTTAAAGCACATTGTGTTTCTTTCATTCCAACTCCATTGTGGTGGTGTATAGAGCCAAAGATGTTAGAATTGCGTTGATGTCCCAATATTTCTGGACCTGACTGTAGATATGCGCCTACCCTCTGTCATCTGATGTTCTGAGACACTTTTTGGAGACCTTTTTGCCCTTTTTATTTTCCTGACATCTTTTGAGGACACTTATGCTCCCCCCATATTTTCTGCGTCATCTCTGAGGGCTTGATTATCTGGGGTTTGGGTCGAAATCCCTACAACCAGGTTCCCTAATGCCAAAATCCCTACGGCCAACTACCCTACACAGACAACTCCCTGATGGCCAACTTCCAGATATCCAAAATCCCAGCGGCTAACACTAACCCTACTCCCTAACCCCCCTAAACCAAGCCCTAACCCTAACCCCCTAAACCTAGCCCTAACCCCCCCAAACCTAGACCTAACCCCCCCAAACCGAGCCCTAACCCTAATCCCCCTAAATCTTGCCCTAACCCCCTAAATCTAGCCCTAACCCTAACCCCCTAAACCTAGCCCAAACCCCCTAAATCTAACCCTAACCCCCTAAACCTAGCCCAAACTCCCTAAACCTAGCCCTAAACCTAACCCCGCCAAACCTAACCCTAACCCCACCTATCCTAGACCTAACCCTAACCCCACCAATCCTAGCCCTAACCCTAACCCCCTAAACCTAGCCCTAACCCCCCCAAACCTAGCCCTAACCCCCCCAAACCTATCCCTAACCCTCCTAAACCTAGCCTTAACCCTAACCCCCTAAATCTAGCCCCAGCCCTAAACCCCCTAAACCTAGCACCAACCCTAGCCCCCCTAAACCTAGCCCTAACCCCCCTAAACCTAGCCCTAACCCCCCTTAAGCTCCCTGGTGGTATTCCCGAGTGTGACTCGGGGTTAAATTTCACTACCGCGAACAGTAACCCCGAGGCACACTCTGGCTGAATGCATACTCACCTCCTCCTGGCTCCCTGGCTGTCCCCCGCAGTGTGATCATGGCGAGTTGCTTCCTGGTAAGGCTCCCTTTGAGTCACATGATGCAGGGGGCGGGATCAGGCAGCAAAGTTAGAAAAAAATTATAATACACTGTATATTCCAATGTGCAATGTTTATGAACGGCGACTAGGTGGCACTACAGGATAAGAAACAGACCATACATTGTCTCACCCCTGTTTTCAGACAGATTTCAGTGTTTTTTGTTGTATTTTATTGAATATTATTATTTGCACTATTTTGGATACTGTATATACTCGCGTATAAGCCGAGTTTTTGGACTCAGATTTTGAGTCAAAAAAACGCGATTCGGCTTATACGCGAGTCAAGGTCCTGAACAGCGTGAGTCCGTTCGTGTTGAAGGGGATGCGGCTGCGTGCAGGCGCAGCCGGTCACGTGGTCCGGCTAATCAGGTGGTACTGAGTCTCTGTACCACCTGACTGGCCGGACCGCGTGACCTGCGCTCGCACGCAGCCGCATCCCCTTCAACACGGATGGACTCACGCTGTTCAGGACCGGGTAGGCACTCCCGCTGCCCGGCATCTGGGCCCACTCAACCCCTGCTGGATCCGGAGCTGGGGCAAGTATTCATGTGAGAGCTGGCTGCCGCTGGGGCAATATCCAGGTGAGAGCTGGGGCATATCCATGAGCTGGGGCATATCCATGAGCTGGGGCATATCCATGAGCTGGGGCAAATCCATGAGCTGGGGCAAATCCATGAGCTGGGGGATATCCATGAGCTGGGGCATATCCATGAGCTGGGGCATATCCATGAGCTGGGGCAAATCCATGAGCTGGGGCAAATCCATGAGCTGGGGCATATCCATGAGCTGGGGCAAATCCATGAGCTGGGGCAGTATCCATGAGCTGGGGCAGTATCCATGAGCTGGGGCAGTATCCATGAGCTGGGGCAAATCCATGAGCTGGGGCAGTATCCATGAGCTGGGGCAAATCCATGAGCTGGGGCAGTGAGCTGGGGCAATATCCAGGTGTGAGCTGGGGCAATATCCCACTTAGGCTTATACGCGAGTTAATAAGTTTTCACAGGTTTTTTGGGAAAAAGTAGGGGGGTCGGCTTATACACGGGTCGGCTTATACCCGAGTATATACGGTAATTATTTTTGGGATAATAAATTATTATGTCGTGTTTCAAACTTCATCGGACTCAGGGTATTTACTATTTTTTATTTATTTATTTATTTATAAAGGATTTTACCAGTAAGGACTCTCGATTGCACGGATTTCAGTGCGTGATTCCTAATTATTACAGGCTAACTACAGTATGTACAAAAACACGTTTCCTTTAAAAAAAAATTGAGACGCTTTCAGACACGAAATTTTGAAAAAATTAGACCGCCAGGGAGATTAAACCTAGGGTTAGGGTGTTAGTATTAGGGTTAGCCGATGGGATTATGGATGTCTGGAAATTGTCCGTGTAGGGAAGTTGGGATGTCTGGCACTTGTTCTGTCTGGAAGTTGGCTGTTGGGATGTTGGCATTAGGGAACCTGGCTGTAGGGATTTTGTCCGGCACCCGATTATCTGCCGTGCTAAAATGACTTAAGTTTTTATTTTCATAAGTAGTCTAACAGATGACATGCTTTGGCCCTGCGTGGCCATTTTTGCTTAAATTTGTCCTATTTGTCAATGAAAAATTCAAAAATAAAGTGTTAAAAAAGAGAAAATTTTCATTTTTTTTATTTCTGAACAACAATATCTGTGCAAGTGTGTACTATTTTACTCTATATTTAACTGTTAACTTTGCACCCATGTTTCAAATAAAACCTATGAGAAAAAAAATATTTCAACAAAAATCCATTGGTAGTGAAGGGGTTAAATGTGTACCATATTCAAGCCACAAATTGATTTGGTAAACATTGATCTAGTAGAGACATTTTAACGCTGTTAAATTTGGATGTAATTTCTACAGTAGTCTCACTCCAGCTGTAACCAGAATTGTCTTATGGATTTACATGTGGAAAAAAGATATTAAAACTTTAAAATAAAAATGAAAATGTTTGGTTCACCCGATTCATTGCAGTCATTCGTTACGTTGATGCTAGATTTGTTTTATATGTAGGGTCCTGTGACCCCGTTTTCTTTTGACTTTCATGTCTTATTTCTGGCATTTGTTCTTTACGTGTGAACCTCAATAAAAACTTTTATATGGGAAAAAAAAAAGCAGAGAGGGGGGCTACACTTGTAAAGGGCGCCAGAGCATCTCGGCTATATGCCGTGCTCTGCCTGGTCCGCTTTCATTAAGCATATATATTATGTCACATGGCAGACTGATATGATGGCACACTAGTATGCATGGCATGACAAGACTGGTATTATGGCATACTGGTATGTATATTGCACACTGGCATTCTGGAACACTCCTATGCATGACACACTGGTATGTATATGGCACACTGGCATTCTGACACACTCCTATGTGTATGGCACATTGGCATTCTGGCACACTCCTATGCATGGCCCACTGGTATGTATACGGCACAATCCTATGCGTGGCCCACTGGTATGTAGATGGCACAATCCTATGCGTGGCCCACTGGTATTATGACACTGTAGTAGATCAGTGTTATACTTATTTACCACTAGAGGGCATAGTTGTTTGTGTTACCTGTTTTCTGTTAATGTAAATATGTTTCCGGGTCAGGGGTTGTTGTTGTCAGTTTTCTGAGTGGGAGAGTGGTGTCTGTACGAGCGAATAAAGAGAATAAGTAATTCATCCACAAAAAAACCCCACCTTAAAATGGGATGCATGTTGACTAGTTTGTTTGGCTAATTAACTATCACACAGTGTCCATATTAGATATACTGACCCAGATACTCAAAATTTTATCCTCTTATCTTTAAGACTGTACAGCACATAGTTATTTTCTCTTCCAATTTCAAATACTTCTGGCACCACATTATTTCTTTTTTAATGGTTTCGTTACTTGAATATGAAACTTCAATATCTTATTTAAAGGTCATTGACTGCAATGCATTGAATATATCATTTTTTTATCAATTTGTAGATTGGCTTCTTAATTTTATTTGGAATTATGTATCGACTGCAACAACAAACATTATGGAATTTATATTAAGAAGGTTAAATGGTGAACTTAGAATGGTAAGTAATTGTTATTCTTTTATTATTTTAGTTTACTGCACAATATGTAGTGCACAAGCTATTTAGAGAATTTTTATCTGGTAAATGAGGAAGAAGCCAGAGACTAAAATATAAGGAGGAAAGTGGAAAAAGGGCCTTCTAATGGGATAACTATTGTCACAGACCTGGAAACCACCTGAAATTTAAAACTTTTTCTCCCTTTGTCAAACATTCCTCCCTGGATTGTAACATTACCCCATTGTTTCCCTCATGCACTAGACTTGTTTGCCCCATTGGGACCCCTCAGAATTATCCCGCTGCACCCGAGATTCCCCTTTTCAGAGTGACCCTAGTGTGCGGAGGCACAAAACTTTAACCTCAAACCGCGCTGTTCATAGGAAAAGGACACTCTTTGGGGACAACCTACAGAACACTATCAGTTACTAGCCCCTCGAAGCTTGAGAGGAAGCTCCCTAGGGAACCCTGAGTTTGGGACCCCGAGCTGGTGCAGAATGGCAATCTGCCCCCTTTGGTGCTATTGGGATGATTTTTGGAAACCTTGTTCTTAAGACTCTGGGCTTCCCGGAAATACTTGAACCATCTTGCTGCACCCCCGTGAAGCCCCTGAATGTACCCTTTTCTTTCTGTATGTGCAAAGACTGAGTTTTTCCCAGTGCTGCAGTGTCTGGCGCCTTCTATTGTTCTTCTTAATCCCATTAAATTTATTTGATTGTTTGTGTGTAGAATAGGAGCTGAATGTACTGGACCAATTGAACAGGTTGGCCACTTATTCTACCTGAGAACAATGAAAACAGTAAACACAATGTTGTTAATAAAACATAACTTTTATTGTGACTCAATGGAGATTAAAATAACAAGAACTGGTCTTGATCAAGATCCACAAACAAACAAGAAACATGGGTTAAAACCAAAATACCACTGTATGTACTCCTACTCCTATATTTCTAGTGCTGAACCTGATGATTAAATAGCTGATAACAATAAATACCCAAATGGTATATAAGCACAGGAAAGAGGAGAACAATGGAAAAGAACGAGTCAGTGGTAGATACGCTTTCACGATTAAAGTTGCCGTTGAAACGATGCTTAGATCTAACTCTTGGTCTGAAAACATTTGTACGTTTTAAAATCATTTAAATCATAAAAGGATGGAAACAAGCGTTGCGCCAATGAATACCAATGGTTAGCACATTATGCACATTACATGTCCTTTAGAATTTCTTTTTTTCCTTTCCTTCTTTGACTTTATTCCTTCTCAAAATAACACCTCTCCAAGTCTTCTAAAGTATTTTATACTGCTGCCAAAGAGAGGAGACCAAATTTTGCACAGTATGTACAGTCTTCTTCTTGTTCGTCCGTCGAGTCGACGAGGACCATCTAGTCATCCATTTAGGGAATAGGGTGGGGCACGGTGAGTGCGTAGATGGCTTACCAAGCCAATTCGCACTCAAAATAGTCTCTGGCAATGTGGACAGTGAATAGCCGCAGAAGATAGTGGTATATCACTACCTTTCCTGGCCAGCCTTTTTTGCTCAGCTGCCGCTGCTCTGCTGGTCTCATAGGATTGAGCTCCGTTCTTAATAGCTGATCTCCACTTGATTTTGTCCTGAGCAGCAAGCTCCCAGTTAATGGGGTTAATATTGAAGGCCTTTAGAGCTGCTTTCAGTGCGTCTTTGTAGCGCTTTTTTTGACCTCCTTGGGAGCGCTTGCCTTGTGTAAGTTCACCAAATAACAACATCTTTGGAAGTCGATTGTCTTTCATACGAGCTACGTGTCCTGCCCATCGTAATTGAGACTGCGCCAGGATGGTGAAGATGCTGGATAGGTCCGCTCTAACAAGGACCTCGGTATCAGGCACTTTGTCTTGCCACTTAATACCAAGAAGTTTTCTAAGAGATGTTGTGTGAAAATGATTTAATTTCTTGGCGTGACGCTGGTAGATTGTCCACGTTTCACATCCATGGAGCAACGTCGAAAGGACTGCTGCGCGATCCACCTTAATCTTGTTTTTTTGTCTGATACCTCTCCTGTCCCACACATTTTTGCGGAGTCTTCCAAATGCTGCGTTTGCTTTTGCGAGTCTAGCAATCAACTCGTCGTCCATGCCGACAGATCTAGAAAGGATGCTGCCCAAGTACGTGAATTTGTCCACCGCGTTTAGACGCTGCCCACTGATGGTGATGCTGGGTTCAGCGTAAGGCTTCCTGGGAGCTGGCTGATACATCACTTCAGTTTTCTTTCTGTTGATCGTGAGACCAAAGTTATTGCAGGCATCAGCAAAAATGTCAACGCTGTGTTGCATATCGCCTTCCGAAGCAGCATTGAGGGCACAGTCGTCTGCGAACAGAAGCTCATTTATGATGTTATGTTTGACCTTGGTTTTCGCTTGAAGCCTTCTGAGATTAAAGACTGATCCATCCGTACGAAATCGAATTGGCAAGCCCGTGGTGGAATCCTTGAACGCATCAGACAACATTGCAGAATACATGATGCTGAAGAGTGTGGGAGCCAGGACACAGCCCTGCTTCACTCCATTTGTAACAGGAAATGCTTGAGATGATTGACCGTTTTCCTGGACTCGAGCCAACATGCCATCATGTAGCTGCCGGGTGATACCAGTAAACTTGTCTGGACATCCGTACTTCTTCATGATTCTCCACAGGCCATCTCTGCTGACCGTGTCAAAAGCTTTATTTAGGTCAATGAATGTGGAATATAGATCCGAGTTTTGTTCCTGACATTTCTCTTGAAGCTGTCTGGCAGCAAACACCATGTCAATAGTCCCACGTGCTTTGCGGAAGCCACATTGACTCTCGGGAAGGAGACCTTGCTCTAGATGTACATTCAGGCGGTTCAGCAGGGCTCGGGCCAAGATCTTGCCTGCAATGGATAGCAGTGAGATTCCACGGTGGTTGTCACAGGCCTGGCGATTTCCTTTTCGTTTGTACAGATGGATAATGGAAGCATCTTTAAGGTCCTGTGGTACAGTTTCTGTCTGCCAGATGATCTGGATTAGACAGAGCAACTTATCTGTCAGCGCTGGTCCACCCTCTTTATAGATTTCAGCAGGAATCATGTCGGAACCAGGTGCTTTGCCACTGGACAGCTGGCGGATGGCTGTTTGTATCTCGTCCAGAGTTGGAACAACGTCCAGTGACTTGTTCGCTGGGACCTGGGGTAGTCTTTCGATGGCTTCATCATTTATGACAGAAGGCGTATTCAACACACTAGCAAAGTGTTCCGCCCATCTTTCCAAGATTTGCTCCTTTTCTGTGATGAGTGTAGTACCATCAGCACTGAGGAGAGAAGACCCTGAGGCGGTAGGGCCATAGATTTCTCTAAGGCCGCTGTAAAAGTTCTTCATATCTTTCCTGTCTGCAAAGCCCTGAAGCTCTTTTGCACTCAACCAGGAGTCTTGCATTTGGCGCAGTTGCGACTGGATGTTGCTGCGGATGTTACGCAGTGCAACTTTCTTTGCCATTGACATTGGGTCATCATAGAGTGCCTTGTACGCCCGACGTTTTTGCTCGAGTAGCATTTGAATCGTTATGTTATTTTCATCAAACCAGTCCTTGTGTTTTCTGGTAGAGGGTCCAAGGTGCTCAATGGCTGTGCTATACACCGTCTCACGAAATGTGGTCCACGCTGCTCCCGCATCCAGATTATCCAGTGTGATTGAAGCAAGGCGTTCATCCAGGGTGTCAACAAAAGTCTGTTTGACATCAGGACGCTTCAACTTGCTGATGTTGAGGCGTTTCAGAGCTATGGTGGCATGAGGTCTTCTCTTAGGTTGAATGTGGATTTTCATCTTTGAGGCGGTGATCCGTCCAGCAATCTGCGCCGCACATGGCCTTAGTCACCTTCACATCCTGCCGGTCCCGATTTCTGACGATGACAGTCTATTAAATGCCAGTGTTTTGAACGGGGGTGCATCCATGATGTCTTGTTGCGTGCGGGAAGGCTAAAAATGGTATTTGTCACCAGGAGGCCATGTTCAACACAGGTCTGAAGGAGCAGCAGGCCGTTGCTGTTACACTTTCCAACCCCATGCTTCCCCATCACTCCGTCCCAGGAAGTGTGATCACTCCCGACACGTGCATTAAAATCTCCAAGAACAATGAGTTTATCAGCAATGGGAGTGGAGGAAATAACGGTGTTCAAATCATCATAGAACTTATCTATGGTCTCTTCTGGATTTGTCATGGTGGGTGCA
The DNA here is from genome assembly GCA_009667805.1 of Leptobrachium leishanense. NCBI lineage: Eukaryota > Metazoa > Chordata > Amphibia > Anura > Megophryidae > Leptobrachium > Leptobrachium leishanense. The sequence continues at coordinate 238,482,524 of CM019066.1, forward strand.
TAGGCGCTGACTATGGTGGCAAACTTCTTTCCATGGCAGAGAGGGAGTTTCAGCGTCATAAGACGATCATTAATTCCTTTCGGGGAGCTGGAGAGTTTACTCACAAGAGAAGTTTTAATAGCAAAACCAACTCCCGCTTCTCACTTTGCATGAGAGTCGCGTCCACTCCAGAAGAAAGAGTAGCCAGCAAGCCTTTCTGTGAATTCTCCTTCACCGGAGAGTCTGGTCTCACTTAGGGCGGCGATGTCTATATTGTATCTGGCAAGTTCATGGGCAATGAGCGCCGTGCGTCGTTGCGGCCTATTTGCGGTATCCCTGTCAAGAAGAGTGCGGATGTTCCATGTAGCAAATTTTATTGTGATTGAGTTTGTTTTTGATTTTCGACCGCATAATTGGGTCCCCGCCGACCGCGGTTAGCCAGCCAGGGTGTGAGGAGCAGGCAATGTTTGGGGCACCTTTTCTAGCCCCTTCCTCATGCATGGAGGTGAGCAGTGCTACCCTAAATAGGACTGCTCAGACACTCAGGTGGCTGCCGAACTTCACTTCTGCTCCGGTCAGTGAAGAGCGACCCTATAGCCTGAGTCTCCTGTGTGCAGGCTTACGGCTATGACTCCCAGTGCACCACACCTGCCGCTTCGTCGCTTACCCATCGCCACAGGACTTGAATTGTGGATGACTGATGACTTGCGCAGAAAACTTTGTTTAAAGTGAAGAAGAGTTGCGCTGCGTCGACCTCACTCTTTCGTCCGGGCCCACCAGTATCCAGTGGCAAGAGGAAGTCAAGACAACCAGAGATGGGCATGGATGCAGTGGGTGACCAAGATGTTCTACGTGCCTCGTCTTGCTCCATACACTCCACAGTGCATTGCTGTAGTCGCCGTCACCTCCGTTGGACCTAGATGGTCTCCTCCACAGGAACAGCCGATGTTCAGACTTCGCATGCATAGGTAGGCAACACTTAATTCACCGAGGCTTTTGAGACCCTTTGGCTACCCCCACCTGGTTTGGCCGGCCAGTGGAAGCCGTTTCCCAGGGTATGGCCGCTGTTGCATGCTGACAGCTACGAGGAGCCTCAGGTGAGAGCTGAGTGACAGGTGAGGACCAAGGTGGACGAACTGCTCCAAGGAGCACCACATGTTCCCCATCAGAGGTACTACCTCTACCTGAACACTCCATATACCCCAGTATGTACAGTACAAGATATGACGTACACCGGAAAAGTATCCAACTCACATTTAGGTGAGCCACACCCGGCTCTAGGACATATAGCCTTATGGGTCTTTTATAAGGTTTTTAGGTGCCCATCAACCTCTTTGGGTGCTTCTAGAGATCACAATAGGATTCACCTATGGTGAGAATAAGCACATGCCAGGGGTATCCCCAGTGCAATAATGCATAAAAAATGTGATAGTTAGAAAAAACGATAAATTTCTGATGCACGTGGTTCTGAGCCCCAATTGGCTCTATTGAGTAAAGCGCAGGGAACATTCAGGTATTCAAACCTTATTGGACTGGAAACTTCAAGTAGACGGCAGACAGCAATTGACAAATTTAAAATTATTTATTAAGAGATACCATAGCTACCAGGACGCGTTTCGTCTAACGACTTCCTCAGCTGGTGACCATTTAAATCATGTTGGAACTTAAAATGTTTATTTTCTTTGACTTTTCTATAATTGTCGAAATTCTTTTATAAACATATTTCCATATGATTGAATAGGGGATCAGTTTTAAAACCTTCTAATGTACCAATTTCATTCGACAGATTTTGATTCACAGTTTCCAGAAATTATTTTTCTAACCACTGTGAGAATCCCATCAATTTTAAACTAACAGTCCAACCATGGGCCTCCACAGAATTTTTTCGGGTATGGGGGGGGGGTTTAATGGCATCCATATTCTGTCCTTTTGACAATGTCATGAAGGGGACAGTCCTAAAATAAAGCGTAGTAATGCAGAGGCTGCGAAACATGATGCAAGTCTAATAGAAGGTGTAAGTGTCTGTCTGATCTGAGTGTTGCATTTTCTGTTAACGCCATTCAATGCACCACACTAGTCCATACACCCTATATCAAGGCACTTAAGTGTTTTTTAAGGCCATCTCTGCATTCAGAGTCAGCTCTGTATACACAAACCATGACCCCCCCCACAGATACGGGCACACACACCAGGCCCCCCACTCCAAACACATATATATATACACACACACACACACACCAGGCCCCCTTCCTACACATATATGGCCCAAACAAAAGCCAAATATGTCAGCCCCCATGAGACAGCAGGAGGGGGAGAGCTGCCAGTGTGTGAGCCAGCCTGAAGGAGTGTCTGGGGGGCCAGAGCAGGGTCCCCCATCTCCTCTTAGATTGTAAGCTCTTGAGCAGGGTCCCCTCTCCTTTTAGATTGTAAACTCTGGAGCAGGGTCCTCTCTCCTCTTAGATTGTAAGCTCTGGAGTAGGGTCCCCTCTCCTCTTAGATTGTAAATTCTGGAGCAGGGTCCTCATCCCCACTGCCCAGGCAAGACCCTGCCTAGAGCGCCTATATACTGCCAATATTGCCCTTGCCTGTACCTCATGCAAGCTCTGTGAGCTTAACACAGGCCCCCACCAGATTGCTAGTAATCATTTTGTGTCCCTCTTCCCCAGATAAACTAGACCTCACTTCAGGGGACTCTCATAAAGACAATGGCATCATGCTTAATAAAAATGTATTTATTTGAAAATCATCACCTTTTTTCTTGTGTCCGGCATTCCAGCCTGTGGCCCATAGGAGCAGCTGCACCTGCATCTCGGCCCTGAATCTCCCAGCATGCAAAGTGAGTGGGAGCACGTGGAGGATTGGAGGTGGAGTGGGGATGTGACGTTCCTGCATCCTAGTGGAGAGCCAAGGAACTGCAGCAGTGCAGTGAATAAAGTATCATAATTTAAGCCTGTTAATCCAGGGGGGCGCAAGTGCCCCCCCTTGCCCCATACTACGGATGCCCATGAGTCCAACAATAATGAATTACATTCCTTAACAACCCTGTTGGGCGTCCGTTTTGCGACTTACAATTGCATTGGATTGCAAGCAATTTGAATTTGGTGCTAATGTCTGATGTTTAAATGATGTAATATTCATTTCACAATTTGGTCTTTAAAAGGACGAATAAACTGTTTGCTTCTCCTAATGGGGAGAAGCTTTGTTGTGTGTCTGCTTGTTGTGGGGCGAATATATCAGTACGTTCAGGTTGCAATATTTATCAATTGGGAGGAGTGAATGCCTCTGACTCTTTTTTTTCTTTTCCATTGTTCTCTTCTTTCCTGTGCTTATATACAATTTATTTATTGATTTCATCTATTTAACTATCAGGTTCAGCACTAGTAATATAGGAGTATATACAGTGGTATTTTGGTTTTAACCCATGTTTCTTGTATGTGGATCTTGATCAAGACCAGTTCTTGTTATTTTCTCCATTGAGTCACAATAAAAATGTTATGTTTTATTAACCACATTGTGTTTACTATTCTCATTGTTTTCCGGTAGAATAAGTGGCCCACCTGTTCAGTTGGTCCAGTACATTTAGATCACTTGGGGTTAAACCCCTGTTTTCTCCTGTGACTGTCTATTGTCATATATAGACAAATCTGTGAGGCTCTGCACACACTTCAAAATATTTATGTTTGATTCAGCCTCGGTGCTACTAACCCAAATATTACATATAGGTAACTCCAGAGAAGTGGGCCGCACACAAGGTCTTCAGTAAAAAATAAGATTTATTCCAAGATGCTTTAAAAGAAGAAAACCAACGTTTCGGCCTACATATAGGCCTTTTTCAAGGTTAAAAACACAAATATATCTTGTTATTTATATGCTCTAAATTGTGAATGAGACTTACCGAGTCTGTGTCGCGATGGCCTCGATCACGCCCACCCGGAAACCGGAAGTGGCACATCATTAGTGGCCATACGCGTAGCGTCCTGAAGGGACGTGCTTGTTCTGACGCAACCTTAAGTGTTGCCTAGGTAACCCTAAACACATAAACAAAAGGGGTACCAACTGGATAACACTATGGAGGATTATAGAGAGGACTGGAGATATGAATGAATATTAGTAAGATCAAAAGTCAAGATCTTGAATAGAGAGACTGGAATAAATGAACTCATGAAGTGAATGTATTGAAAGTGTATGAAAATACTAATTGTGTATCTGCAAATGTATAAAGATATGTATATGTGAAAAAAATGCAAAGCTAATCGTGTGGTGAAAATCAACAAAATGGGACAGAAAATGAGAAAATAATGTGTAAAAAAAAAAGGGGGATAAATGATGTGAAGGGTAAAAAACTTATAAAAAGTGTGAGAAAAAAATGTGTATAAACTAGGTATATGTGTAATCTTGCACCTAACACTGTACTGAGCTATGTGAAATGTAGAATATTAAAGTGAAATAAAGGCGTGTGAGGAAAATGTACCCGATTGGGAAATGTGTGAAGAAAAAAAATGTTTAAATGCATGAGTTATGAATTCTTATCTACTGTAGAGGAAAGATGTATAGGACACATATTCGTTAAGCCGGTGAGGAGCAAGAGTGTTAAGTGTCCTTATCCAAAAGGTCTCACGCTGCAACAGGATCTGAGACCGGTCTCCTCCTCTGTGCAGAGGCGGGACGTGGTCTATACCGGTAAATTTTAAAGTAGAGAGAAACATAGAAACATAGAAACATAGAAAAATGTCGGCAGATAAGAACCTTTCGGCCCATCTAGTCTGCCCAATTACATGGATACTTTACTTGGATTTATCTTTTGTTTAGGATAGCCTTATGCCTATCCCATGCTTGCTTAAATTCAATTACTGTTTTGGCCTCTACCACTTCTACCACTCTACCACTTCAACTGAGAGACTATGGCGATGGTCTAAAAAATGCTGAGCAACCGGCTTGTCCGAATGTCCATCTCGGAAGGCAACATTAATAGCCGATCTATAACCCCTGATGCGGTCTCTAAGGGTTAGGTCAGTCTTTCCCACATACGCTAAGACACATGGGCAGTGTATCAGGTAGATCACAAACTCTGTCGTGCATGTAATCCTGCATCGGATATTGAATCTTTTACCTGTAGTTGGGTGTGCAAAAGAGTTTCCTGATAGCATGTGGCGACAAGTGACACAGTCCAAACAGCCAAAGCAACCCATCTTCTGGGTGTGTGCTTCTCATAGGATTGGACCGGATCTGTCCGGATGAGTAGATCTCTCAAATTCTTAGTCCTACGAAAACTGATCAATGGGGGAGAATGAAATTGTTTAGGTAACGTCCGATCATATTGGAAAAAGTGCCAGTGTTTACAGATTTGCGAGGCTATATGATCCCCGCTGTATGATATGTTAATGGTAGAACTATCCTAGGTGGTCGTGATTGTGTAGTAGGTATCGAATCGGTGAATTTAAGCTGCGCCTTATAAAGTGCTTCCTGAAGGGTAGAAGTAGAGTAGCCTCTCTGATTGAACTTGTTGGTCATCTCCTCAATCTGTGTTTGGCGTCGTTGAGAATCTGAGTTGTTTCGCAAAACACGTAAATACTGAGAGATGGGAAGAGATGCTTTCAGGTGTCTAGGATGGTGACTCATTGCCTGTAGAATCGAGTTCCTATCGGTCTCTTTTTGGAATAGTGTATATCCCCACGTGTCTCCTTCGCGAAAGATGGTTACATCCAGAAAACTAATACTTTGTGTATCCTTATTGGTGGTAAATTTAACTGGTGATTGAAGATGGTTAAGATGTTCTATCATGTTATCAAAGGACTCAGAAGTGCCACTCCAGATAAGAAAAATGTCATCAATAAAGCGAGTGTAAAAAATTATTTTGTCTCCAAATATGGGAAGATTGCTATCGTGTTCGAATTGAGACCTATAGATGTTAGCGTATGCTGGCACCATAGAAGCTCCCATTGTCGTACCTGCAATCTGGAAGTAGAACTGATTTTCAAATCGGAAAAAGTTACATTCCAGAGATAGACGTAATAGTTCTGATAGATATTCAACTGGAGGACCAGTATATTGAGCCGAAGCTAAGAGTGTGCGTCTGAAGGCTTCTATTCCTTGGTGGTGGGGAATGGTAGTATATAGGTTCTTGACATCCAGTGTTGCCAAGAAGATATCTCCACCTGGTAACCGTATTTCTGTAATTTTATCCAGAAGATGATTAGTGTCCTTTAGGCAAATTGGAAGGGATAACACTGTGGCTTTACAACATTGATCTATATATTTACCAATGGGTTCCAGTAATCCGCTGCAGGCTGAAACTATTGGACGCCCGGGAGGTCTGTGAGGATCCTTATGCATTTTAGGAACAGTGTATAATACCGGAGTGCAAGGAGAAGGAAATTGGCTGTATTCTCATTTAAGAATCCTGCTCATAGTCCTTCTTCAACCAAAACGGCAATTCTGTTGCTAAAGGTTTTACTTGGGTCTGCTGGTAATTTTCTATATGTAGCCGTGTCTGACAACTGTTGCATTATATCCTGACGGTACATCTGGTAGTTCAAGACCACTATTCCTCCACCTTTATCGGCAGGGCGAATAATGATTTTGGGGTCATCAGCCAATTCCCTTAGAGCAATGTTTTCTTCTTTGGTCAAATTTTGTCTCTTTGTGTTGTGCAGTGAAGATCAATTGTCAGACTGTAAGGTGTTCAACATTAAACCAAAGGATTTAATGAGGGGATTGGAGGCTTTAAAGTCCCTGGTGTTTTTCAGGCGTAGTGTTTCCTTGGGTTTGTCTGATATTTGGTGAAAATTTTCATGTAATGCTAGGGTACGGTTGATTTTATAACGTTCCACTTCACGTTGAAAATGTGTGGATGATTTTGTGGGGACAAAGGTTAACACCTTACTAAGAGCTTTGAGATGAACTGAAGAAAGTTTCTTATCATAAAGGTTAAATATAGGAGCTATTTCTTAAATAGCGGTGGACGACCCATGGGGTTGCCTTGTTTTATCTTTCTGTCCTCGGCGGACCCTTGCTCGATGACGTTTGCATGAACGTATCCTCTGGTTTGGATCCTGTCGCTCATAGAGGTCTTCCCCTCTTTGGGGGTGCGAACCTCTAAAAAAGGTTTAGGTGTTTAACTGCTGGAATTTGCACCAGCTGCATCGACATCAGAACCAGACTCTCCTGAGGTGACGTCAATCGTGGTGACCTTAGTTTTTTGTACCCGAGGTTTAGGTCTACGGAAAGATGGGCGTGGTTTATCACCTGTGAGCCACCCATATACTCTATGGGATGTATAATCATAGTTAACTCCACCTTTTGCTTCTTAAAGCGAATGAGTTCAGATCGATATTTCTCAGTTTCCTCCTGTATTTTGATAACAAAAGGTGCAAAGTCCTGTGAAATCAAGGTATCATTGTGGTCTTTTTCATATTTAGATATTGATTGTCGGATCATGTTTAGTTCAATCCCAACCTCTTTGATGATTAATACTAGCCAATCAAGAGCACATTTATTGGCCACCGCAACCCATCTCCTGCACAGGTCAGGATTATTGCGCCCTATAGAGGATGAATTTTTGATACGAAAACCTCATGGGATTCGTTTGGCGCGATAGTAGTCCGAAAGGAAAACGCCGTGGAGGTCTAAATCGATCTCTTTTTTCTTCATACACAATAAATCAGAATACACCTCTCTTGGAGTATTGTGATGTTGTAATTGCTCGGGCGTTTGTGCCCATAGGACTTTTTTTTTTTAAAATTCTTTATTTAAAGAGTCACGTATCCATTAGCATATAACATACAGTGGATAAAGAAACATAGCGATGATAAGACACGATAACACTTAATTTATCAGTTATACCTCGTATGGGGAAAAAACCCTATACGAAGGGAAAAACTAAAAAATACAGAAAAATAAAAAGCAGCAAAACATAAAAAACATACAGATAACAAAAGTAAAAGGGAGATAAAGGGGAATGTTCCAACCATCGGCTAAAGAAGAAATATGAGGTGGGATCTTCCGGGCACCCGCCCGAAACAGGGCCAACAGGGCAAGGCACTTGATGTACTAATTAGGGGGATGCTATGTACTCTTCCCATAGGGACCATGTTTTTACAAAGGAGCTAATAGTGTCTCTGACCTTGGCCGTCAGTTCGTCCATAAGACAGGCATCAACGATCTTTTCCGTTACAACAGCCCAGGAAGGGAGAGCACTCTGGCGCCAAGATGCAGCCAAGGCCCTTCGGGCCGCCAGGGCCAGTCTATTAAATAAAAGCTGCTCAGGGCGAGACAGAGCTGACAGGGGACGAGAGAGGAGGTATGCCCAGGGATCAAGGGGTAGTTGTCGGTGGAATATTTTCTGAAATTTAGCGTGAATTAGAGACCAGAAGCGGCGGACAACCGGGCAGTCCCACCACATATGAATATAAGTGCCCTTATCCCCGCAGTCTCGCCAACAGAAATCACTAGATGTGGCTCCCATGCGGTAAAGGGATACCGCGGTAACATACCAGCGGAGAAGGATTTTGTATGATTGTTCCTGGTGAGTGACGCAAATGGAAGACCTGGCTGTTTGTTCCCATATATCCTCCCATTCGTCTCCCGGTAATGGATCACACAAGTCAACCTCCCATTTATCACAATACGTGAGGGGTCCCCACTGTCCTGGGCTGGAGCTAAGGAGGAGGTACAATTGGGATATAAGCCCTTTTAGGGGGCCGTCTGCCATACAAGACGTTCTAAAGTGGTAAGGGGAACAGTTGAGACCTTTTCTAACGTCAGAGCAGTAGCAAAGTGTCGGACCTGCAGGAACCGAAAAAAAGAAGGAGTCATATGTCCACGTTCCTGAAGTTCAGAAAATGTGATGAGCCGTCCACTCTGGTAGAGGTCACGGTACCTCACTAACCCCGCTCCCACCAGTCCCCCGAAGTCCAAGGCCCTCAGACCCGGTGGAAACTCTCTATTACGCAGTAAGGGGGTGAGGGGAGAGGAAGCGCCCACCAGCTCAAATTTCTTCCTAGCTAGCTCAAACAGGCGAAGAGATGTCAGAATCGAGGGACATACGGTGCGTAAAATAGGTCTGGAGGTTTTAGGAAGCCATATATAGAGGTCAGGGAACATAAAGGCGGATTCAAGTGCGACCCACCATCTAGCAGAAGCGGGAGAGTGCCAGGCAACAACCTGAGTCAACTGAGCTGCGCAATAATATAAGTATAGGTTAGGGAGCCCCAGTCCTCCTCTGGCCTTAGGGCGATATAGAATGCGGCGCGCCACCCTATGCCTCTTATTTTGCCAAACAAAAGAGTCAATCGCCTGTTGGAGCCCGGCCAAATCTCTCCGAGTCAGTAGTAAAGGTAGAGTCTGGAACAGAAAAAGAATACGTGGGAGTATGTTCATCTTTATGCTATGAATGCGTCCTATCCACGATATGGGTTTGTCACACCAATGCTCCAGATCACACTTAATCTGATGAACCATGGGTGTAAAGTTCTTACCATACAGAGCTTTCGGATCTGCTGTTAAACGGATACCCAAATACGGCAATTCAGAGAGAGCAAGCCGGAACCCAAATTCTGATTCAATCAAGGCTGTTTCCATGTGTAACATATGGAGAGGCATAGCACAGGATTTAGTGTAATTAATGCGAAACCCCGCTACTTTACCAAAGTCTGATAGTAACGGTCTGATATGGGAAAGCGAAGAGATGGGATCCGTCAAAGTGAGAAGGATGTCATCGGCATAAGCCGAGACAGTGAAATTATCTCCTCCGACTGGAACCCCCCTGATGCCGGGGTGGCCTCGTATGGCAGCCAATAAGGGTTCAAGAGAGAGGAGAAAGAGAAGGGGCGAGAGGGGACAGCCCTGACGAGTGCCATTAAGAATAGGGAACCGAGTGGGGCAACAGCCCGGAATTCGGACCTGCGCTGACATACCAGAGTAAAGGGCACGTACCGTGTTAATATAAGGGTCTGGGAGGCCAAAGCGGGAGAGGACAGAAAAAAGAAAAGGCCATTCCACCCTGTCAAAAGCCTTCTCCGCGTCTAACGATAAGACAAGGGAAGGCGTCGCTCGAGAAGATAGCCACCAGATCAGGTCGGCGTTACGTCTAGTGTTGTCAAATAGTTGACGATTAGGAACAAAACCGACCTGATCCGGATGGACTAAGGATTGGAGGAGTGGACTAAGGCGTGTCGCCAAAACCTTTGCAAGAATCTTGGCATCAAAGTTAATGAGGGATATAGGGCGGTAGCTCTCAACCGCTGTAGGGTCTTTACCCTCTTTAGGAATAAGGGCTATGTTGGCCACGAGCAAATCAGGGTGGAGAGACCCACCCTCCGCGCAGTCATTAAAAACCGACGTAAAAAAAGGGACGAGTTCCGGACGCAGCGCTTTGTAGTACCCCCTGAGAACCCATCCGGCCCGGGGCCTTAGTACCCCCAATGCAGAGATGGCGCAACTAACCTCCTCTTCAAGGATTGGGGCACTGAGGCTCGATATGTGAGAGTCTTCAAGCTGCGGCAAAGAGAGGGAATCCAAGAAAGAGGAGACCACTTCTAAATGGGACTTGTCAGAGGGAGTATGATGGGGAGAGTGGTTATATAGGTCAGAATAATATGTTGTGAAAGCCATGCTGATCTCCTGTGGGGAGTTAACTAGGACATCGTCTACAGTTTTAACTGCGGAAATAGAGGAGAATTTACTCCGGGGTTTGAGAGTGCGGGCCAGCAGAGTATCTAGTTTATTAGCCTTCTCAAAAAACAGCCGACGGGACCAGAGCAGCTGTTTGGCTACATCGTCGAGCAATAGTTGTTTCAGGGAGGAGCGTGTACGTAGGAGTTCAGAGAGGAGTTCAGGGGAGGGAGAGGCCTTATGTCGCATCTCAAGGCAACGGAGAGACTGTTGTAAAGAGACGAGTAAGTGTAATTTGGTGCGTTTTCTATGAGTGGCAATCTTAATGAGGTGGCCCCTCATGACCGCTTTATGAGCTGCCCATATCGTGGATAGGGATGTCTCGCCAGGTGGATTTTCTTGAAAATATTGTGATGATAAGGTACGAAGTTGCCTAATTACCTCTGGGTCTCGTAAAAGGGACAAATTTAACTTCCATGACCAAGAGGTCGCGAGCTTCGGGGTGTGGAGATACAGTGCTATATCAGCATGGTCAGACCACGAGATAGAATTGATCTCGGCACGAATCACATTGGACATAGCTAAACCGTTAACCAGGAAAAGGTCTATGCGAGAATAGGACCCATGAGGAGCGGAATAGAAGGAATAATCTCTCACGCTTGGATATAAAACACGCCATACATCAATGAGCCCTACTTGGTGTAAAAAACGGGCAAATAACTTGTCTTGTCTACCTAGGATCGGTGTACCTGTGGGAGCCTGACGGTCACTGCGATCCACCGCTGGGCACGCAACTGCATTCATATCACCACCTAATATCACTGCTCCTCTAGGAAGGGACGATACTAAGGTGCATATGGAGTCCCAGAAATCAACGGAGGGGGTAGTAGGAGCATAGATATTCAAAAAGTGGTAGGTCATAGAATATAAGGTACCGGTAAGCAATACGTATCGACCCTCATCCTCAATTTTTTGCGATAGTAGTTGAAACGGACACGTTTTCCGAATCAAAATGGCAACTCCATTGCGCTTGCTCAAGGCACCAGAAACATACGCCCTTGTATAGACGTGGTCAGTTAACGCAATTTTAGCAGATTTAATGAGATGAGTTTCCTGAAGGAATGCAATATCAATTTTATCAGATTTGAGTGTGCGGAAGAGTAGTCTCCGCTTTGTAGGGGAGTTTAGGCCTTTGACATTAAGAGAGGTTAGTTTCAGCGCCATGAGAAGCGCAACAGAGCACCTCGTACAAGTAGCAGCATGCCCAGTACCCAAGCACCGTCCCCAGTAGCAATAAAGGCCCCAGGGTAAAGAATAACCATTGTCCCGATAGTCCCGTCCGGCAACGAGAACCGGATGCCATAGCCGGGACCTGTGGGGGAGAGAGGGAGAAAACCCTCACGGCCGTGCAGATCAAAAAAGGCCTAGTGAGGAGCCCCCACCCACAAGGAAAAAACTGGCCCCCGGGAAGGCCGGAGCAAGCGGTAGTAGGAGCATAACCATTTGCAAAACGGTAGGAATGGAAAATAAGAAAAATACGTTCCGGTCAAAGTAGCTTTCGTGAAATAACCAACAGCTTCCAAATAAAAGGAGAACTCGTGACAGTCCAGTGTAGGGCCATAAAAAGCCGTAGCAAAGGAACCGGGAGGCCCAAATCTCATTAGTAACAAATGATTTATCCCAAATCGGGACCAAAAAGTCAATGATGAGGGCGGCTTACTGTAATCCATTCCCTGGAAAGACGCGGGAGCGGAGGTGTAGGACCTTCAGGTGATGTGAAATCCTCCGGGGGTTGGATATCCAAGGCCCGGAAGAACTTAGTGAGATCCGAGTGCAGGAGCAGGACATACGTCTTCTTGTTGCGGAATGCCAGGATCTTGAAAGGATGGCCCCATGCAAATGCAATGTTATGGGAACGAAGTAGATCGGCGACAGGCTTCCACAACCGTCTTCGACGAAGGGTGTCAGGAGAAATATCCTGAAAAAGCTGCAGGGGAGTCCCATCATATAATACCGGCTTAGTACGGTTTTTCCTGAGAATAAGTTCTTTTGTGGAAAAGTGTAGAAAGCGGACAATGATATCACGAGGGCGTTCGTCGGCAGTGCTGCGGGCACGTAGAGCTCTGTGGGCGCGATCAAGTTCCCAAGCGTGGTCTGGGAGCTCTGGAGCCAGCGGTCGAAGCATGGCGACAATAAAATCCCCCAGGGGGTCATCCTCTGCCCGTTCAGGCAAACCACGGATCCTCAAGTTATTCCTCCAGGACCTATTGGTCAGATCCTCCAATTGCGCTTCCAAATAATCAACTTTATGAGACATAGCGTTAGAGTGATCAATAAGAGAGTTATAGGCCCCTGAGAGTTCATCTGTGCGATCCTCTAGATCCGAGGTACGTTGTCCCAAGGCCAGAATGTCAGATTGTAAGGCCTTCGTATTACGATCCATTTCACCAGCCAGGAAAGATCTCATCTCAGCCATCTGACTCAATATGGTAGCGGCGTCTGCTCTGCTTACCCCGGAATCCGATTCCCCTCCATCCTCATCTCCAGAACCGATAGCGGAGGTAGGCCGCGATTTCGAGCGGCCGCCATCTTGGAGAGCTGCGGACCGTCGCGGAGTAAACAGCGGTGCAACGGCCGCTTCTTTAGATTTTGCCGGTTCCGGGCATGTTCAGTGTCCCTTGCTGCGTCCAACGGTGAGTGCCAGAGTCCCGGGGGGAGAGGATATTTGCGGTTTACAGAGCGGGTGTAGCGGAGCTCAGTCACTAAGCGGCCATCTTAAACGACGGCCAAGCCACGCCCCGCCCATAGGACTTTTAGAGCTGCTTCCTCCGTAATGTGCAGGGTTTGAGCTTGCTACTCATAGGCTCCAGCTCTCGACAAGAAATCCTCCATATGGAATCCACAAAACACCGCTCGGGAGATCCTCAGAAACAGGAATCTTAATAGTTTCAAATTTGGTGGTGCAACGAATATGTGTCCTATACATCTTTCCTCTACAGTAGATAAGAATTCATAACTCATGCATTTAAACATTTTTTTTCTTCACACATATTTCCCAATCGGGTACATTTTCCTCACACACCTCTATTCCACTTTAATATTCTACATTTCACATAGCTCCGTACAGTGTTAGGTGCAACATTACACATATACCTAGTTTATACACATTTTTTTCTCACACTTTTTATAAGTTTTTTACCCTTCACATCATTTATCCCCCTTTTTTTTTACACATTATTTTCTCATTTTCTGTCCCGTTTTGTTGATTTTCACCACACAATTAGCTTTGCATTTTTTTCATATATACATATCTTTATACATTTGCAGATACACAATTAGTATTTTCATACACTTTCAACACATTCACTTCATGAGTTCATTTATTCCAGTCTCTCTATTCAAGATCTTGACTTTTGATCTTACTAATATTCATTCATATCTCCAGTCCTCTCTATAATCCTCCATAGTGTTATCCAGTTGGTACCCCTTTTGTTTGTGTTTAGGGTTACCTAGGCAACACTTAAGGTTGTGTCAGAACAAGCACGTCCCTTCAGGATGCTACGCGTACGGCCACTAATGATGTGCCACTTCCAATTTCCAGGTGGGCATGATTGAGGCCATCGCGACACAGACTCGGTAAGTCTCATTGACATTTTAGAGTATATAAATATGACGGAATGTGATGTTGTCCGCCTGCGGGTGTGCTCTATCTGCGTGCCCCCGGCGCTTACCGCTGGCCCGACTACCGAGTGACGCGCACTCGGCGTCTCATGCGGCCTGGAGTGACCCTGGGGAAGGGTTATGCGGGCGGTGGAGGGGACCCCTGTGTCGAACCAGCCCGACCACTGAGCACCACGGTACTCAGTGTCTCGAGCAGCTGGTTCACTGCCCTGGTGGGTGTGGGGACGTCTGTGGAGCGGCCGGCCGAATACGGAGATCGGATCTGCCGCGGAGGAATATTCGGATCTTCCAGCGGAGGACTTTTCGGATCTGATGAATATTCGGATTTACGGGACCGGGTGAATCTTCGGATCGGATCGCTAGTCACTGGGTATACCGAAGCGCGGTACGCGGTCCGCGCCTTCGGTTCGGATCCCGGTCGAGTACTCTTAGAACCGGCGGTCATACGCTGCGCCCCTGTCCTGATGCGGGATGCAGGCACAGGGCGTTCGGTTCGGATCTCACCTCGGTCTGTTCGGAACTTAAGCTAGACACCACAGCCTGAGACCGCGCGGGGTGCTCAGACAATATAATGCGGCGGAGAATAAAAGTCATCAGGCGAGGCTGGATGCACTGGTAAATCTGCTTTATTTTTGCTCAACACATATACTTATAACCTTTGCACAAATATGAAAACAATGGGAATCCCTGCCCGCCCATACAAGACCCATTGGCCCTCGCTGGCAAGAGGCACCCGGGCCCCGATCCGCATTGGTAGTTACGAATCGGGGAGTTGCCGATTCGGACCGGATGGTCCGAATCGACCATTTTGCGATTCGACCGGATGGTCCGAATCGGCCATTTTCCGATCCGATCATTCTGACCGGATCCACGAGGCCCTGGGAAAATGGCGACGGGCAAGGCATACAAAGGGATTTACATTGCACAACACACGGGGACACTTTTATTACGCCACACACAAATCCACATCTAAATAAAATACACAAAACTCCGCGGGTGCCACAGCACCTAAGTGTCCATGGCCATATAACTGTCACGGTGAACTGCCCCTGGCTGAGGGTGTTGGGCCATTCCGTGACACTCCTCCCCCTCCCCAAGGTCCGACGCACCCGGTTGGACCCCAACGGGTCGTACCGGGGTAGTCGGGGCTCCCCAATTCCCTGGTTCCCGGGCCGACTGCCGCGATAACCCATCTGCGTTACCGTTTTGCGACCCGGGCCGGTACTGAATGGTAAAGTTGAAGGGTTGGAGAGCCAGGCTCCACCGCAACAGGCGACCATTTTCCCCCGCCACGCGGTTGAGCCACACCAGGGGGTTATGGTCGGTCATCACGGTGAAGGACCGACCGTAGACATAGGGTTGGAGCTTCCGTAGGGCCCAGACCAAGGCCAGGCACTCCTTCTCCACCGCAGCATACCCCACCTCCCGTGGCAACAGCTTCCGACTGATGAACGCCACCGGATGATCCCCCCCGTCGTCCCCCACTTGGCTTAGGACAGCTCCCAGTCCGAACATGGACGCGTCTGTATGGACAACAAAACGTTTGTTATAGTTGGGAGCTGCTAGCTGGGGGGCTTGGGTCAGGGCGGCCTTCAGTTGCCGGAAGGCCTGCTCGCACTCCGGGGACCACAGGACTTGGCGGGGTAGGGATTTCTTCGTCAAGTCAGTCAGGGGTTTGGCCAGGTCACTGTAATGGGGTACAAATTTCCTGTAGTACCCTGCGGTGCCCAGGAAGGCGAGGACTTGGGTCTTGGTCACAGGGGTGGGCCAGTCTAGGATGGCTTCTATCTTGGCGGGCTCTGGCCGTTGTATCCCGCACCCCACCCGGTGGCCCAAGTACTGTACTTCGGCCATCCCCACTTTACACTTCTCCGGCTTCAGGGTCAGGTTGGCGTCTCTAATCCGGCCCAAGACTGTCCCTACGTGGTCCAGGTGTTCCTCCCAGGTCTGGCTATAGATGGCTATGTCATCCAGGTATGCGCAAGCGAACCCCTGGAGGCCATCGAGGAGGCGATCGATTAACCGCTGGAAGGTAGCAGGGGCGTTCTTCATCCCGAACGGCATGACTCGAAATTGGTACAAGCCGAAGGGGGTGATGAAGGCCGACTTCGGGGTCACCTCCTCGGCAAGGGGAATCTGCCAATACCCCTTGCACAGATCGACCGTGATCAGAAAATGACCCCGGGAGATCTGGTCTAGCAACTCGTCGACTCGGGGCATGGGATAAGCGTCTGTAATGGTACAGTCGTTTATCTGCCGATAGTCGACGCAGAACCTGGTGGCACCGTCCTTCTTGGGCACCAGGACCACGGGCGACGCCCAGGGGCTGGCCGACGGCTCAATGACCCCCAGCTCCAACATCTCCCGGATCTCGGCCCGCATGGACTCGCGGACCGCTTCCGGGAGTCGGTATGCCGGTTGCCGAAGGGGTCTCTAACCGGGCGTGTCCACTTGATGGATGACCTGGTCAGTGTATCCCGGAAGAGCCGAGAAAACCCCCGGGTAATCGTGAAGCAGCTGCCGCGCCTGCGCCTGCTTCTCGGGCCCTAACTCCTCCCCGAGCTGCACCTGATCTACCCCGGAAGGCTGCTTGGCTACCCCCGGAAGTTCCACCAATGGGAATAGTTCCATCTCCTCGGCAGCCGGCGCGCATATGGCGTCCACCGCCTCTGGCCGCTCATGGTAGGCCTTCAGCATATTGACGTGGAACGTCCGCTGGATTCTGGTGTCTGCGCAGCTAACAACCACATAGGTGGTATCCCCCAGTTGGGTTACCACCTTGTAGGGACCTTGCCAGGCCGCCTGCAGCTTGTTCTGCCGCTGTGGCTTCAGCACCAGAACCTTCTGCCCCACCAGGAACGAGCGACTGCAAGCAGCGCGGTCGTACTACGCCTTCTGCTGAGCCTGGGCCGTCTCCATGTTCTCCTGTACGAACCCCGCGAGTTCTGCCAAGCGCTCCCGGAGCTTCAAGACATAACCCAACACAGGAACCCCATCTTCCTCCTGTACCCCCTCCCACTGATCCCTAACCAGGTCCAAGGGTCCTCTCACCTGGCGCCCATATAGCAGCTCAAAGGGGGAGTAACCGGTGGATTCCTGAGGAACCTCCCGGTAGGCGAACAACAGGTGGGGAAGATACTTCTCCCAATCCTTGCTTTCGTGCACAAAGGCCCGGATGAGCTGCTTCAGGGTCCCATTAAACCGCTCGCACAGCCCATTTGTCTGGGGGTGATACGGGGCGCTGTGCAGCGCCTTAACACCACAGAGACGCCAGAGCTGCTGGGTGAGCTCAGCGGTGAACTGGGTACCCTGATCGGATAGGATTTCCTGGGGAAATCCCACCCTCGTGAACACCCGTAGGAGCGCGTCCGCTACGGTGTCCGCCTGGATGTTGGCCAAGGCCACAGCCTCGGGGTACCGGGTGGCATAATCCACTACGGTAAGGATGTACCTCTTACCGGTGGCACTGGGCCGTGGCAACGGCCCAATGATGTCGACCGCCACCCGGCTAAAGGGCTCCTGAATGATGGGCATGGGGCGCAGGGGCGCTTTCGGGTGATCCCCGGCCTTCCCAGTTTTTTGGCAAACTGGGCAGGTGCGGCAATACTCGCGGGTGTCTTCGCTGAGGCGGGGCCAGAAAAACGCGTGCGCCAACCGGTGCCGGGTTTTCTTCTGCCCTAGGTGACCTGCAAAGGGGATGTCGTGCGCCAAGCGCAACAGTTCCTGTCTAGGGCCCTGGGGTACAACCATCTGCTTCTGTGGAACCTGCTTCTTCTTGGACCCCTCCCTCGCGGTGTACCGGTAGAGAAGCCCGTCCTCCCACTCTATCCTGTCATTTCTCTTATCGTCGAGGCCTCTACCGGCCCGATCCCGGTAGCACTGTAACATGGGATCGGTCTGGGTCTGGTGACGAAGCGTCTCCGGGGAGCTCCACGGGGACGGGGGGTCAGGGGGGAAGGGAAGAGCCGGGACTTGTCGGGGTATGGGGGGTCGAGGAGGTCGGGGAGGTCGTGGTTGGGATCTCACCTGGGTCCCGATCGGAGTGCCCCTGTCGTGGCGTTGGCTCTGCTGCCTAGTGGTTACTGGGGTGGCCGCATCTGTGGAGTAAGAAGAGACCAGCTTCCCCAGATCGTTGCCAAGGAGCACCTCGGCCGGCAGTTGCTTCAACAACCCCACCCTCACCACTTTCTCCCCGGTCCCCCAGTCCAGATGAACCCGGGCCGTCTCAAGCCGGAGAACCTTTCCTCCGGCCACCCGTACTGCAATGGTGTTGTGCAGACGGTCGTTCGGCGGAATCAAGTGGGGCCGTACCAGGGTAATGGTAGCCCCGGAGTCCCGCAGCCCCTCAGCGGCCCGCCCGTTTATCCACACCGCCTGACGGTGGTGATGACGGTTGTCGTCCGTGGCGGCTTGCACGGGGTCTGCCTCATGTAGCCGCTCCCATTCCTCCAGGGCCTCCGGCCACGGGGTTTCGGTGTCGCAACAATGGGCGGACGACGACGGTCTGGCGGGCGGTCGGGTCAACTCCGGTCGGTTGGGGCAATACTGCTTGTAGTGCCCATCTTGGTTGCACCCATAGCATCGGACGTTGGCCAGGTTGTTGGGCCGACTGGGGGGTCGTGCTGCCGGCGTCCGAACTGCTGGTGTTGGGGGTGGTGGTGGAGCAGGTAGAGCGGGGCGGAAGGGCAGGGATCGCTCCCCCCCGGAAACCTTCCGAGTGTCAGTATACTCGTCTGCCCAAATAGCCGCTTGCTGCACTGTTTGGGGCTTCTTATCACGCACCCACTCCCGGATAGCGGAGGGGGTGTGCTCGAAGAACTGCTCGAGCAGTAACAGCTGGATAATTTCAGTCACCGTCTCCGCTCTGCTACCCGAGAACCAGGTGCGTAAGTCCCTCTGCAATCGATGGGCCCACTCAACATGGGTAGCACCATTGGGCCGGCGAGAGTTCCTGAACTTCACCCGGCTGGCTTCCGGGGTCACGGCGAACCTGCTCAGCAACGCCTGCTTTACGTGCTTATAACTGGTGGCCTCCTCGTCCGGCACCGTGTGGTAGGCCTCGGCGGCCCGACCGGTCAGCTTACATGCCAGAATCCTCACCCAGTCGGCACGGTGCACTTCGTGCACTTGGCACAGGCGCTCAAAGTCGTGGAGATAGCTCTCTATCTCCTCTTCTGTTTCTCGGAATTCCTTGAACGCCTGAAAAGGCACTTTGCGCCCGGCGGAACGGTCCGAATGAGGGCTGCTGTTCCGTCGGCCCCGCACCTCCTCCAGCCGCAGCTCGTGCGCTCGCTCCTTTTCTCGCTCCTCTTCTTGGCTGACCTCCCGGATCAGGCTCTGCATGACAGCCTCCGATGGGGCCGTTCCATACATAACGGCCCGCTCCCGCACCTTCCGGTGGAACTCGCTTTCTTCGGGCTCGGCGGGGACGGGTGCTGGTGCGATGTCAGCGGGTAACGCTGCGGACGCCGCCTCTTGGTCCAGTCTCCGTAGTTCCTCCATCATGGCCTCCCGACTCTTGGAGCCCGGGGTGCCTCCCCGATTCTCCAGCATCCCACGCAGGACGTCCCGCTTGTAGGCCCCGTACCCGGCCATAGTGAGGGTCTCCTAGGGGTCTGCAGAGAGCTTGTCCCACCGCTGCCACCAGTGTGACGGAATGTGATGTTGTCTGCCTGCGGGTGTGCTCTATCTGCGTGCCCCCGGCGCTTACCGCTGGCCCGACTACCGAGTGACGCGCACTCGGCGTCTCATGCGGCCTGGAGTGACCCTGGGGAAGGGTTATGCGGGCGGTGGAGGGGACCCCTGTGTCGAACCAGCCCGACCACTGAGCACCACGGTACTCAGCGTCTCGAGCAGCTGGTTCACTGACCTGGTGGGTGTGGGGACGTCTGTGGAGCGGCCGGCCGAATACGGAGATCGGATCTGCCGCAGAGGAATATTCGGATCTTCCAGCGGAGGACTTTTCGGATCTGATGAATATTCGGATTTACGGGACCGGGTGAATCTTCGGATCGGATCGCTAGTCACTGGGTATACCGAAGCGCGGTACGCGGTCCGCGCCTTCGGTTTGGATCCCGGTCGAGTACTCTTAGAACCGGCGGTCATACGCTGCGCCCCTGTCCTGATGCGGGATGCAGGCACAGGGCGTTCGGTTCGGATCTCACCTCGGTCTGTTCGGAACTTAAGCTAGACACACACAGCCTGAGACCGCGCGGGTGCTCAGACAATATAATGCGGCGGAGAATAAAAGTCATCAGGCGAGGCTGGATGCACTGGTAAATCTGCTTTATTTTTGCTCAACACATATACTTATAACCTTTGCACAAATATGAAAACAATGGGAATCCCTGCCCGCCCATACAAGACCCATTGGCCCTCGCTGGCAAGAGGCACCCGGGCCCCGATCCGCATTGGTAGTTACGAATCAGGGAGTTGCCGATTCGGACCGGATGGTCCGAATCGACCATTTTGCGATTCGACCGGATGGTCCGAATCGGCCATTTTCCGATCCGATCATTCTGACCGGATCCACGAGGCCCTGGGAAAATGGCGACGGGCAAGGCATACAAAGGGATTTACATTGCACAACACACGGGGACACTTTTATTACGCCACACACAAATCCACATCTAAATAAAATACACAAAACTCCGCGGGTGCCACAGCACCTAAGTGTCCATGGCCATATAACTGTCACGGTGAACTGCCCCTGGCTGAGGGTGTTGGGCCATTCCGTGACAATAAATAACAAGATCTATTTGTGTTTTTAACCTTGAAAAAGGCCTATATGTAGGCCGAAACGTTGGTTTTCTTCTTTTAAAGCATCTTGGAATAAATCTTATTTTTTACTGAAGACCTCGTGTGCGGCCCGCTTCTCTGGAGTTACATATATATATATATATATATATTATATATATATATATATTTTCCTTATTTAAATTATGGAAAAGGAGGATTCCTGTATTTTGACGCCACCTGGTGGTTCCTTTGTAAAGAGCCTGGTATAGTATCTCTGAAGTAGATAATCTGGGTATACTTAATACTGGTGTGCAAAGTTGTGCAAAATAACAAAGGCAAAAATTATATACTGTTGATACGTGTGCAAATCATTCAGGAGGGATGAATTACCAAACACATTATAGACATATAGCCTGTGTAAATCTGGTGTGCAAATGAGAGCGAAGTTGTGCCAAATGGCAAAGAGCCAAGTAATAGTGAAGTTGTGCAAAATGGCAAAAAATCAAGTAAGTGATATGCCATATACAAATGTGCAAATGTAAACATATGTCTGTGCAGCTTGTGCAAGATTAGCAAAGTGATAAAACAGCTCGTGCAGAGAGATAATAATAAATGGACATAAATTCTTAAATCAGCTGTAACATGCAGGCTGATGCCTGTGGAAAGAAGAAAAAAGTCAGTAGAGTTGGTATGTGCAAAACAGCAGATAGGATATAAATGACAGTAAGTCTTGAGCAAGGTCGCAGTCTTAAAAAAGAGGACTGGAAATTTCAACCGGTGAACAAAAGATGTTTGCAGAATGCAGCAGCTTATCTGTGCCCGGGTAGAGTGGTATATCCCAAACCATTCAAATAAGCAGGATGGGGGTAGATTGAGCAGAGTTCAGCACTTCTTTCTGTATGTTCCTTATAGAGGATAATATCCTATATATTCACTAGTAGGTAGAAGGTGAATGATCCTCAGTTCCTCAAAGGAAACATAGAACAAGACATAGGGTAGTATAGCCTGACACTGTATGTCAAAAAATGAATGAAATATTACACTCCTATGGAATGGTGTCTCACGTCAGACACTGGATTTGAAGGCAGGTGGCGGCTTATGTGGGAACGCCAGATTTCCCCAACTCACGGCAAGGGGTCCTGAGTCTGTACTTTCGCTCTGCAGCAGGAGATGCAATGCTCATCTGTGGTGGATGAATCAACCAAATTCTTCTGTGAAGAGTTGTCTCCCTAGAGCATATTGCAACAGGGACCGTGCCTTAGCCGCAGTGAAGAGGCAAAAACTTTTGCCTGCTGTTTTTTAAACGTTTTTATTCCTCTAAAGTTAAAATAAATACATTGTAAAGAACAAAATAAAAAGGGGTAATACACTAAAACATGTTTCGCGGATCACAGCTGCTTCCTCAGTTAGTGTGGACTTACTTTTTTTTTTTAAATTCTTTATTTTAGAAGTTTTGCATAGTCAGACAAAAAACCAGCGTTGAGAAAGTGGCCACGCAGGGCCGCATAAAGCCATCTAAGTAAATACAGGGCATCGGTATAAATTAAAAAACATCTACCAATGGTCATAATGAGTCATCTGCAATAACACGCTGAAGGGCTAACCTGTCCTTGATAGAGGACAGACTCCTAGAAATAAAAGCCTACTCAAAGTGCCCAATACGTCTCATAATAAGGGGGGGAGCAGGAGAAGGACATCAAAAGAACTAGAATACGCATCGTATTAAAAGGGAGGAGGAGGGAGAAGGAGAAAATAAAATATTTTTTTTAAAAAAATTTTTTATATAATACAGAGAAAAAAAATTATTAATATGGCAAAGGCCAAAAAGTGACATTCCCGGCACAAACCTCATAGCCCAAGGACCGTGGGGAAGGCCAAGGAGTGAATTAGTCACGAGGCCAGGGCGACCGAGGATACTCCTCTGTACAGCCCAAAAATGCCAAAATAGCAAAAAAGAGGGGGGGAGCAATCTCTCGAGCAACGAAAAACTTGAAAAGAACTGGCTAAACCAAGCGTATGCGGGGTAACATTGCCTCAAAAAGTCCTAGTAGAAAAAGCAACAGGTAATGTCCTAGACAAAAAGAAAATTAGCCTGGTGAAGTAGTCGCCGGATCCTGAGACAAGCCAGTACTGGCTAGCATCGGCCAAGCCTCGGCCAGGTCAGAGATGATGCATGGTATGTTCCCGTGGGTCACCACGAGCGTGCCAGCCAGCCCCCAATGGTAAGGAACCTCTTTAAGACGGAGAAACCCTGTCACCAGTCGGAAGCGACGTCGCGCCAGCAGGGTGACAAATGGTAGGTCTTGGTATAGTGACATCGTTGCCCCTTCAAACTTCACTGCCATCCTGGCCCCAGGAGCTGACATAATCCGAGTCTTAGTCGCTACGTCCCGGAAAATCGCAATAATATCTCTCGTGGAATCTCTGGGGGCCGTCGCGGGCTTACGGATCCGTGAGGCGGAGACAAACAGTTCTGAAACATTGGGGGGCGATCCTATTATATGATGAGCGAGCCGATTTACATAGGAAAGCAAATCAGACGTTGGCACCGACTCCGGGGCACCTCGGACTCGTATGTTGCGTCTGCGGTGTCTAGATTCGAGGGCCTCCACCGAGCGAGTCAGTAAGTCAACTTGGGATCGTAAGGTGTCAACTTGCGATGTAAGTATATTCTGCTCCGCAGCCACATCTGAGGTCTGAGCCAGTATTGCCACCACTTGAGAGCGCACCGACGCAACTTCGGACCGCAGTCCAGACACCTCCGTCGTCCACAGGGATTTTATTTCATCTATAAACCGGCGGTAGTCTCCCATCGTGGTGGGACGAGCGTCCTCTATCTCCGTAGTAGGGGTAGCAACAGTGCAGGGTTTCAAAGAAGGTGGACAGGCCTCCAAAGAGGCCTCTGTCCCCACAGAGGCATTCGTTTCCCGGATCACATTCTCCCGTGGCAAAAGTACGCACCTCTGCGATACCTCCACGCCACTGGGTGAGGGTATTCTATCTCCATCAGAGGGACCCTGTACAGGGCCTGCAGCAGGTCCCACGACCCCACATGAAGCCGCAGCCGCTGCTTTCCTCAGTTTCTGTGCTCTTTTTTTTGCCGCTTTTCCCTTCGCTGCACTATCTCCCCGTGACAACGGAGCCAGCCAGTCTATTCCTGCTGCAGTATCTGTGGGCCAGGAACCATCATCCTCATCTGAGGAGCCATAGCCTGCAGGGAGCATCGGTGTTGGGACCGTGCTACAGGAGAGTCTGCTGCTGTACAGGGAGTCTCTGATATCCCTCTGACGAGGGCCCTCCGAGACGTCCCGGAGGGGCTGCAATTTCTTACCCATCCGCTGTGTATCGGGAATTAATCAGGAGAAATGGCTGTGCTGACCTTTGGGAAACCCCCTGACTCCAGAAAGAAGACTGCTCTCAAGTCCTTTTTTTTCTAGGAGTCTGCCTGGTGCTGCCTCTCCATCCAAACGAATCAGCGTGTGGCCGTGGACTTACTTTTTAAACTTAAATACTAAGAATTATAAACAACACACCCAAGAAACTAAGGTTTGCTTTTTAGAATTAAAATATTTAGTAATAATATCAGTAATAAACAACAAACACAGAAAAACTAATGTTTGCTTTTTTAACTTAAATTTTAACAAAGGAATAACAAGGACATTAAAGTGAGGCTTGATTATTCAGGGGCGACAGGGCACGGACAACACCGTTAAGCTTTTGAATATCATAGACGAAGTTGGCCGTGACTCGGCACCTTGCCTTCTCCTCTCCTTAGATGCAGAGAAGGCATTTGACAGACTTAACTGGCTCTTTTTGCGCCATGTCCTCTTGAAATTTAATTTTCCTCTCCCTTTTATAAATGCAGTTTTCACACTGTACTCTTCTCCGACAGCACAGGTGTTAAATGCTGGATTCCTATCCGACACTGTCAACATCACGAACGGAACCCGTCAGGGATGTTCGCTGTCCCCGCTTCTATATGCTCTAGCGCTGGAACCGTTAGCTCAGACGATCAGAGCAGACGCACAGATTACAGGCATCCAAATCGGCCCCACGGAGAGTAAAATCAGCCTTTTTGCGGATGATATTCTTCTTACCCTAACTGACCCCATTAACTCTCTGCCCCAGCTCCACCATCTGCTCACTCAATACGGGAAAGTCTCCTATCATCAAATTAACATAGCAAAAACGCAAGCCCTAAGTACTCACCTCTCACCTACCGATATTAACTATCTGAAAAACACCTACAGCTATGACTGGAGAGCAGTTAATTTAATATATCTGGGGATAAAAATCTCCTTCTCACGCCCCACCCTCTATCGACTGAACTATGGCGCTATGTTGTCAATGATTAGAGAGCTGTGTTGGAAGTGGGCACAATTTGAATTCTCCTGGTTGGGGAGGATAGCGGTCACTAAATTGTCCATTCTCCCTAAAATACTATATATATTCAGGGCTTTACCGGTGTCTCCACACCCGGCCTTCTTTAAAACTTTACAAACTACTATTAATCAGATCGTTTGGAGGAGGCGGAAGCCACGGGTTAGCTTCCGAGTTCTATCTACGTCGGTTATACAAGGGGGCCTTGGCCTTCCAAATGTCTTGCTATACCACAAAGCAGACCTTATGGCGTTATTGGGCTCGGGTTTGGCGTCATCTCCTGTCCCACAGTGGGCCTTGCCCATCTTCCAGTCAATATCCCTGTCTCGATTACCCAATATAGTCTGGCTCCCGAAACATATTCGCCCCCGGCTGCCCGATTTACTACCCTTGGCTAATCTCCTTTTACATACATGGGATGCAGTGAGAGGGCGACTATGTCATTATCACCCTCTACACCTAGCGACACCACTTACAGCTTTGACCCACAAAATTCCTAACTTCAACGCCCGCCATTGGGCAGCTCATGGCCTTTCCAGATTGGTAGACTTTTACTCCCCGAGGGGATTCATGACATATACCACCTTGACTGGACGATATAATATTACTCGCCCCCTTCAATTTTCCTATTTACAGATTTATCATTATTAGCAAAATATGATATGACTGGCTCAGAGAGACTGACCTTACCAGCCCTGTCCCCCTTTGAAACGTACTGTGCTTCCTCATATACGCCCGTTAGATTGCTCTCACTCTGTTATAAACTGCTGACTACCTCGAGCCTTATACAGAAATGTAAATTCCAGGTGACGTGGGAGAAAGACTTAAATATCACACTATCCCCTGAACAATGGGCTGAATCCTTTAGGGGAGATAAGGGTAAATTCAAAAGTGCTTCTTTACATGAAGCAAGGAAAAAACTGTTATATCGATGGTATTTAACTCCAGACAAGCTTAGCCATTTCTCGACTTCAGGAAATTCAACTTGTTGGCGCTATTCTGCGACACATGGCTCCTTCGTACAGTTGTGTTCAAAATTATTCAACCCCCAATGCTGTAAAGGGTTTTAGGGAATTTAGTATACATTTGTAATTGTATTCAGAATGAAATCCTACAAGGACTTTTTAAAGAACCATATGCAACTAAAATGACATCATTTGGTTTTGTAATACAGTAGTAAATGTTTCTTTTGTGAATTCTTCATTGACACAATTATTCAACCCCTTAAAGACTACCACTCTGAAGAACAGAGGTTCATTCAAGTGTTTTCAATCAGGTATTGAAAACACCTGTGGATGTCACGGAGCAGCAATAAAGCATAATAAGCACCAATTAGGCAGCTTTAAAATGACTGTGATACTCAGCTCCTTCTGGACATTTACTGGTGTGGTTACAAACATGGTGAAGTCAAGAGAATGGTCCAGGAAGACAAGAGAAGAGGTGATTACTCTTCACAGGAAGGGCAATGGCTATAAGAAGATTGCAAAGATGTTAAACATACCAAGAGAGACCATAGGGAGCATCATTCGCAAATTCAAGGCAAAGGGCACTGTTGAAACGCTACCTGGTCGTGGCAGAAAGAAGATGCTGACTTCGACTGCTGTGCGCTACCTGAAGCGTGGAGTGGAGAAAAGTCCCCGTGTGACTGCTGAGGAACTGAGAAAAGATTTGTCAGATGTGGGTACTGAAGTTTCAGCTCAGACAATACGGCGCACACTGCGTAATGAAGGCCTCCATGCCAGAACTCCCAGGCGCACCCCCTTGCTGTCTCCAAAGAATAAGAAAAGTCGACTGCAGTATGCCAAAAGTCATGTGGACAAACCACAGAAGTTTTGGGATAGTGTTCTGTGGACTGATGAAACAAAATTAGAACTGTTTGGGCCCATGGATCAACGCTATGTTTGGAGGAGGAAGAACAAGGCCTATGAAGAAAAGAACACCTTGCCTACGGTGAAGCATGGTGGGGGGTCAACCATGCTTTGGGGCTGTTTTGCTTCTGCAGGTACAGGGAAGCTTCAGCGTGTGCAAGGTACCATGAATTCTCTTCAGTACCAGGAGATATTGGATGACAATGTGATGCAGTCCGTCACAAACCTGAGGCTTAGGAGACGTTGGACCTTTCAACAGGACAATGATCCCAAGCATACCTCCAAGTCCACTAGAGCATGGTTGCAGATTAAAGGCTGGAACATTTTGGAGTGGCCATCGCAGTCACCTGACTTAAATCCGATTGAGAACCTCTGGTGGGACTTAAAGAAAGCAGTTGCAGTGCGCAAGCCTAAGAATGTGACTGAACTGGAGGCTTTTGCCCATGACGAAAGGGCGATGATACCCGTAGATCGCTGCAAGACACTTGTGTCAAGCTATGCTTCACGTTTAAAAGCTGTTATAACTGTAAAAGGATGTTGTACTAAGTACTAAGATTGAATGTCACTTGGGGGTTGAATAAAACTGATAATGATGTGAGCACAGAAAAGTCATTTGTGGTTATTTCATTATAAATGTTATGTTCTATTTGTCTGACCTACACGTGCCTCTTTGATTTAATTGTAAGCAAGACGACTGAATGATCAAAATCAATGTCAAACTGGCCAAAACACTCAATTTCAGTGGGGGGTTGAATAATTTTGAACACATCTGTACGTATGTGGTGGCACTGCCCTCCTCTGCAGACACTCTGGCGGGATATAGTGGTGTTCCTGAATAAGTTCTTAGGTACTGCCCTCCACCCTGACCCGACAATACTTTTACTCCAGATATTCCCGAAAGAGATGTCAGCGACACAGTGTAAATTAGTAGCACACATTCTTACTTCTGCTTATATCCTTATTGCATCTCATTGGCGCTCCCCCTCCCTTCCCACTATGAAGGAGCTTAAAAACAGAGTGGGAGAGGTCAGGTCATTGGATGCCCTCGCTACCTCAGTAGCTGGAATTCCATTCTCGACCCGAGATCACTGGTATATTTGGGACGTATATTTAAGGTATTCCAGGGTTACTCGAAGTGATGTTTTGAATGTTGAATTTTGACACTTCCATGATGACAGTCCAGTAGACTCTTCCCCCCTTTATTTTCTTTTAGGTTATGTTATTATTTACTCCCCCTTTCCCCTTTCCCCCATGTTGAAAGTTCTTAGGGCTCTTTTTGAAACTTTGGTTGCTGAATTGCTCTTTAATGACTACCTGCTATGCCTTACAAAGGTTTAACTACTGATGCAACTGTTATGTTTATTGATGTGCATATGCGGAGACTACTCAGCACCATTTTGTATTGTGTTATATTATTTGAAAAAAATAAACTTCTTATATGAAAAAAAAGTGAGGCTTGATGCTGTTTGTCACTTGAAAGCCTCTCAACGTTAGGCGACAGGGTGGTAGAAGCAAGATGCAGGACACAGGGGTGGACTGACAACTGATGGGGCCCCCTGTGGCGACCATCAGACCCGCTGACTGTGCTTATGTGCCAGCACCCTGGATCTTTGAAGATGGTGCAGAAAAGGGACAAAGTGAGAGGTCTCGTCAGTGGCAAACGATCCGTTTGGGATCTAAGCTTGCCCTGCCATTCTGTATCTGATTTCCTTTACAATGGGTTATGTAAATCACTGTGTGTGGTCACTGTGGGGTCAAGACTTCATCTGCATAAAGCCAGTGGACCTAAGTGAAGCCTGAAGAGGACCTGAAGAGGACCTGAAGGAAGCCTGCAGTGGTCTTGGAACCAACAAATCAGAACTGTTGGGGTGGGCGGGAAGTTTGAATGTGCATTGCTGTATTTTGTATAAATATCCCTGTGAAACCTTCCATAAAGAGAGAGAGAATCCTGTTTGAACATACAGCTTGTCTGGTGTCTCATTCAGGGTACCCACTATCACTCTCAGATGGCACAGAGCGGCCTTCTGGAAATCAAAAGAGGCTCCAAAGCAGAGGATTGGACCAAGCAGTTCTGGAGCTGCAGATCAGGCTGCTCGAGGCGCTGAGCCGCAAGCAGCTCAGGGGCCGGGCTGATCTTGGCAAGGGGGTGTCTAGAGAGCCAGGATAGACGGAAAGAGCAAGGTTTCCGTCTCATTGGCTGGCAGTAGTGTGGATAGAGGCTCTCCAACACTAAGACACCTCAAGATGACAAACTACGCAGCCTGCAAGCGGGACACTCTGATGGACCTCCTGGAGAGCCGTGGATGGAACGGATACTGAAGTAAGGGTCATAGGCACAAGTGTGGTGCAACCCGGAGCGAGTGGAGATGTGTCCCCACTGAGAGAGACCACATAGATTTTGCCTGCGGTGAAGGAAAACAGTCTACAGAGGACTATGGAGCAGGAGAGCTTGTTTATTCCTTATGAGCAGAGGATCACAGAGGACCTTAAGCTGTGGAGACCCCGATTGTTGGCGCCTCAGCCCACTGTGAGCTATGGTGACCAGTTGGTGCGCTGGCTGCGTGCCACACTCGATCTAGAGTGCAAATACGAGGATTTGCTGCAATGTGTGAGTGAGGAGGATTGGGAAACTGATGAGAAGCCTCGCCTGGTCTATGTGTTCCACGGTCCTGGCCCAGCATGGATCTACTTTAAGGGGGGAGACAATTATGGCAGTCCACAGGCTGCCAGACATGCAGAATTGTGCAGCATCCAGGGGCAGTACCTGGACGTGTATGAGGACTCTGCCTTTTGGCCCGTGCTGAAGGGACTCGCTGCGGAAGGAATGGGCACTCAAAATAGACTTAAAAAGGTTGCAAACTGCAGCCCAGCTACAAGTCGCCGAAGCCCCGGGAGAAAGCCTCCCCACACCAGCTAGCGGGAAACAGAAGAAAAAAAGAGGTGGCCGAGCCAAAGCAGAGGGAAACACTGTCACAGTCCGGGAATTACAGCATTAAGCCATCTTCCAGCGGGCAGTATCAGGTCACCGGAGAGACTGACACCCAGGCTGTTAACCTCATGAGAGATGGGGCCACACAGACCATGGACGATCTGGTCAGCTTGTTAATGGTTGAATTGCTTACTGCTCGGGCACAGATAATGACCCTGAGCCATTAGAAGTGGTAGAGGCCAAAACAGTAATTGAATTTAAGCAAGCATGGGATAGGCTATCCTAAACTAAAGATAAATCCAGGTAAAGTATCCATGTAATTGGGCAGACTAGATGGGCCGAAAGGTTCTTATCTGCCGACATTTTTCTATGTTTCTGACAGAGACATTACAGAACCATCAAAATGAGCTGTGAGCTGTCACGGTGGAGAGAGATGATCACTGCATGGAAGTGCAAGAACAGGCAGCCACCATGCAACAATTGTTGACCCAGCTGCAGGCCTGTGAGGACTCTACACTCACCCTGCACACGGAGCTCAGTGAAGCTGAGGTGCAGATAGCAAAGCGGGAGCATGGCTCCAGTGTAATGATCGAGCAGCTGGAGGCTGAGCGGCGAACTGGAGCTGCTCTACACATAGAAATGACAGCTTTCAAAATTCGCCTGGAGAACTGTGAGCAGGAGTTGGAGCAGACACAGCTCTCCCGGGACACTATTCAGGCACGGGCCTGTGAGCAGTAGGAGAAAATACAGCTGCTCCAGAACCAACTCCAGCTGTGCCAACACCAGCTGCTAGAAACTGATGCAGCTCGGAAAAAGAGCCTCATTCAAGCCCAATCAAGCGAGATGGAGGTGAGCCGTCTGACACACCAACTAGGTGTATTGGAGCAGGAGCACCAGGGCACTGTCAGCCACCTGCAGGCTGAGGTCGAGGGGACACGAGCACAGTGCCAACAGCTCCAACATGAGTTGTCCCTGGCACAAGCTGCCAGCACCCATGTGCCCACTACGGGGGAGAGCAGCACAATAGGGAGTCAAGTCATTGCCCCTGTTAAATTTTGCATAGAGGAGCGATTGTACCCAGTGTTGCTGGAGGTGGATGCTGAGCTGGCGTCAGAGTGTGGCTTGTCCCCGACAAAGATGGAAACCCCCCAGTACTCCACCCCTATGAACCAAGGTGCCACCAAAGAGGGGACCTCTTCTTACCTCCCTAGAAGACCAGCAGAATCTGTGAGTGACTACCCTGAGAGGCAATCAAGTTCCTGGTCCCAGGAAGAATTGTGCCCTTTTGGGATTGTCGTTGGCTGGGCCCCTGCTTAAGGTTCAGGAGGGAGGCAGCAGCAGAAGGAGAGACTGGGGACTTGGACTGCTGACTGTGTTCTGGTCCAGGGTCCGCAGAGGGGCCCTGGAGACAGAATGATGTTGGGGGGAATTCCAGATTACCAGCTAGCAAACGTTTTGTGTCTGTGGACTGTGGTGGCCTGTTGCCTGGCAGACACTACGGCGGAGAGTCCTTGGGAGCACTGGACAAAAGGGTTGGCTTGCATCTTACCCCGGGACTATGGACCCACACCCAGGGATACCCTGTGGCGACCGTCAGACCCACTGACTGTGCTTATGTGCCAGCACCCTGGAACTTTGAAGATGGCGCAGAAAAGGGACAAAGTGAGAGGTCTCGTCAGTGGCAAGCGATCCGTTTGGGATCTAAGCATGCCCTGCCATTCTGGCAGGGGGGGACATATGTCATGGAACTGACGTAGCGCTCCACGCTTCAAACCCCAAGAGACTTTATGTTCAATTATATTGTGTGGTGTGATTTTAAATTTATTATACATTGCTTGGTTTTAGTTTAAATTCGATTAGTGTAAATTACTTAGCTTTAGTTTTAAATATACTTTTATTACTTTATGTGAATTAAGATGTGTTTTTAAAGTGCAGACCGTTCTTTCGTATAGAATGTAAAATAGGTTTGAGTAACTTTTGATTATGCAAAAGGATTTTATCTTTGTTCATCTGTTATCTGTTTACATGTCTGAGAGTTTGAGAGTCACCATTGTCTCAGCCAAACACTATCTGATTTCCTTTACAATGGGTTATGTAAATCACTGTGTGTGGTCACTGTGGGGTCAAGACTTCATCTGCATAAAGTCAGTGAACCTAAGTGAAGCCTGAAGAGGACCTGAAGGAATCCTGCAATGGTCTTGGAACCAACAAATCAGAACTGTTGGGGTGGACGGGAAGTTTGAATGTGCATTGCTGTATTTTGTATAAATATCCCTGTGAAACCTTCCATAAAGAGAGAGAGAATCCTGTTTGAACATATAGCTTGTCTGGTGTCTCATTCAGGGTACCCACTATCACTCTCAGAAGGCACAGAACGACCTTCTGGAAATCAAAAGAGGCTCCAAAGCAGAGGATTGGACCAAGCAGGTCTGGAGCTGCAAATCAGGCTGCTCGAGGCGCTGAGCTCCAAGCAGCTCAGGGGCCGGGCTGATCTTGGCAAGGGGGTGTCTGGAGAGCCAGGATAGACGGAAAGAGCAAAGTTTCTGTCACAACCGGTAACCTGCATACTGAAGGAGGAATGGCCTGGTGAGATAATACAACAGACCCACATGTACATCCTTGTGTTAATGATTTAATTTGCTAAGAAACTCCAGGTAGTGCATCTCAGCAGTACAGAGTGACGTGCAGGTAAACTGGGGAAGCCATCGGCTATACTGCAGCAGTCATCACCCATTCTGCAGCTCAGCGTTAACACAGAATGGTCCGTGCGGCACATGGGAAGCAGCCAGGCACTTAAAGTTGGCTGTCGCTATGCTACAGTGGCCATAATCCACTTAGTGCAGCTCAGCCATCAAGTTTAGAAAGCGTTTGGACCCCTCCAGATTTACAGATAACTGCTGCGTTACACATAATACAGAGGACACAATACAGAGAGTCTAGGATTCACTGATATGTCTGCATTACACATAATACACTCCACTTATCAGTAAAATGGAGACGGTAAGCAGGATAATGTGCGCTTGCAGATTTTCCTGTACGTCTCCATTTTACCGAGCACATTCCAGGGTAGATGTATTACTAGCACCGAGCCCCAGAATGAAGTGCAAGGCTGCCAGAAACCATCAGCGGTGCAGCGCGCCACTGCTTTATCCGCTCATAGAGACCATAGGACTGTTTTGGTTATTCCACATAATCTTTGTTTTTTGGTGCACTGAATCCGAAAATGACCTCCATTTTGTCATAGGACATCACGTTTCCTGACAATTTAGGTAACTGTTAAATAAGGCAATACCTCAAAATAAATGGAAATAGACTTATAAAATTAAAGTTTTATTACAATATTTTCATGAAAATCCTTTTTTGAACTGAAATGAGCTCACCTACACACACTAAACTCGATTATTCTTCCTTGTGAGGCACCTCTTGGTGCATTTACGCTTGTGAGTAGCATCTGGAATGTCTCTCTGAAGCATCCAACAGTAGTCTGTGATCATTGTAATGCTCCATTTTCCCTGGTATCTCCTTTCCATCTCTGTAATGTCTTGGTGGAATTGTTCACCTTGTTCCTCACTCACAGCTCCCAAACTTTCAGGAAAGTAGTCAAGGTGGGACTGGAGGAAATGCACTTTCAAACTCATCAGGCAACCTAAAGCTTGAAATGCTTTCAGCATTCTTCCGACGATCTTTTTGTAGTGAGGATCTTTGTTATTGCCTAAAAATTACTGCTTGACTTCTTTAAATGCAATTCACCCTTCTTTTTGTGGATACGTCATGGTATTGACAAACTCTTGATCAACTGTAAGCCTTCTAATGTCTGGTCCGACGAACACACCTTCCTTCAATTTTGCCTCCGACAGCCATGGAAACTTGGTGACCAAGTATTTGAAGCATTCTCCATCTCTTGGAAGTGATTTTATGAATTGCTTCATCAATCCCAATTTTATGTGGAGAGGTGGTAGAAGAACTTTATGGGAAGGTACCAAAGTTTCTCGGAGGACATTTTTTTTCACAGACTGTTAGCACCCTCGGCTGCCAACTCTTCTTGGTCCAGTGATTTTGTCAGTCTCGACTGTCCCATAGACACAGAAAACAAGGGTATTTGGTATACCCAGCTTGTTGCACGAGCAGCATGCACAAGACCTTCAAGTCCCCACACACTTGCCAACCACGGTCTTCATATTTAAGTTTACGAAGAACCAATTCCAAGTTCTCGTAGGTTTCCTTCAAGTGTACGGAATGACCTACCGGTATGGAAGCGTAAAAACCGTTGTGGAGTAAAACTGCTTTGAGACTTCTTTTTGAAGAATCTATAAAAAGACGCCATTGCTCTGAATCATATTGGATTTTAAATTGACCCATCAGACCTTCGACATCAATACAATAAACCAACTTGTCTTCCTGGGCGAAGTAAGGAACTAACTCCTTTTCACAATGTCTGAACCATGAAGATGACACTCCTAGCAACAATAAATTCCTGCTTTTCAGCCTTGATCCGAGTAACTCAGCGGCATCTTTGGGAAGATTCAAGTCTCTTACCAAATCATTCATCTCCTCCTGAGAAAACAATTTTGGTCTTGTATCATCTTCAAAGTCAAAACTTGATTCGTCATCTGGTACAGGTATGACTTCACCTTCATCGGAGCTAGGTATCTCTTCCAAGGTAGCAGGGGGCTTGGGTACTGGTATATCTGTGCCATGGGGGATGGGACGAATTGCTGAGTGAAGATTGGGGTATCAAATGGAATGCTTCCATTTGAAATTAAACCCTTTCACATCGCATTAACAAAAGTAACAGTTATCACTATGGTTCTTTTGCTCTCGCCATACCATAGGATTCCCATAACGGAAAGATTTTTTCTTGCCCTTGAACCAGTTTCGGAGGTCCTCAACACACCGTTTGTACACTTTATGAGGCGCCCAAACTTTATCATGATCTCCAATTTTTAGTCCAAAGTATGCAAAGTATACTTTCAACACTGAAGAGTCTCCCTGTTCTCCTGGTTGATAAGTATACACACTGTGGGCTGCTGGCCCTCTAGGCCTATTTGTTATTGTTCATATTGGCTGTTTTGTAAATCTTGTATATATGTGTTATATGTGATTTAGTGTGCTGTGTGTAATTCCTAATAAATGCTTAATATAGTGGATGAACCTGTCTTGTGCAATATATATATTTGTGTTGGATGAGTGGTACACCAACACATATATTTTCAAGGGCTCAGCGACGATTTACCACATTTGGCGACCACAAAGTTTAGAAAAATCCATTTAAGCATTTTGGAAATCATACAGTGTTGGCTAAATCTTAACACCTATAGTATTGCTGACTCCAGATTTGTCTGAAGGCCTACGATATTTAAGGAGGTTTCTGCCTTCCATTTTAGTTGATCTTTATGTTGTGCATTTTAATTTGTGTAATAGTCTGCAATGTTGTGCAATGTTCTGTATTGTTGATCTCTCAATCCTTTGCAATTGTAATACTTTAAATACAGATGTAGCTAATTTTTGGGCCTTGTAGACAAAGCAGATGGTCAAACTGGTTTTGGAAGGGGGAGGTGAGTGCTTTGATATGCAGTTTCTGCAGTCCCTAGTATAGGTTTATTGTTTAGTTCATTTGTAAACTAATTACTGGGCCATTTTTGCATAGAATGTTTTTTTTCTTTGTTGCTAGAAAAGCATTTCCTTTGTCTTTTTGTTATTTTTAGGGTTTACAGGATTTTTTTTAAAGTAGTTTAAATATATTTGAATTGTTTACTGCTAGGTTTATTGCTAGTTTTCAAGGGATCACAGATATTTTAAAGTATTTACAGCTGTTTGAATTGTTTACTGCTGAATAAGGTTGTGTTTGGTAGATTGCATCCTTTAGTGCTAAGAGGCTAGATAGTTTATTTTGGGATATATTTATTGATTCATTGGTAGCATTGTGAAACAAAACACCAGCCAGATTTTTTTTTCTTTCTCTATTGGATATCTAGGATTCTACCACTGTTGGTTATTTGTTAGATCTCACACTCTAATCAAGTATGAAAGAAACTATCAAGTGATATTACAATGGAGCATTGTGTTTAAACCTGCTTTTAGTTTGTTTGTTTGTTTATTTTATGCTTATCAGAATGCCTCCCCCAAGTAAGAAATACTTTTCAACTGCTGCTTGTGCTTACTTCCTTTAGTATATTGAAAAACATGGTGGTCCATATGAGTTACCTAAACCAGAGAGTATTGAAGGTGATAATCAGGTTTATGGTTTTATGAATGTGATTACACAAATAGTTTCCAACAAAAAATGTAATTCCAATAAAATAAAGAGTTTGGTAATTCAGTCATTGATTTCGGCAATTAAGGGTTTGTCAGATTTGGTAGTGGAGTTAAGGACAGACAACAATGCCCTGAAGAGCAGAATAGAGGATGCCTTAGACAAAAGAGATTGCTTTAAGAGATTGCTTTAAACTTGCTTTAAGTACATCCACCACCACTGAACAACTAGAAAAACAGGTAAAGGAACTGGAGGAGCAGAGAGCTGCATAGGATATGGTGATGGAGTATAAAAATAAAATTTAAAAGGTTACACACATGCCCACATCATCCACCTATGTAGATATATCCAGGCCACAAAATCAGGAATCGGTTCAAACATTGAAACAGAGCGCTAAGGATTCTTTCTGTCTCCCCGTTGCTGATGTAATTTGCGCACCACAAGCACCAGTAATTATAACCAAGACTTTTAATGTAGCAAACAGTCCCACAGGGTTTTCTACGCTAACACAGCCAATGTCAAAAGGCAGATAAGGAACTTTTTAAAAAATGGTGGGGTTCCATGCCAGTTAATAATTTTAACAATTTTACACATTGGTTCCAGAGAGGGGCAGAAAGGGCCAGAAAAGAGAGACTTGATATGGAGGAATGGACAGAGTTATTGGAAGATGCTTTGGGCCCTGTGGCAAGCAGGTTGTGGGAGTTTAACACTAGTGTATCATGTCAGGCGGAACGAATTGCAGCAACTAACTTCTACCTTCTCAGTTTTGAAAAAGAAATGTCTAATATTACTATGAGGCCAACTGATGGTCCTCGAGAGGTGGCTCAACGTATATTGTTTTGGCATTCTCTGCGCCAGCCACAGCAGCTAATGCCGCATGGTTCACCACAGCACATAACTAGAGTGCTGGAAGTCCTTCCCAATGAGTGCCATAACTTTGTTCAGCTGTTTGATCCAATGCCTTCTAACTTAGAATTGGTGCTATACAGAGCAGAAAAATGGTGGTTTGATCGTTATGGAGACAGACCGTTTGTTGTTTCTGCAGTGAGAACATTCATGGAAAGATCCGGTAAGGGACCAGAAGAAAATTGGAGAAAGAGTAGTGGAAATCAACATAATAGAAATCAACATAGATGGAGAGATAATGATAGAGAACTCTGGGGTGGAGACAATAAGTCAAGGAGGAGAAGTGTCAATAATTGGAGAAGAACTGAGAATAATAATGGATATCTGGATAATAATTTGAGTTGGAAAGAATGGGAAGATCGCTGGATGACCCATAGATCAGAGAGCAAACAGACAAATAATAGACATTGGGACAGTGATAACTGGAGAAGAGAAAAGGCAGAATATTGGGAACTAAAGAGAGCGTCTGAAAGAATGCAGAATGAGCTCAAAGAATTGAGGGAGCTTGTAGAATCAGGAAAGGAGGAAAGAAAAGTCAGGACATGCAAGTCACTTCTGTTCTAGATCATTGTAAATAAGACTTACAAAATATCCTAAGTTTCATTAGGTTTGGGGACATTCTTAGCTCTGATTTAATTAATTTCTGCTAATTAACATGAGTTTTTTTTCTTATTGTTGAATATGTGTAAATTATCACGTTTGTTGTTGTTTTTTCCTAGATAAAGAATGAAGAGCCGAGATCTGAGTTCCTTGCACCCCCTACCCTAATAATAATCTTGTCATTTTTCCAGGATATCAGGACCAGCTATTGCTGAATGACAGATTCCATAAGATTTTATTTTTTAATCCCATAGTGGGGAGAGGAACAAGTCCCTGTGACCATAATTTATATAGAACAATGGGAAGAACATATTACAGTCATCTTTTTTTTTATTGCTTCTTCTTTGCATTTTTATATTTTTTGTTTTGTTTAAAAAAAAACCGTTAAGCTTGCATTTTGATGTGCAAACATACACCACATAAACCTATTATAGAGGAAAACTAAAACTAAAATATTTGTTCG
The DNA here is from genome assembly GCA_009667805.1 of Leptobrachium leishanense. NCBI lineage: Eukaryota > Metazoa > Chordata > Amphibia > Anura > Megophryidae > Leptobrachium > Leptobrachium leishanense. The sequence goes on from CM019066.1 coordinate 238,520,932, forward strand.
GGAGTGGGGGTACACAAATTGCGTTGGTTACAGTTGTATTTTTCCTTCTTTAATTATCTTTCAATTCTTTTATGCCTTCTTGCTGGGCCTTTTATGCAGAACAGGTTGCATAATGATAAATTTCAAATGTTGATCACATGGGGCAATGGTTTGGTGTTAAAGATTTCTATTTCTTTAACATTCTTTTTTTATTTTTTTTAAATAAACAGTGGCATTTTTTCCCCTCCCATTCTTATACTGGAACAGAAAACAAAAAACGATTGAGACCAATAGGTACTAAATTAAGGATTAAACCTTTGGGGTAGCGATTAGCAGAAAAAACTGAACACTGTGTTCAGAGAAGGATAGTACCATAAAAAACCGTGGGAGGCTGCATAGACCACCTATTCTGTTGTTCTAAATTTTATTAAACATATAATGAACGTACACAGGTTAAAATACATAAACGATGTAATGCTGAAAAGATAAGGTTATGACTGTAAATGAGAGCAGTCAATTCTATATAGCGATAAATATTGTAACATAATCAATCAGGATAACCAACATAAGATGATGTCACCAAAAAATTGCACCAATATAGACTCGATCTTAATTAAATTAGAATCATTAGGTGTGGCATATAATGATGCCCAGTGTGATCAATTTGAAAATAGCCTTGTATATGACCAATCGATTGAGAAGGATCAGACAATTGTTAACCGTCTCTTGAAGTGATCTTATATGATCAAATCTATGTGTATTGTTAAAGCAATAGTTACGCTCTTATCAAATGATTAGTTTGAGATGAAAAAATTGTGTAAGACAAAAAATTGTGGCCGATGGAATACCCCGTTGTGACGGAAGGTGATGTCGTCCGCCTGCGGGTGTGCTCAGATCTGCGTCACTTTCCCCTTCCCCCCCCTCTTTTGATGTACCACCGGCCCGACTATCAAGGGTTGCAGCCTTCGACGTCTCGAGCGGCCAGGTAGGACCTTAGGACAGGGATAACAGTCTTAGCGGGGAACCCCGGTATGAGCCCAGCCCGACCACTGAGCGACGGCGCTCAGCGTCCCGAGCAGCTGGTCCCTGACCTGTCCGGGCGTCTGTTTCGTCCAAGAATCGTATCCGATTCTCTTCCCGCAGTTATTCGGATCTTCCAGCAGGGGAGATGGAGAATAGTCGGCTGTTCCGTACTTTGTATTCCCCAGCGGCCGAGGCGCACACACACTGCACAACACTGAAGCTTCGGATCTCTCGCGGCTAAACAGAGGGCTGCTCGACCAGGGAGGAATATTCGGATCACACGGCGGTAGATGCGCTTACACACTTCCCTCTACCCGAGCTGCGGCAACGGTACACTGCGCTGTTTCTATCCGCGTTGCTGTCTGAATATCGCGGCGGACTTCAGATGCGTTCGGTAATCAGAGACACGAGACGTAGCTTCATGAACTCAACAACAACGTTTTTATTACACCACACAAGTATATATAACTTCCCCCACGAGCTCAACATCTGGGAAACCCCCTGTCCGCCCACACAGATCTGATTGGCCAACACAATTCGGGGCGTTGCCGATTCAGGACCGGATGGTCCGAATCGGCCATTTTCCCTCCTGCTCCACTCGATCGGGACGCGAGGCGTCGAAAATGGCGGCACCCCGGCGGACCGAGACCGGCATACATTAAACACTTTTATTTACAGGAACCACCTTCGGACCTTCAGATCTCGCAGGATAGTTGGTGCAACGGCACCAACACAAAAGTTTATTGAAAACAAAGGTCTTGAACCCCAGTCTCTGGCTGAGGGTGCTGGGCCAGTCCATCACATTCCTCCCCCGCCCCAAAGTCCGACGCACCCGGTGGGACTCCCACGGGTCGTGCCGGGGTAGTCGGTACTCCACCCTCCACCAGGTCCAGAGCCGACTGTCGTGACAGTCCGTCGGCGTTACCATTTTGTGTCCCCGGCCGGTACTGAATGGTGAAGTTGAAGGGTTGAAGAGCCAAGCTCCACCGCAACAGCCGGCCGTTCTCTCCCGCCACCCGGTTGAGCCACACCAGGGGATTATGGTCCGTCAATACAGTGAACGACCGCCCATACACATAGGGCTGAAACTTTCGTAGGGCCCAGACCAGGGCCAGACACTCCTTCTCCACTGCAGCATACCCCACCTCCCGCGGTAGAAGTTTTCTGCTAATGAAGGCCACTGGATGATCTCCCCCGTCGTCTCCCACTTGGCTCAGGACAGCTCCCAGTCCGAACATGGACGCGTCTGTATGAATAATAAAATGTCTGTTATAATCGGGAGCTGCCAGTAGGGGAGCCTGGGTCAGGGCGGCCTTTAATTGCTGAAAGGCCTGCTCGCACTCCGGGGACCACAGGACCTGTCGAGGTAGGGACTTCTTGGTCAGGTCCGTCAGGGGTTTGGCTAGATCACTATACCGGGGTACGAATTTTCTGTAGTAGCCTGCTGTACCCAGAAAGGCGAGGACTTGGGTTTTAGTCACGGGGGTGGGCCAGTCTAAGATAGCTTCTATTTTAGCGGGCTCAGGTCGCTGCACCCCGCACCCTACCCAGTGACCCAGGTACTGCACCTCTGCCATCCCCACCTTACACTTCTCGGGTTTAAGGGTTAAATTGGCGTCCCTGATGCGCCCCAGGACCGTCCCTACGTGAACCAAGTGCTCCTCCCAGCTCTGACTATAAATGGCGATGTCGTCCAGGTACGCGCACGCAAATCCCTGGAGGCCATCGAGGAGGCGGTCTATTAGCCGCTGGAATGTAGCGGGGGCATTCTTCATCCCGAACGGCATGACTCTAAACTGGTACAAGCCGAACGGGGTGATGAAGGCCGACTTCGGAGTCGCCTCCTCGGCAAGGGGAATCTGCCAATACCCCCGGCACAGATCCACCGTGGTCAGAAAATGACCCCTGGCGATCTGGTCCAGCAGCTCATCGACCCGGGGCATGGGGTAGGCGTCCGTCGTGGTGCAATCGTTCACCCGTCGGTAGTCTACGCAGAACCGTGTGGTCCCATCCTTTTTGGGTACCAGGACCACGGGCGATGCCCATGGGCTGGCAGACGGCTCAATGACCCCCAGCTCCAACATCTCCCGTATCTCGGTCCGCATGGTCTCCCGGACTGCCTCTGGAAGACGGTACGCAGGCTGCCGAAGGGGCCGCTGACCGGGGGTGTCCACGGGATGAACGGCCTGATCGGTGTAACCTGGGAGCGCCGAAAAAACTTCAGAGTACCCCTGAAGCAGTTGTCGTACTTGTGCCTGCTTCTCGGACCCCAACGCCTCCCCCAGCTGTACCTGATCCACACCAGAGGGTTGTTTGGCCACCCCCGGTAACTCCACCAGGGGGAACGGCTCCGTCTCTTCGACAGCCGGAGCGCATATGGCATCCACTGTCTCCGGGCGCTCGTGGAAGGCTTTCAACATATTGACGTGGAACGTCCGTTGGATTCTGGTGTCCGCGCAACTCGCCACCACATAGGTGGTATCCCCCAGTCGGGTTACCACCTTGTAGGGACCTTGCCAGGCCGCCTGCAGCTTGTTCTGCCGCTGTGGTTTCAACACCAGAACCCTCTGTCCCACACAGAACGAGCGGCTGCAAGCAGCCCGGTCGTACCACGTCTTCTGTTGAGCCTGAGCGGTTTCCACGTTTCCCCGGACCAACCCCGCGAGTTCTGCCAAGCGCTCCCGGAGCTTCAGAACATAACTCACAACCGGGACCCCATCTTCCTCCTGCTTCCCTTCCCACTGGGCCCTAACTAGATCCAGAGGCCCCCTCACCTGACGCCCGTATAACAGTTCAAAAGGGGAGTATCCGGTGGATTCCTGCGGTACCTCCCGGTACGCGAACAGCAGGTGTGGTAAGTATTGCTCCCAATCTTTTCTCTCGTGAGCGAAGGCCCGAATGAGCTGCTTCAAGGTCCCATTGAACCGCTCGCACAGTCCGTTTGTCTGAGGGTGATATGGGGTGCTGTGTAACGCCTTGACCCCACACAGACGCCAGAGCTGCTGGGTAAGCTCAGCGGTAAACTGGGTCCCTTGATCGGATAATATTTCCCGGGGAAATCCCACTCTCGTAAACACACGCAGCAGAGCGTCTGCCACTGTGTCCGCCTGGATGTTGGCTAAAGCCACGGCCTCAGGGTACCGGGTAGCATAATCTACAATAGTAAGTATATACCTCTTCCCGGTAGCACTGGGTCGGGGCAATGGCCCAATAAGGTCGACCGCCACCCGACTAAAAGGCTCCTGGATGATGGGCATGGGGTGTAGAGGTGCTTTCGGGTGGTCCCCGGCCTTTCCCGCCTTCTGGCAGACGGGGCAGGTGCGGCAAAACTCGCGGGTGTCCTCGCTAAGGCGAGGCCAAAAGAAAGCGCGCGCTAACCGGTGGCGGGTCTTCTTCTGCCCTAGATGACCTGCCAAGGGAATGTCATGAGCCAAGCGCAGAAGTTCCTGTCTAGGGCCCTGGGTACCACCATCTGCTTCTGTGGGACCTGCTTCTTCCTGGACCCCTTTCTCTCGGTATATCTATATAGCAGTCCATCCTCCCACTCTATCCGGTAGCTTCGTTGCTCATCAAGTCCCTGGCCGGCCCGGTCACGTAGCCCTGTAACGTGGGGTCCGTCTGAGTCTGATGACGCAGCGTCTCTGGGGAGCTCCAGGGGCAGGGGGTGTCAGGAAGTATGGGAAGAGTCGGTACAGGTCGGGGTGCAGGGATCGGGCGGGGTGTTGGGGAAGGTCTCACCTGGGTCCCTCTCGGAGTGCTACTGTTGTGTCTTTGGCTCTGTAGTCTAGTGGTGACTGGCGTGGCCGCATCCATGGAGTATGCAGAGATCAGCCGTCCCAGATCATTACCGAGGAGCACTTCGGCCGGCAGTTGGTTCAATAACCCCACTCTCACTACTTTCTCCCCGGATCCCCAGTCCAGGTGAACCCGGGCCGTCTCCAGCCGGAGAACCTTACCGCCAGCCACTCGTACTGCAACGGTATTTCGCAAGCGGTCGTTCTGCTGGACTAAGTGGGGCCGAACCAAGGTGATCGTAGCCCCAGAGTCTCGCAGTCCCTCAGCAGCTCTTCCGTTGACCCACACCGCCTGGCGATGGTGATGACGATTATCGGCCGCGGCGGCTTGCACCGGGTCCGCCTCATGTAGTCGCTCCCATTCTTCCGGAGCTTCCGGCCATGGGAGATCGACGTCGTAGCAATGGGTGTATTGTGATGGTCTAGGAAAAGATCGTGCCAGGTCCGGTCGGTTGGGGCAATTCTGCTTATAATGTCCGTCTTGGTTACATCCGTAGCAGCGTATGTTGGCCAGGTGGTTGGGTCGACTGGGGGGTCGGGCAGCCAGTGGCCGGACGACCGGCACCGGCACCGGGGGTGGCGGGGCTGGCATCCCAGGGCGGAGGAGCAACGGCCGCTCCCCCCCTGTGATCTTCCGCGTATCAGCATATTCATCGGCCCAAATAGCCGCTTGTTGTACAGTCTGGGGCTTCTTGTCCCGCACCCACTCCCGGATGGCGGCGGGAGTATGCTCGAAGAACTGCTCAAGCAGTAGCAGTTGTGTAATCTCGGGTACTGTCTCCGCTTTGCTCCCCAGGAACCACGTGCGCAAATCCCGCTGCAATCGGTGAGCCCACTCCACATGGGTAGCGCCGATGGGTCGGCGAGAGTTTCTGAACTTAACCCGGCTGGCTTCTGGGGTCACAGCGAACCGGCTCAGCAGCGCCTGTTTCTTGTGCCCGTAGTTGGTGGCCTCCTCGTCGGGTACCGTGCGGTAGGCCTCTGCGGCCCGCCCGGTCAGCTTGCACGCCAGGATTCTTACCCAGTCGGTGGGGCGGACCTCATGTACTTGACACAACCGTTCAAAGTCCTGGAGATAGCTCTCAATTTCCTCGTCGGCTTCGTGGAAGTCCTTAAACGCCTGAAAGGGCACCTTTCTCCCCGGGGATCGCTCCACCCGAGGGTTGCGGTCTCGCTGGCTCCGCACTTCCGCCAACCGGAGCTCGTGCTCGCGTTCCTTTCTCCGCTCTTCCTCTTGGCAGATCTCCCGAACCAGGTGCTGCATCACTGCCTCTGTTGGGGCTGCTCCGTATAAGGCAGCCCGTTCTCGTACTTTCCGCTGTAGCTCGCTTTCGTCGACTTCGGCCGCGACGGTTACAGGTGGGGTGTCGGCGGGTATCGCTATGCTTGCCGCACCTTGATCCAACCGTCGTAGCTCCTCTATCAGAATGTCCCGACTCTTGGAACCCGGAGTACCCCCACGGTTCTCCAGCATGTTCCGCAAGGTGTCCCGTTTGTAGTCAGCATATACTGTCATGATGGGTTCTTCGGGGAGGGTGGTATTAGTTGCAGAGAGCAATCCCACCGCTGCCACCAGTGTGACGGAAGGTGATGTCGTCCGCCTGCGGGTGTGCTCAGATCTGCGTCACTTTCCCCTTCCCCCCCCTCTTTTGATGTACCACCGGCCCGACTATCAAGGGTTGCAGCCTTCGACGTCTCGAGCGGCCAGGTAGGACCTTAGGACAGGGATAACAGTCTTAGCGGGGAACCCCGGTATGAGCCCAGCCCGACCACTGAGCGACGGCGCTCAGCGTCCCGAGCAGCTGGTCCCTGACCTGTCCGGGCGTCTGTTTCGTCCAAGAATCGTATCCGATTCTCTTCCCGCAGTTATTCGGATCTTCCAGCAGGGGAGATGGAGAATAGTCGGCTGTTCCGTACTTTGTATTCCCCAGCGGCCGAGGCGCACACACACTGCACAACACTGAAGCTTCGGATCTCTCGGCGGCTAAACAGAGGGCTGCTCGACCAGGGAGGAATATTCGGATCACACGGCGGTAGATGCGCTTACACACTTCCCTCTACCCGAGCTGCGGCAACGGTACACTGCGCTGTTTCTATCCGCGTTGCTGTCTGAATATCGCGGCGGACTTCAGATGCGTTCGGTAATCAGAGACACGAGACGTAGCTTCATGAACTCAACAACAACGTTTTTATTACACCACACAAGTATATATAACTTCCCCCACAAGCTCAACATCTGGGAAACCCCCTGTCCGCCCACACAGATCTGATTGGCCAACACAATTCGGGGCGTTGCCGATTCAGGACCGGATGGTCCGAATCGGCCATTTTCCCTCCTGCTCCACTCGATCGGGACGCGAGGCATCGAAAATGGCGGCACCCCGGCGGACCGAGACCGGCATACATTAAACACTTTTATTTACAGGAACCACCTTCGGACCTTCAGATCTCGCAGGATAGTTGGTGCAACGGCACCAACACAAAAGTTTATTGAAAACAAAGGTCTTGAACCCCAGTCTCTGGCTGAGGGTGCTGGGCCAGTCCATCACATTCCTCCCCCGCCCCAAAGTCCGACGCACCCGGTGGGACTCCCACGGGTCGTGCCGGGGTAGTCGGTACTCCACCCTCCACCAGGTCCAGAGCCGACTGTCGTGACAGTCCGTCGGCGTTACCATTTTGTGTCCCCGGCCGGTACTGAATGGTGAAGTTGAAGGGTTGAAGAGCCAAGCTCCACCGCAACAGCCGGCCGTTCTCTCCCGCCACCCGGTTGAGCCACACCAGGGGATTATGGTCCGTCAATACAGTGAACGACCGCCCATACACATAGGGCTGAAACTTTCGTAGGGCCCAGACCAGGGCCAGACACTCCTTCTCCACTGCAGCATACCCCACCTCCCGCGGTAGAAGTTTTCTGCTAATGAAGGCCACTGGATGATCTCCCCCGTCGTCTCCCACTTGGCTCAGGACAGCTCCCAGTCCGAACATGGACGCGTCTGTATGAATAATAAAATGTCTGTTATAATCGGGAGCTGCCAGTAGGGGAGCCTGGGTCAGGGCGGCCTTTAATTGCTGAAAGGCCTGCTCGCACTCCGGGGACCACAGGACCTGTCGAGGTAGGGACTTCTTGGTCAGGTCCGTCAGGGGTTTGGCTAGATCACTATACCGGGGTACGAATTTTCTGTAGTAGCCTGCTGTACCCAGAAAGGCGAGGACTTGGGTTTTAGTCACGGGGGTGGGCCAGTCTAAGATAGCTTCTATTTTAGCGGGCTCAGGTCGCTGCACCCCGCACCCTACCCAGTGACCCAGGTACTGCACCTCTGCCATCCCCACCTTACACTTCTCGGGTTTAAGGGTTAAATTGGCGTCCCTGATGCGCCCCAGGACCGTCCCTACGTGAACCAAGTGCTCCTCCCAGCTCTGACTATAAATGGCGATGTCGTCCAGGTACGCGCACGCAAATCCCTGGAGGCCATCGAGGAGGCGGTCTATTAGCCGCTGGAATGTAGCGGGGGCATTCTTCATCCCGAACGGCATGACTCTAAACTGGTACAAGCCGAACGGGGTGATGAAGGCCGACTTCGGAGTCGCCTCCTCGGCAAGGGGAATCTGCCAATACCCCCGGCACAGATCCACCGTGGTCAGAAAATGACCCCTGGCGATCTGGTCCAGCAGCTCATCGACCCGGGGCATGGGGTAGGCGTCCGTCGTGGTGCAATCGTTCACCCGTCGGTAGTCTACGCAGAACCGTGTGGTCCCATCCTTTTTGGGTACCAGGACCACGGGCGATGCCCATGGGCTGGCAGACGGCTCAATGACCCCCAGCTCCAACATCTCCCGTATCTCGGTCCGCATGGTCTCCCGGACTGCCTCTGGAAGACGGTACGCAGGCTGCCGAAGGGGCCGCTGACCGGGGGTGTCCACGGGATGAACGGCCTGATCGGTGTAACCTGGGAGCGCCGAAAAAACTTCAGAGTACCCCTGAAGCAGTTGTCGTACTTGTGCCTGCTTCTCGGACCCCAACGCCTCCCCCAGCTGTACCTGATCCACACCAGAGGGTTGTTTGGCCACCCCCGGTAACTCCACCAGGGGGAACGGCTCCGTCTCTTCGACAGCCGGAGCGCATATGGCATCCACTGTCTCCGGGCGCTCGTGGAAGGCTTTCAACATATTGACGTGGAACGTCCGTTGGATTCTGGTGTCCGCGCAACTCGCCACCACATAGGTGGTATCCCCAGTCGGGTTACCACCTTGTAGGGACCTTGCCAGGCCGCCTGCAGCTTGTTCTGCCGCTGTGGTTTCAACACCAGAACCCTCTGTCCCACACAGAACGAGCGGCTGCAAGCAGCCCGGTCGTACCACGTCTTCTGTTGAGCCTGAGCGGTTTCCACGTTTCCCCGGACCAACCCCGCGAGTTCTGCCAAGCGCTCCCGGAGCTTCAGAACATAACTCACAACCGGGACCCCATCTTCCTCCTGCTTCCCTTCCCACTGGGCCCTAACTAGATCCAGAGGCCCCCTCACCTGACGCCCGTATAACAGTTCAAAAGGGGAGTATCCGGTGGATTCCTGCGGTACCTCCCGGTACGCGAACAGCAGGTGTGGTAAGTATTGCTCCCAATCTTTTCTCTCGTGAGCGAAGGCCCGAATGAGCTGCTTCAAGGTCCCATTGAACCGCTCGCACAGTCCGTTTGTCTGAGGGTGATATGGGGTGCTGTGTAACGCCTTGACCCCACACAGACGCCAGAGCTGCTGGGTAAGCTCAGCGGTAAACTGGGTCCCTTGATCGGATAATATTTCCCGGGGAAATCCCACTCTCGTAAACACACGCAGCAGAGCGTCTGCCACTGTGTCCGCCTGGATGTTGGCTAAAGCCACGGCCTCAGGGTACCGGGTAGCATAATCTACAATAGTAAGTATATACCTCTTCCCGGTAGCACTGGGTCGGGGCAATGGCCCAATAAGGTCGACCGCCACCCGACTAAAAGGCTCCTGGATGATGGGCATGGGGTGTAGAGGTGCTTTCGGGTGGTCCCCGGCCTTTCCCGCCTTCTGGCAGACGGGGCAGGTGCGGCAAAACTCGCGGGTGTCCTCGCTAAGGCGAGGCCAAAAGAAAGCGCGCGCTAACCGGTGGCGGGTCTTCTTCTGCCCTAGATGACCTGCCAAGGGAATGTCATGAGCCAAGCGCAGAAGTTCCTGTCTAGGGCCCTGGGGTACCACCATCTGCTTCTGTGGGACCTGCTTCTTCCTGGACCCCTTTCTCTCGGTATATCTATATAGCAGTCCATCCTCCCACTCTATCCGGTAGCTTCGTTGCTCATCAAGTCCCTGGCCGGCCCGGTCACGGTAGCCCTGTAACGTGGGGTCCGTCTGAGTCTGATGACGCAGCGTCTCTGGGGAGCTCCAGGGGCAGGGGGTGTCAGGAAGTATGGGAAGAGTCGGTACAGGTCGGGGTGCAGGGATCGGGCGGGGTGTTGGGGAAGGTCTCACCTGGGTCCCTCTCGGAGTGCTACTGTTGTGTCGTTGGCTCTGTAGTCTAGTGGTGACTGGCGTGGCCGCATCCATGGAGTATGCAGAGATCAGCCATCCCAGATCATTACCGAGGAGCACTTCGGCCGGCAGTTGGTTCAATAACCCCACTCTCACTACTTTCTCCCCGGATCCCCAGTCCAGGTGAACCCGGGCCGTCTCCAGCCGGAGAACCTTACCGCCAGCCACTCGTACTGCAACGGTATTTCGCAAGCGGTCGTTCTGCTGGACTAAGTGGGGCCGAACCAAGGTGATCGTAGCCCCAGAGTCTCGCAGTCCCTCAGCAGCTCTTCCGTTGACCCACACCGCCTGGCGATGGTGATGACGATTATCGGCCGCGGCGGCTTGCACCGGGTCCGCCTCATGTAGTCGCTCCCATTCTTCCGGAGCTTCCGGCCATGGGAGATCGACGTCGTAGCAATGGGTGTATTGTGATGGTCTAGGAAAAGATCGTGCCAGGTCCGGTCGGTTGGGGCAATTCTGCTTATAATGTCCGTCTTGGTTACATCCGTAGCAGCGTATGTTGGCCAGGTGGTTGGGTCGACTGGGGGGTCGGGCAGCCAGTGGCCGGACGACCGGCACCGGGGGTGGCGGGGCTGGCATCCCAGGGCGGAGGAGCAACGGCCGCTCCCCCCCTGTGATCTTCCGCGTATCAGCATATTCATCGGCCCAAATAGCCGCTTGTTGTACAGTCTGGGGCTTCTTGTCCCGCACCCACTCCCGGATGGCGGCGGGAGTATGCTCGAAGAACTGCTCAAGCAGTAGCAGTTGTGTAATCTCGGGTACTGTCTCCGCTTTGCTCCCCAGGAACCACGTGCGCAAATCCCGCTGCAATCGGTGAGCCCACTCCACATGGGTAGCGCCGATGGGTCGGCGAGAGTTTCTGAACTTAACCCGGCTGGCTTCTGGGGTCACAGCGAACCGGCTCAGCAGCGCCTGTTTCACGTGCCCGTAGTTGGTGGCCTCCTCGTCGGGTACCGTGCGGTAGGCCTCTGCGGCCCGCCCGGTCAGCTTGCACGCCAGGATTCTTACCCAGTCGGTGGGGCGGACCTCATGTACTTGACACAACCGTTCAAAGTCCTGGAGATAGCTCTCAATTTCCTCGTCGGCTTCGTGGAAGTCCTTAAACGCCTGAAAGGGCACCTTTCTCCCCGGGGATCGCTCCACCCGAGGGTTGCGGTCTCGCTGGCTCCGCACTTCCGCCAACCGGAGCTCGTGCTCGCGTTCCTTTCTCCGCTCTTCCTCTTGGCAGATCTCCCGAACCAGGTGCTGCATCACTGCCTCTGTTGGGGCTGCTCCGTATAAGGCAGCCCGTTCTCGTACTTTCCGCTGTAGCTCGCTTTCGTCGACTTCGGCCGCGACGGTTACAGGTGGGGTGTCGGCGGGTATCGCTATGCTTGCCGCACCTTGATCCAACCGTCGTAGCTCCTCTATCAGAATGTCCCGACTCTTGGAACCCGGAGTACCCCCACGGTTCTCCAGCATGTTCCGCAAGGTGTCCCGTTTGTAGTCAGCATATACTGTCATGATGGGTTCTTCGGGGAGGGTGGTATTAGTTGCAGAGAGCAATCCCACCGCTGCCACCAGTGTGACGGAAGGTGATGTCGTCCGCCTGCGGGTGTGCTCAGATCTGCGTCACTTTCCCCTTCCCCCCCCTCTTTTGATGTACCACCGGCCCGACTATCAAGGGTTGCAGCCTTCGACGTCTCGAGCGGCCAGGTAGGACCTTAGGACAGGGATAACAGTCTTAGCGGGGAACCCCGGTATGAGCCCAGCCCGACCACTGAGCGACGGTGCTCAGCGTCCCGAGCAGCTGGTCACTGACCTGTCCGGGCGTCTGTTTCGTCCAAGAATCGTATCAGATTCTCTTCCCGCAGTTATTCGGATCTTCCAGCAGGGGAGATGGAGAATAGTCGGCTGTTCCGTACTTCGTATTCCCCAGCGGCCGAGGCGCACACACACTGCACAACACTGAAGCTTCGGATCTCTCGGCGGCTAAACAGAGGGCTGCTCGACCAGGGAGGAATATTCGGATCACACGGCGGTAGATGCGCTTACACACTTCCCTCTACCCGAGCTGCGGCAACGGTACACTGCGCTGTTTCTATCCGCGTTGCGGTCTGAATATCGCGGCGGACTTCAGATGCGTTCGGTAATCAGAGACACGAGACGTAGCTTCATGAACTCAACAACAACGTTTTTATTACACCACACAAGTATATATAACTTCCCCCACGAGCTCAACATCTGGGAAACCCCCTGTCCGCCCACACAGATCTGATTGGCCAACACAATTCGGGGCGTTGCCGATTCAGGACCGGATGGTCCGAATCGGCCATTTTCCCTCCTGCTCCACTCGATCGGGACACGAGGCGTCGAAAATGGCGGCACCCCGGCGGACCGAGACCGGCATACATTAAACACTTTTATTTACAGGAACCACCTTCGGACCTTCAGATCTCGCAGGATAGTTGGTGCAACGGCACCAACACAAAAGTTTATTGAAAACAAAGGTCTTGAACCCCAGTCTCTGGCTGAGGGTGCTGGGCCAGTCCATCACACCCGTTTTTTAATATAGAGGAAATCATAGACCCGTGATCCTAATATGAGATCCAGTAAAGTTAATAATACATGAGCAATTAGACTTCAGAAAAACGTTCATCCGCAATAGATTGTTCAGTTTGTGGGTTTAAGAAGTAGTTCTAATTGTCGCAGTGTCCAAATAGACAATTCTCCAAAATGGTATACACATCCACTTAATCTCAAGTGATTATAAAGAGCCGAGAAGTAAGGATATATGTAACACTGATGTATCAAGATGGGCCAATCAAAACAGTACTGCATCAATTCATGGCAACACAGTATCTAGATAATGAAGCCTTATGCACAGTTGTAGCTGATCGCTTTTTACGTTTAATAGACCGTTACTAGAGACAATTCTCTGAACAATTGAGAATCTAATAAATCTCGATTTAATTGAAAGACAGGCAAGGTATAAAGATTTGCAGATCACTGTTTATATCAAGATCGATTATTATGGACAATTAAAGTATCAACTTATGTCTGCAGAATATTGTGATGGTTGTTGGAAACGAAAAGACCCTTAATTGCTCTATACATCTACGATTGGTTGCATTAGGTATTGAAAAAACATCCGAATAATGCAATACAAAATATATAAAGGGAAAGATTTAAATATCCCTCCGGTATCTCAATTTGTATCACGATCTCCACATAATTTTTGTATATAGATGGCTGAGTACATTAATCAGCTGAACGTAAGTCCGCAGGACGTTCCAAAACCAAATTAAAAATCATAGTTAAAGCTGACCTGAGGTCTGTTGGAGATGTCTCTGATTCGGGCAGGCCCCTGAGGCTAAGATTGTTCCGACGGCCTCTGTTATCCAGATCCATAATGTGCTGCCCCATGCTTCTCATCTGGGCTGAGCGCAGGTCCAACGTTTCAGATGTGGTGGCTTGGGCCTGTCTGGTTGTGTCACATTCCGCTTCCACTAAAGTCACCCTTTCATGGAGGCCCTGGACATCCGTCCGTAGAAGATGGAGCTCCGTCATGATGGAGTTTTGAAGCGACTTAATATCAGCCCGTGTGGGGAGAGCCCTCAGCAACTCCCCCCACGATGCAGGGTCCTCTGTCAGCTCCCTGGCTGGGGATCTCGGCGGCGATTTAGCGCTCATCGGCACCAGGATCTCCGGCGGGTCCGCGAGTGGGTCCATCTGCGAGTCCGCGAGCGGGTCCCCAGCAGCGGCCGACAGCGGCCCCACTACAGGCCCCGGCTTATTTGCGGCCTCCGGTAGTGTCTCCGCAGGAAGGAGCTTAAGTCCAAAGCGCCGGAACATCGGAGACCCTCCTGGGTCTTCTTAGGAGCGGGGGTCCTATTATTCTTCCCCATCAGAGCTGCTAATGTGCCTGGCTGGAGCTGGATGGTGCTGGTCGTTGTGGAGCATGGAGATTAGGCAGCCATTGCGGTCTGCAGCCAAGCCATGCCCCCCATATATATATATATTTTATTACTAAGGTTATGAGTGAATTGTGTGGCTATGGGCAAAAGACCCCATGGTAATGTGTTCAATCCTCTATAAGGAGTTAGGTGAGTGTTGAGATTGTACAATTAGTCTCTTCCACAGCTGAAACATAGATCAGACACCACAACTAAACAGAAACGCTTGAAAGAAGATTTGCTGTTTTAAGATGACAGTGAAGATACAATGACCTGCCAGGAGGCAATGACCTGCCTGGAGGCAATGACCTGTCAAGGCTTGTGTTTCAGGTGCTTATATTGTAATGGACTGAGTGAACGGAGGTGGGTGTATCTAAAGAAATAAGTGCACACAACAACTTTGCATACATGGACTACCAGTGAGTACACACCCTTTTGCACAAACAGTTCTGTGAAGACCAGTCAAGTTGACGTCACATAAATTCCAGGACTTATGAGAGAAGGCAAGCCAATGCTCTTGGCTTTCAGGAGGTACAAGCAACAGAAACGGGGTTTAGCAAAGCAAACTGCAACTCATAAAACCCCAATGAACTCAAATTCTTTGATTCTCACTGGAGAATAAATCAATTCATTTTCAGGACATTTGACAATATCCAGCTCTAGGAACAAGCAGCAGTTTCGGTGATCCCACAGGTGTCTGACTCTATGAACTTAGTTGTGTCCAGATTCTATGACAATTTTAACTTCACCTCACATGAGCACATTATGATTGGGCATATTTATGGTTTTACATGAGAAATAATATTTAAAGGGGTGGAACGTTAATTTATTCTTCCACGTGTAAATGTCTCACCCCTTTTGTCTCTTGTCATATATATATATATATATTTTTGTATCCGTTCAACAAAGAATAAGAAAATGTGGGGACATCATACACATGCCTCTCTTGTATATTGAATTAGCCAGGTCTTTCTGCTCTATAGCCTGCATTAACATATCACTAGACTTTGGTTAATTACAATGTGCCCTTCCCTTGGGAAGACACACCTACTCCAATATACACATGAACTCTCTGCAGTTCTCTCTCTCTCTCTCTTCCTGTCCTGCGGAGTGGACACAGTCTCCCTGTTCTCCTGGTTGATAAGTATACAAACTGTGGGCTGCTGGCCCTCTAGGCCTATTTGTTATTGTTCGTATTGGCTGTTTTGTAAATCTTGTATGTATGTGTTATACAATTGTGTTCAAAATTATTCAACCCCCACTGAAATTGAGTGTTTTGGCCAGTTTGACATTGATTTTGATCATTCAGTCATCTTGCTTACAATTAAATCAAAGAGGCACGTGTAGGTCAGACAAATATAACATAACATTTATAATGAAATAACCACAAATGTCTTTTCTGTGCTCACATCATTATCAGTTTTATTCAACCCCCAAGTGACATTCAATCTTAGTACTTAGTACAACATCCTTTTACAGTTATAACAGCTTTTAAACGTGAAGCATAGCTTGACACAAGTGTCTTGCAGCGATCTACGGGTATCTTCGCCCATTCGTCATGGGCAAAAGCCTCCAGTTCAGTCACATTCTTAGGCTTACGCACTGCAACTGCTTTCTTTAAGTCCCACCAGAGGTTCTCAATCGGATTTAAGTCAGGTGACTGCGATGGCCACTCCAAAATGTTCCAGCCTTTAATCTGCAGCCATGCTCTAGTGGACTTGGAGGTATGCTTGGGATCATTGTCCTGTTGAAAGGTCCAACGTCTCCCAAGCCTCAGGTTTGTGACGGACTGCATCACATTGTCATCCAATATCTCCTGGTACTGAAGAGAATTCATGGTACCTTGCACACGCTGAAGCTTCCCTGTACCTGCAGAAGCAAAACAGCCCCAAAGCATGATTGACCCCCCGCCAAGCTTCACAGTAGGCAAGGTGTTCTTTTCTTCATAGGCCTTGTTCTTCCTCCTCCAAACATAGCGTTGATCCATGGGCCCAAACAGTTCTAATTTTGTTTCATCAGTCCACAGAACACTATCCCAAAACTTCTGTGGTTTGTCCACATGACTTTTGGCATACTGCAGTCGACTCTTCTTATTCTTTGGAGACAGCAAGGGGGTGCGCCTGGGAGTTCTGGCATGGAGACCTTCATTACGCAGTGTGCGCCGTATTGTCTGAGCTGAAACTTCAGTACCCACATCTGACAAATCTTTTCTCAGTTCCTCAGCAGTCACACGGGGACTTTTCTCCACTCTACGCTTCAGGTAGTGCACAGCAGTCGAAGTCAGCAAGCATCTTCTTTCTGCCACGACCAGGTAGCGTTTCAACAGTGCCCTTTGCCTTGAATTTGCGAATGATGCTTCCTATGGTCTCTCTTGGTATGTTTAACATCTTTGCAATCTTCTTATAGCCATTGCCCTTCCTGTGAAGAGTAATCACCTCTTCTCTTGTCTTCCTGGACCATTCTCTTGACTTCACCATGTTTGTAACCACACCAGTAAATGTCTAGAAGGAGCTGAGTATCACAGTCATTTTAAAGCTGCCTAATTGGTGCTTATTATGCTTTATTGCTGCTCCGTGACATCCACAGGTGTTTTCAATACCTGATTGAAAACACTTGAATGAACCTCTGTTCTTCAGAGTGGTAGTCTTTAAGGGGTTGAATAATTGTGTCAATGAAGAATTCACAAAAGAAACATTTACTACTGTATTACAAAACCAATTGATGTCATTTTAGTTGCATATGGTTCTTTAAAAAGTCCTTGTAGGATTTCATTCTGAATACAATTACAAATGTACACTAAATTCTCTAAAACCCTTTACAGCATTGGGGGTTGAATAATTTTGAACACAACTGTATGTGATTTAGTGTGCTTTGTGTAATCCTATACTATAATAGAGTAAGGCTTGGCGTGTCCGTCGCCAAGCCTACTCTGCGCATGCGCGCGCAACCAGCGGCAGTTGGCTGCGCGCGCATGCAACCGCCGCGGCACGAGCCGGCTGTGCGCTCGCCGCGGCGGTTACAAGATGCACACAGCAGCCGGGTAGAGGCTGCGCTCGCAGCCTCTACCCGGCTGCCGCACGCATCCAACCCCTGAGCTGCGAAGGGAAAGTTCCCTCGCTTCCGCTCTTTGAAGGACCCAAGGCGCGGTCACTTGGGAGTCCCACGTGACTGCGGCTTGGGTCCTTCAACGAGCGGAAGCGGGGAAACTTTCCCTTCGCCGCTCGGGAAGGTAAGTATGCGGCTGAGAGCTCCAGGGGCGGCTATCCGAATGCCGATAGAGCATTCGAACAGCCGCCCCATTTCTGGTCTGGGGTCTGAGCTTGGGGGCAAATATCCATGTGCTGGGGCAGTATATCCACGAGCTGGGGCAATATCCATGAGCTGGGGCAATATTCACGAGCTGGGGCAATATATCCACGAGCTGGGGCAATATATCCACGAGCTGGGGCAATATCCACGAGCTGGGGCAATATATCCACAAGTTGGGGCAATATATCCACGAGTTGGGGCAATATATCCACGAGCTGGGGCAATATATCCATGAGCTGGGGCAATATCCACGAGCTGGGGCAATATCCATGAGCTGGGGCAATATATCCACGAGCTGGGGCAATATATCCACGAGCTGGGGCAATATATCACGAGCTGGGGCAATATATCCACGAGCTGGGGCAATATATCCACGAGCTGGGGCATTATATCCACGAGCTGGGGCAATATACCACGAGCTGGGGCAATATCCATGAGCTGGGGCAATATTCACGAGCTGGGGCAATATATCCACGAGCTGGGGCAATATATCACGAGCTGGGGCAATATCCACGAGCTGGGGCAATATATCCACAAGTTGGGGCAATATATCCACGAGTTGGGGCAATATATCCACGAGCTGGGGCAATATATCCATGAGCTGGGGCAATATCCACGAGCTGGGGCAATATCCATGAGCTGGGGCAATATATCCACGAGCTGGGGCAATATATCCACGAGCTGGGGCAATATATCCACGAGCTGGGGCAGTATATCCACGAGCTGGGGCAATATATCCACGAGCTGGGGCATTATATCCACGAGCTGGGGCAGTATATCCACGAGCTGGGGCAGTATCCATGAGCTGGGGCAGTATTAATAATAGACTGCCCTCTGGGCAGGCTTTCCAACTAGTTCCTAATAAATGCTTAATATAGTGGATGAACCTGTCTTGTGCAATATATATATTTGTTTTGGATGAGTGGTACACCAACACACATATTTTCAAGGGCTCAGCTACGATTTACCACAAGGACCTGTAATAGGAGAGGAATCCTAATACTTTCCTGAGCTCTCCTACTGTTGCTGGCTTCCTTTCTTTAAGGGCCTGAACTGGGGCCACCTCTGCTGGGTCCATTGTATAGCCGTCTTTTGACACCATCTTGCCCAAGAATATCACTTTTTGCTTGACCAGTTCATACTTCTTTGCAGTGAGTTTGATGCCATGTTGCTAATACCGACGCAGTACCGTCTGTATATGTTGGACATGGTCCTCAAAAGAATTGCTGTGTACCAAGTTGTCATCTAAATAGGACTGACATATGTCATCTCTAAGTCCTGACAGACAGTCTTCCATACTTCTTTGAAATTCCGCTGGAGCTGAACTTAAACAAAATGGAATCTGTACCCACTCATACAAGCCCCAAGGGGTAATGAAAGCTGTAAGGGGACAACTTTCCTCATCAAGGTACCCTTGGTGGTAGGCTTTTCCCTGGTCTAATACGGAAAACCAGGAGCTCCCACTTTAACTGTCCAACATGTGCTGGATCCTGGGAATGGGATGTCTATCGGGTATTAACTTCTGGTTCAGCTCTCTGTAGTTGCAGCAGAGTCGCATGCTGTCTTCCTTCTTTCTCACGCAGATGATTGGTGAGGAGTATGGGGATCTCCATTTTGTGTCACATCCTCGATTTAAAAGGTCCTGCAGGTACTCCTTGACTTCTTTATGCAATGGCTTCGGGACTGAATGATAGGTCTTCTACACAGGAGTTTGATCTTTCAGAGAGATATGCATTTTTAATGATGGAATACAGCCCACGTCATTATCATCTCGAGAAAAAATGTGACATTCTTCTCGGAGCATCCTCTTTACCACTGCTTGCTGCTCCTGATTTAGTCCCCTATTACATTCTTTGCGCAGTGCGTTTTGCGTGCGGAAATGCGCATTTTGCGCGAGGGGCAAAACCCTTTGCGCTGAAGGTCGCATTACAACGTGCGCGGAAACGATGCTCGTTATCGTTTAACGCGGATGGACCTGCGCAAGCGTGATGAACTGTGCGCGTCCTATACTTATCATTGTGAGCGCAAATTCGTTTGTGTGCTGATATGCGGATGGTATTTCAATCGATGCACATCTTTTTACGAATGACGTTTGCGTGCATAATTTTAACGTCTTTGAAAAGCTGGTGGTAACGGAAAATCTGAACGTTCTGGCCAAAACGAAAAACACCAGCACAAACAAAAAAAATACAGCACATTATAGTTACACATGCTACACATACCCAAACAAAAATATTGTGAATTTGTGCATATTTTTTTATTACTGTAGGAAAATGAGGATTGAGACACTTTCTTTTTGTATTGTGGTATTGCAAGTAAGGTGTAGGAATCTGGATCGGAGGTTATAGGATGAGGGAACTGCTACGGGAAGCAGCCTATTCAGGTAGGGTGATAGCTTCCCAGAAAATCTCTTAAACACCAGGTTGGAAAGGTGAAGGGTGCGTCTAGATTCCAGCGACAGACAGTTTAGCTCTTTTAACATGTCACAATGGTGGGTCATGTAGTTACATTGTAGCACAAAGCGACAGAATGAGTTATACAATGTAGTAAGTTTCTGAAGGTGTGTTTGTGGGGCCGCTGCATACACTACATCTCCATATTCAATAGCCGGCATAAGCATTTGTTGTACAATCTGCTTTCTTACTGCGGGGCTCAGGCAGGATTTGTTTCTGTCCAGGGCACCTAGTTTGGGGTAAAGTTTAGATGAGAGTTTTTCTATGAGGGGGCCAAAGGATAGATTTGGGTCTAACCACATACCTAGATATTTGAGAGAAGTGACTGTGGTCAGCATGCGATTTTATTTTGTCCTAACATGTAGATGGGGATTTTGCAGTTTATGTAGTTTAGGTGCTGTTCCAAAGAGCATTGTTACAGTTTTGTCAGTATTTAGAAAAAGTTTATCTGTGATTCACTTTTCTACCTCTGTGAATTGTTCTTGCAGCACGGCCTCCAGCTGTGGGAGATCTGGTTTGCTTGTATGGATTACGGTGTCATCTGCCTACATGTGTACAGTTGAGGCTTTGCAGACGTTGGGCAGATCATTTATGAATAATGTGACTAGCAGGGGGCTGAGTATCGAGCCTTTGAGTACTCCGCATGTGACTGGGAGGGGGAGGGAGGAGCTGCCAGAGATGGGCACATGTTGCGATCAGTTGGATACATATAATTCAAACCAGGTTAGCGTGCGATCACCAATACCAGAGTTTTTAAGTTTTTGTAAGAAGATGCCATGGTCTACTGTGTCAAAGGCCTTGGTAAAATCAAGGAAGATGGCTCCAGTTAGGACTCCTTGTTCCATGCCGGCTTGGGTATCATTGCAAACTTTTAAAAGGGCGGTTGTAGTTGAGTGATTTGGATGAAAGCCGAATTGATCTGGGGTTAAATAGTTTGAAGATTGATAATAATCACGTAATTGTGTGTACAAGCATTACTCAAAAATTTTCGACAAAACGGGGAGCAATGAGATTGTATGGTAGTTGGATACCAAAGTACTGTCACCACTTTCATGGATAGGTACCACTCTCGCAGTCTTCCAGAGTTTGGGTATGTATCCAGTTGCCAGTGATTCATTGATGAGTGTTGCGACAGGTTTTGCAATTCCTGGGGCATTGATTTTCAGCAGCATTGCTGGGATTTAATCAGGTCCAGACTGGTATTTCATTTTTTGATTACGGAGCAGTTTAGTAACTACACTGACAGGCACTGGTCTAAAGTTGAATTTATCTGTGATATGGGGTCACTGCATGGTTGGAGGGGCCCTGACCTGTGTGTGGCCTTTCTGTAGGTATGTCATTTGCTAGCTTAGCAATTAGGGTGGTGGTGCACCCAACAAAATAATTATTAAAGGCATTTGCAACATCTAGGGGGTGATGCAGGGTTTGGTTGTTTACTTTGACAGCAGCTGGCTTGGAGTGGACTGGGGGTGCTTGTATGTTACTTATGATTCTCCAAAAATTTCTAGGGTTTGATAGGTTATTGGGAGGAAAATGTGGGGTACCCCTTAGTCAGGCGCTACTCGCTAGTCGTGTCTGTTAAAATAGCGGTGTAATCGCTCTTAAGGAATTTCAACAATATAATGAGGTATAGCAATGCTAATTTAACAGCTTTGTGTACCATAAAAAATTAAAACCGAGTATAGAAAAAAGTGTAAATATTCATATTAAGAACATACACCCTCTGGCTTCGGGGGTGATGAATCACAGTCTTTAAAAATCACAATAAATCAGTCTTTTATATTGATACAAACATACGCCCCCTGGCTTCGGGGTTGATAGGTTATTGTTTAGATTTTCATTGAAGTATTGGGCTTTAGCCATTTTTGTTTGTTTTGTGCATGCATTCCGGCATTTTTGGTATTCACAGTGATCATCCGTGGTACCAGTACTCTTGAAATTTGACCACAGTGATTCTCTAATCTGGTACATTTGTGTAAGATCAGCTGTAACCCAGGGAGATGAGCCCCTTTTACTCGCACTTTACGCAGCGGGGCATGGGCATTCCAGACTTGCAGGAGCTCGGACTGAAAGAATTCAATTGCATAGTCCAAGTCTGGGATAAGGTTAGTCTGTACCATGGGAGCTGTTTGAGATCACTTAGGAAGGATTAAAGAATAAATTTCTTGAAAGACCTGGTGATTATTACCTTTGGGGGGAGATTTTGTGGCTTTTATTTTGCGCACAAAGTACACTAGACAGTGGTCACTGAAGCTATTAGCGAGAACGCCCGCCTCCTGTATTCTATCGGGACATGAAGAGAGAAACCAGTCCAGCAGGGTATGGTTAGGGCTGTTCAAATTAATATGACACATGATTAAGAATGGGCAAATTACATATTTTAAGACATTCAGGCCCTATATATATTTAGCTAGCAAAATTACAAGATTATAGATATGTCAGCTATAATCTCTGCACGTGAATACAACACGTTCTATATATTGGACTTATCAGCCAAGCCTCCAATATATCAGGGACTATTATTTCATAAGAAACTTATACGAGACACAAATATCAATCGTTTATATTTCTTATAAATTATCCTGAATTCTTTTAATTGTCTGTTTTGCTTTGAAAAATACAATAATCAATAATCGGATAAAAATATATATATATTTATTACATATACAAAAAAGTTTCAAATCTCCTATCATAAACAAAAATTTATAAACCACAATCCATCAGCATATAAAAACTAGCTTCACAATATATGTATCTCCGGTTAGTAACTGCATATATGATTAATATCATTTACCTTATCAGTTAGTAACTAATACACAAATTGTTAATAAACATTTCTGGTTAATACAACATGCATTTCCCAGCAAACAATGTTTAACCAGCCAGCTCTTATAGATATATATATATATATATATATATATATATATATGTCTCTCTATACTACATGGATCAACAAAAGATGAGCTAATTTAAAAGGATAAGTAATAAAACTTATTTAGTGAATCCTCCCCTAATCTCGAGAATTAAACTTCTAATATTTTGCTTTTTATTTTGTAGTTATATAATTCCTTGCTATATTAATTTTAATCACAGTAATTTCTAGATTCAATATATATTTTGGTATCAATCTTACAACATTTCTTTAGACTAAATCCTTATGTCCACTTCTTCACATCTGTATCTGCAGAATAAAGATATTTAGATTCTGGATCTAACAGTATCTGAGAAATCTCAGTCTATGTTGCAAGAATATCTACAAATATATATATATATAATTACATTAATTCCTTAATTTCATACATTACCTGTCCAATCTGGATTTTGAGAAGTCTTGGAATTTTCTATACGATGCTTTGTTTTGGAATATGTGAAGATTATTGATATCAGATAATCAATGCATGTGAGTTAGAGATTTGGTGAGAGTCAGAGATTTGGTGAGAATCTTGATTGCCTCATGTCCTGGGATCTGCCTGCATCGTGGTGTGAGTCTGAGTGTTGGAATCTTGGACTCTCAGAGGGTCATGTGTAATGCATTGCAGTGTGAGTCTGAATGCTGGAATCTCGGACTGATTTGCAACCAACACTGCCGCTTCAATTATAGTAAATTTGACGTCACTGGCAATATTATTAATACATCAAATCTAATATTTACTATCCTCTAGACTCTAGAAGGCAGTATTGCACTTCTTAATTAATTCCACCATTTCTTTTTAATATTCTTATCTCGGGTCAAAAAGTCAATCTACACAAAGACCTTCTCTTCTCCCAGTCACTAGACAATGTGTCTCTATCTGTCATACCTAATTTATATCCCTACTCCCTTTTGAAATTACTTACTATCAGCTGAATTCTTTTCTGGTTAACTCAACAGAATTTATTCTTTAGTATTTTTTTTTTTTTTTTTAGTAATTCTTTATTTTAGAATAGTTGCATATTCAAACTGAAAGCCAGAAAACTGAAATAGAAACAGAGAAAAATGTTGGCAGATAAGAACCTTTCGGTACATCTAGTCTGCCCAATTACATGGATACTTTACCTGGATTTATCTTTTGTTTAGGATAGCCTTATGCCTATCCCATGCTTGCTTAAATTCAATTACTGTTTTGGCCTCTACCACTTCTACTGGAAGGCTGTTCCATGTATCCACCACCCTCTCAGTAAAATAATGCTTCCTGATGTTACTTTTAAACCTTTGCCCCTCTAATCTAAGACTATGTCCTCTTGTTTTGCTATTTTGTTTCCTTTTAAATATACTCCCTTCCTCTATTTTGTGGATTCCCTTTACGTATTTAAGTGTTTCTATCATATCTCGTCTTTTTTCCAAGCTGTACATGTTAAGATCATTAAGCCTTTCCTGGTAACTTTTCTCCTTCAAGCCGTACACCGTGAAATGGCCACATAAAGCCATAATACAACAATGGGGAACATAATGAAGAAGGGGCGGGGGGATAGTAACTCATCAGGAGGGCGGCGAAGTCCGGTAGAGAGCACTGAGGAATCACAAAAAAAAAGGGGGGGAATGAAGATGGAGAGAGACTGCCTATTAAGTGTGGCGTTCCCGGCTCACCTCGACGACCGTGGGGACATCGAGGGCCATGGAAGAGGCCACGTGGCCGGGGGACCTGGGGCCAAGAGGACAGACAGAGCCTAGGTAGTTGCCCTAGTGGCTCGCCCAGGTTTACTCCCGATGTCCATCACCAAAAAAAAGAGAGAGGGGGAAGGGTCCCAGTGCTCCGGCAGATAAACATCAGTAAGCCCTAAAAGTCATCAGGAAGGAACATAGAGTCAATCAGATGGTTACATAGAAAAAGGGAGGGGGAACTTGCAAGAAATAAGCGAAGAGTATGATGAACATGAGGGGGGGAATACATTCAGCCAGGTTCCGTCATTAGGACCAGTGGACCTGGCGGCTCCAGTCCAATTCCTGCAGAAATCAGTACCACTCATGCCTCTGTTACGGAAGTCACTGCATGTGTCTTGCCATCGTGATTAATAATGAGTGATCCCGAAGATCCCCATCTGTAGCGTATCCCACGAGTGCGCAGCAGAGAAGTGACCTCCTTGAAACTTCGCCGGGCCACCAGCGCCAGAAAGGGCAAATCCCGGAAAAAAGTAAGGCAGCTGGAGGCATGGGTGACCCGGAACGAGGGACCAGCCGCAGATAGGACCCGAGAGTGAACATCTGTGTTCCTGACGACCAGTAGAACATCGAGCGGTGCCTCCGCCGGGGCTGCTGCAGATTTCCTCAATCGTATCGTCGACAAGACCAGCGGAGCCGAGGCATCCCCATCCAGGTGCAAGAGAGAGGTCACTAATTCCCCCACATACTTGAGGAGCTCATCCCCTCGTATCTCCTTGGGGACTCCCCGCAGCCTGATGTTCCTTCGGTGTCGAGTCTCCAGAGCCAGCACAGCAGAACTAAGGTGAGTAACTTTTGCCTGGAGATCTTTCACCATGGCCGCAGTAGCTACCTGCACTGCCGCTGTTTCCTGTGTCCGAGTCTGAACGTCGGCTAGCTGCGTCTGCAAGGGCTCCAAGACAGCTCTCACCTCCTTCAGGTCCTGTCGCCAGAGTGCCCGAAAGTCCTCCATCACTCGCTGCAGGTCTGCGGAGGTGAGTAACGGTGCCGCGGGCAAAGCATCAGGGACACAAACAGGTGGGGTCCGGTCAGCAGTGATCTTTTCGTCTGACTGCGAGACCGAAGCAACCTTAGGGCCTCCAGCCCCTCCTGTCCGTCCAGCTCCCAGAGAAGCCTGGATGTCTAGTAGGGCAGAGCCTCCAGCCACTCCGGGATCCCTCAGTTTCTTGCCCATGAACGTCGAGTGTAAGGTTCGTAAATGCACAAACACAGGCCGCAAGATGGCCACCGCGTGCTGTGGGCCGCAGATGGGGGAGACTGAAAGTGGGCCTCACGGAGCCGGGGTCCCCTCCACTCCAATATTCCAAAAGGATCCCTGGACAATCAGTGACAACTCAGAGGAGAGCGTGCCAAAAATGGGGTACAAAAACGGCCGCTGGATAGCAAAATTCAGCGTCTCAGTGCGGAGCTCAGCTAAAAGGCAACCACTCTCCTCGAGGTCAGGACACGCCCCCCTCTTTAGTAATTTTTATTATTTACCAATTATATACGTTCTACAATATTTATTGGAGTATATATTTCCTACTGTAAATATAATAAAATATACCTTGATTATAAACATATATTTTGTGAATATAAATCTATATTACAGAGATATTAACTCTTATTCCTATACCCAAAAGACAAAATATCTTTTGTTTTAAAAACTTAAGACAAACAAATAAATTTAATTATGACACGTCTTAGCACTTAACTCTAGCATTATCACACAAAAATGTTCTAGGTTCCTTCACTTCTAAAAAAAAATATAAAAGACTTCACCCAGGAATGAACTCTGTAAAAAAAATCTCGTTCATTTCTAAACCTATAGAAAATTGAAAGAAAAAAAAAACTGTCTTTAAAAACAAAATGGCTACAGGCATCCATTTTAATTTTTCCTTTCTGTAATATACCCGACAGATATATATGTATACAGAGAATTAAAAAAATACCTTTCACCCCCCAAAAATATATTAAGCCATATTCTATTTAAAGAAAACAAAAGATAAACTTTTCTTATTTTACTTATCAATAGACGCATTACCTGTCTCCTCACAGACTCCTCTCACAGACATGATGGGAGGGTTAAGGAGGAGAATATGCCTTGCAGATTCATCCTATGCACGCAGGCAAATTCCCTGTGAATTCTTATGGCTGGGCATGCGCACTGCCCCTCCTCCAGGCTTCCTGCTTGTCCTCGTATGGTGTGCATAAGTCTTTCTGCTGACCGGCGCGTAGCCTGTGATGTCACAAAGGAGGAGTTCCTCGCGCCAATCACGTGCGGCCTGTGCAGGGGTTTGACTTTGTTCGTTCGTTGCTAATGCCGCCGTCAGTGGCTGACTGGCGACTTTTGGCCTGGGGGACTGCATTCCCCAACAGGCAGGCACCTCCTCCAGAGCTCTAAGGAAGCCACACAGGAGAAAGCTGCGCTCCTGGGCGCAGTTGAAGGAGATGCTGACAGTGACCGTGTCGTCTTCTCTCCACAGTCTGCAGGCAGCGGGTGTGCCCAGCTCAGTATCACAGCCTGCCTGGCACCCGCTGTTGGGGAGAGAGAGAAGACGCCACAACTGAGCTCCCGGGCCCCTGCAGTCAGGGCCGGTGCAAGGATTTTAAAGTACACAGGCGAAGGTGCAATCCCCCCCCCGCAATGAAAATTGCATCTCCTCATAGAGCCGCATAATAATAACAGTGCAAATAACAGAGATCTTCCTTTCAGTGGACATTGCTGTCAATGGGTGCTGCAGGCTGGTGACTGTCATCAGCT
Source organism: Leptobrachium leishanense (assembly GCA_009667805.1). Classification (NCBI taxonomy): domain Eukaryota; kingdom Metazoa; phylum Chordata; class Amphibia; order Anura; family Megophryidae; genus Leptobrachium; species Leptobrachium leishanense. The sequence goes on from CM019066.1 coordinate 238,548,356, forward strand.
GGGGGGCGGCCCTGCCACCATTTTGGCGGAGCTCGCTGCCCCAAGTAAATCCGAATCCCAGAAAATGCCTTGGGTTTCGGATTTTTATCGCAGGCTGGGTGTCTGTGATTTTATCGTGGGCCTTAACAACAGGGGCGGCAGGCCTTAACAACAGGGGCGGCAGGCCTTAACAACAGGGGCGGCAGGTCGTATACGGCCCGCGGGCCGTAGGTTGCCGACCCCTGGTCTAGTGAGTGGGTGAATCTAGGGATAGAAGGTTATTGGTTTTGTCAGTTATTGTTCTTATCTGGTGTATCATTTTGGGCTAGCAAATGCTGGTTATCTCTTCTGAATAGTAATGTTCAGAACAGTATTGATAGTCTTTTTTTTGTGACACTTTTTTTCTATTAATTTTAGATTCCAGACTTGCAGCGTTGTGATTTATATATTGCCGTATTTTCAGAGTTTGGAAAGTTATCCTTAAATCTTGGTTGGAAAAGGAACCGATCAATATGCAGCTTTGCCTTTTCAATGATGACCGCAGCAATCAAAAATCTCCAGCGTTGTAATAGCAAGCAAGTATGTTTTGGTTTTATTGCATAATGGTTTAACTTTTTTAATGTATATTATTTTTGTTCCATTTTTAACTAAATATGTGTTTAACCCTTTCTCTACGAAGTCGGTTTACATAAAACCACTGGTATTTTAGAGATGAGGGACAAAATAATTACTCACACATATGTCTCAATGACTGCTGGAGCCCCTATTACGTTAGACTGTGGATTTACATGTATGCTTGGAGGGAGAGGGGATAAGGATTAGGATTTTCTTTCTCTCTTCCCTCTTCTCCATCAACAAAAAGTTTTGGGGATGTGGGAGGGGTGGTTAGATTACTGTTACTCCTGTTGCATGTCATATTTCGTTTTTGGGGGAGAGTGTGGCTTGCACTGGGAGTGGTTGTGTCAGGAGAGGGGTGTTTGTTTGAGTTATTTGCAATGGTTGTCCATTATTGCCTTCTTACTTTCTGCTGTCAGAGGAGATCGATTGATGGAATAATTATAATGAGGTATTCTCTGTTAACCTCACACCCCTCTATTATCTTCACATTACATTTTTATTTGCTAACACAAACGGATTATTTGACTACACATTCTTACAACTTTTACTTGATTTTGCTGCATCTTCTATTGAGAGGTTTCTTTGTCTCTTTTGCCCCCTGGTTTCATTCATTTATTTTTTTACTTGTCCTCTACGCCCACGAGGACAGGGCTTCACTTTTTTTTTTCTTCCCTATGGGGCCCTAGAGGTGCTGACTTTAACAATGACCTTGGTCGCTGTCCACATGGACACCTTTCCTTAGGCCAATGTCAGACGAACACAGTCTGAGTGCACTCTGCGTGCATGCATAACGGACAGAGGTACTTGACGGACGTAGAAAAAAAGGGAACTATTGGAAATAAAAATGATAAAAATTGGAAAAGGATATGAAAAGCCATTTTGTGTGTCAAGGTGCTGGACGTCGCAAATTTGCTGCGTCTGACATATCACTCACACCGAACGCTGCGCGGACATGGCGCACTGCGCGTCCATCTAGCGGTTTTATGTTCTTGCCTAACTTGCGTCCCTTTGCCACGTGCGTTGTGCAGTTTGGTGCGCACGTACTTCGTGTGTGGGTCTCTATTGCTCATGATTCTATGCTACAACGGACGTTAAACGGTGCGGCAACACAGATGTGAGCACTGCGTTCATCTGACGCCAGCCTTATATCCTGTCTTGTTTCTTGCCCACTCCTTTTTTTTTTCTTTTTCCTTTCTCTTTCTCCCACTCCCCTCTTTCCCTTTACCCTTCTGTCCCCACCCATTACTTTTCCTAGTTGTTTGGTTGGATACTTGTCATTGTACTGTGCATGGCCCCCCCCATGACGAATTCGGGATTCTCCACTAGACCCCTAAGAATTGTAACTTACAATATTAAAGGGTTCCTTGTCCCTAAAAAGAGGCAATGTCTACTTAGAGAATTGAAGGCCCTGTGGACTGTTGCCTTCCTCCTGTAAACACACAGGACATTGCTTCTAGTCTATCAGATGCTATTCTCCCCATGGGATTTTTCAGTAACTTAGTCTTGAACAAGTTCAGAGGGGTTGCTGTACTATTCTCCCGTGACACCTCATTCTTGTTGGAGGATCAACCGACTGACCCTGGGGGCAGGTTTTTGTTTCTCAAAGGCACGTTAGCCGATATTTGCTACACTTTTTCTACTACTACCTATTAAACATCAACACCATTTGCTTGCTAATATTCTCCAATATTTGGTACAATTCACATCAGGCACCTTGATTGTGGGAGGGTATTTGAACGTACCCGTAGATCTTCCATTCCTTTAAATGCAATGCAACATATCTGTCGGTCACTAGACCTTCTTCGGGTGCTAGATGTATGGACAAGGGACGTGCAGTCAGCGGAGGCAGGGGAGGCATAGCCGCACCTGCCATTAAGTGATAAGTTAATAAACTAAAAACAAACTCACCTGCTCCCCCGCTGTCAGCTCCATCCTCTGCCTCTGCAGGCATTCGTTTTTCCAGCCTACGCAATTTGCATAGCAGGACGTTTCCCCGCTGCACTAAAATGAGTAAACTGCTCAAGATGTGTGCAGCACACCTCAGACACAAGTGCTGCCTATTTCATGATCACTGCTCATTAGTGCCGCACAGACTGACAGGCACTGATAGAGCAATGGGAAAGCACCATTGGTCCAAGCCATTCCCAGAAAAAGCCTGCATTAGAGGACTGCCTCTGATTGACAGGAAACATCTAGCAGTTAGGCCAGGCAGCCCTCCAATACAGGCTGTGAAAAGCTTGCATGATGGATGTAGCGCTGCTTTAAAGACTGTGACTGTGTTTTGCTGCATTTAAATATTATGACCACCAGAGGGAGATAGAGACATATGGACTTGCTGTACAAACTCTGAACTACAGTTTCCATCATGCTTTGCGTGAGTACAGGAAGTGGGTGGGAGGAAGAGGGAGGAGATCAGCAGCCTCGTGCAGAGGAGAGGCAGAAGGAGCTGAGCGGTGAAAGGTGGAGGACACAGGTGAAACTGCCAAAGATCTTGACCAGGCCAGAGTACAGGCGCTGCCTCGCTGGTGCTGGAGATCGGGACGGTGACCTTGCAGAGACCTACCTACGCACCGCTGAGAGTTCGGAGTAATAATCTGGTTCCGGCTGGACCCCGAGTTAGGAGACCGCGATGATCCATTGGGAGTGCAGGCGGTAGACCGTTGTACGCAGTGTGGAGATCGGACAAGCAGGGAGCGGATCCAGTGGCACAGAGTCCCAGTAAACAGCGGAGAGAAATCCTTGATCGGGTCCTGAACAGATTACCTAGCGGATGGGTGAGAGGCCTCCCAGGCCGTAGTTCCAAAATAAAGAAATGCACGCTGCAGCATTGTTTAATTCCACAGGGCCCCAACTTGACTAGTCGAAGATTTGTTTGTTTTATTCACTGGCCAGTTGAATACAGTACCCGGGTACCCGAGATCATACACATACACAATTTATAGCTATCATTCACGGGACTTACACTCCAGAACTAAGGGGGTTAATATTTTTCTTTTGCCGCCACGTGTTTTTACTGCATTATGAAATCCTGTCGTTCAAATACCGTATCCACATTATATATGCTGCTTTATTGGGATCAGTAAAGTATATAATCTATAAAATCCACAACAGTGCTGGTGTATATTTATTCCCTAGTGCAGTGAGACTAACCCGAGGTTAATTCAGCGGCTCCTCCGGGAGTGAGCGCTACATGGACAACCCCTGACTGCCTGCATAGGGAGCTGCAGTCCAGGAGCCTGGCACAGGGGTGCCCTGTTCTGCCACTCAGATCTGCATCAGCTGGGGATGCCCATTTGTACCCCAGGCTGGTTATTGTCTGCTAACTGGGGCTGGAAGAATGCACAACACATCTGCCCCCCAGGAGGGATCTGAGGCGGTGCAGCAGCCTTTGAAATTCAAGCAGCAGCAGGAAGCCCTCTTTGCCCTGCTGCAAGGTAAGTGACCTCACGGGGGAGAGAGGGTTAATGATGGGGAGGGAGAGGCCATGGCTTTCCTCTGTGATGATTTCCTGATGTTCAGATAGTGCTTAGCTGCCAATCTGTATGATGTATTGTACCTCTAGCCAGGCTGCCTGGGGAGGGACAGGACAGGACAGGACAGGCGGGGGGACTCAGCAGATGCAAAGTTGCCAGCAAGACTCTCACCAACTCCTCTCCTACCAGGGCTGTCAGATCACAGCGTGTGCTTCATGGGTCACTGGCTTTGGGCTGGGCTATCAGATCTCCATTTTGCTCCCAGGTCAGTGCCTGAAAGTGCTGCCCTGCAGTGTGCAGAAGTCAGGTTGGGTCAGTAGTTTTTCAGTTGGGTCAGTGGCTTGCTTTCCCTTCAGTATAATATGAATGACGCAAAATGTATAGGTGCTTTAAGGAAACCTAATGGATGTGGCCAGGCTCCTCTTAATAATACTTTGTTATAGGGCAGCATATAGAGAGTGTGTGTGTTCTTACAGTTCCAGTCTCTTTACACACACCCTTTCTTTCACATGCTGTGTGTATGTATATTTATATCTCCAATCTGTGTGTGTGTTTTGCCAGGGGCAAGCGTTGGGTTAACCTTTTTATGAGCCTGAAATATGAGGGTTATTCAGAGAGAGGTGAAAACCTTGAGAATTGACAGGAGAATGAACAGCCAATTTGGAAAGTGAGATAAATGGGAGAATTTTTCTGGTTTGACTATTTTGACCTAGAATTTTCACTTCTCCAGTCATTCTCAAGGTTTTCACCTCTTTCTGAATAGCCCTGTATCAGGGTCATTCTTCTGCTTTTCACCGCTCTGTGAATTACCCTGATACAGGGCTATTCAGAAAGAGGTGACAACCTTGAGAATGACTGGAGAAGTGAAAATTCTAGGTCAAAATAGTCAAACCAGAAAAATTCTCCCATTTATCTCACTTTTCCAAATTGGCTATTTGGTCTAGATTTTTCGACTGGCTATTTGGTCTAGAATCAGTGTTTCTCAACTCGTTTCCTCACTAACGACCTTTTTTGCCAGATATGTGAAGCACAGCACAGGTATATCACATCATATCGATTTGCTGCTCAGTGATTGCAGTATTCAGTCTGTATTTCCCCAAGGTGATCTGAGAAATCTAGCCTGTAGTGGGTCCTGAGGACTGTAGTTGAGAAACCCTGGTCTAGATTGTTCATTCTCCTGCCAATTCTCAAGGTTTTCACCTCTTTCTCTGAAGAATAACCCTGATAGTATTATTTAATCATTGTGCTGTCTCACTATAGCTTACACTATCAGGGATATTCAGAGAGAGGTGAAAACCTTGAATTAGCAGGAGAATGTACAAATATCCAATTTGGAAAGTGAGATAAATGGGATAATTTTTCTGGTTTGACTATTTTGAACTAAAATTCAATTCTCCACTCATTTTCAAGGTTTTCACCTCTTTCTGAATAGCCCTGTATCAGGGTTATTCAGAGAGCGGTAAAAAGCAGGAGAATGACTGGAGAATGGAAAATTCTAGGTTAAAATAGCAGATCTGGAAAGGGAGATGAAAGGGAGATTTTTTGTGGTTTGGCTATTTTGACCTAGAATTTTCCATTCTCCAGTCATTCTCCTGCTTTACACCTCTCTGAATGAATAACCCTGTATGAAAACAAGTCCAGGTACAAGGACCCAGGACTGTAGATTCTTCATTTAAGAAGTCTTTGCCAATGCAACTTAGAAGGCATATTGTAAGATAATTGTTCTGAATAAAGGAGCGAGAGGTCTGTGGGAACAGAATCAGCTTCCAGTCAGTCCTTACTCGCAGTGTCTGTCCTTCTGATGTACTAAAAGCCTCCTCTTTGGGAGCTAGAAGGTTTTCTGTCTGTTTTGCATTTGTATATCTGGCTCTGATGCTAACCTGTGCCTCACCAGCCACTGACCTCACCGCACGTCACTGGTATGGACTGCCTGGCTCGCCGAGGGTAGGGACTACACCTATCATTCCACAGTACATAATGTGTACTCCCTCTTCAATTATTTGTTTGTGCTTTTCCACGTGATCCACTAGGCAGAGTTTGCTAGTGTCAGGGGTGCACAGGATGCTAAGTCCTGAGGTGTATAGTCTGAAAAGATCATCATAAGACTCAGACCCAGGATGAGTTGCTAGGAGGGAGGCAAAATGTTCTGCCAGGGCTTTCTGGGTGGATGACAGTGTGATGATTTACAGCAGCATGGTTCACGACTGGGTCACTGGAGACGGAATGGCAAAGGAAATTGGCAGTACTGTCAACTGGTAAGGCGACCAATAAACCAATATGTTTAGACTTTTGGCCAGGTGGCCCTTGTCTACGTTGAGCTGTTTGTAGCTTCAGCATAGGTTGGCATAGGTCTTCTTGGGCTTACACAATCTCAGGGTCTGACTCTAGGGATTCCAGTCATCATCCTGTCCAGATTCATATATCGATAGGCATGGCGAAGGTGATGGCTGGTCTTGCCAGGGCATTCAGTACACCACGATGGAAGTGGACTTACCATCTGGGTCTGAGAGGGACGCAGGCACCTGGATTTGCACCAAAGGTATTGTTGGCTGCGAGTGGTGGTAGCAGTAGCCACCGACATGATATGTAGCTTGGGTGAACTGGATGGAACATGCAGCAGCAACAACCCTACACCTTTTTCATTGTACAGAGATGTCAGACATTCTGGGTAGCACGGTCAGGTTCACCAGGATCTGTTGGCTGTGGACTGTGGGACTTGCAGTCCTAGCAAGAGTGGGAAGAGGCTACTGCCTAGGAAGAGGAGCAACAGCAGCATTGGGTGTTATACCTGAGGTCAGAACAGGTGTGACGTCCATAGACACAACAGGATCAGACTCCATGGGTATGGGGGGCTCTTGTGCCATGGTCACAACAGGATCAGGCTCAATGTGTATGGTAGGCTTTAGCTCCATGGGCACAACCGAATCCTCTTCTTCATGCCCCTCTTCCACGGGACCAGATTCCAGAGACCCCATGGGCTTAGGCTTGTTTGACGTGGTCTTTCAGGGATTGAGTGGCAATACATCTCTGCGCTTGGTGGACAATGTCTTTTTGGGTTTGTTAGGCAAGTGCTTGGTGGGAATGGGGCTTGCTGGACAAGGGGATGGATCTCTGTTTAGGAAGTTTATTTAGATTTAGTCTCCAGAGTAAAAACATACAAACGGCACACACTGTCGCAAGAGAACCCTGAAATCACAGACTCTTACACCCAAGCTCTACTTTCTAGTCTCAGGAATAGTTGGTTTGTGGGGTCTCACTAGACATGAGTTATGTGATCTCCAGGCTCCCCACAGTAAAACATAGATTTAGCAGCAAGTCTCCTGGCACGCTCTTCATGGAACAGCAGGCCATGTTTTTTTGTTTGTTTTTTTTTAGGTGTAGGAATGCACAACTTTGAGGAGTAGTCCCATAGGTTGAGAAATGGGGAATAGGAGATGGGCAAGAGATGGGCAAGACACGAAAGGGACTGGCTGCAGAGACAGAGTTAGATGTGGCAGGAACCTGGCTGGACACAGTACAAGGAAATACAGGATGAAAATGGGTCACAAAGACACAGATACGGATGGAACTCACTGTAAGACTAGTAATAATGATACAGATACACTGGGAACTCACAGGGGGGCACTGAAGATTATTAATAGGGCATGAGGAACTTGGAGCAGGATAGGCTAGAGAACACAGCTGCAGAGTGGCAGCAATTGTGGATGTGAGGATCTCTGGAGCAATTGTGACTGCAAGGGTCTTTGGAGCAATTGTGGATGCGTGGGTCTGGTGCAACTGAAGGCAATGCAGTTAGGTAGTTGGAAGCTAAGGGAATTGGCTGAAGGGACTGCTTGAGTAGCAGGACAGGCTGAGTCTCTGACTTAAGGAGGCACTATTCTTGGTGAATGCTCACACCAACAATCAATGCAGAAGTATCTTGGTTTGGGAGTGCTCCCCTTATCCGTGCAAGGGATTAGGTTCCTGAATAACTAAATTTAGGGACAGAAACAGACTGACCAGGAGTAAATCATACTCTATCAGATTGAACGACCATAGGTGGTGTAGCACTGAAAAAACGTGAGCGGACACAAGTAGGACGTTGGTGACTTTGTGATCTTGTCATGCCAGCTGGGCATGCTGCAGTAAGGTCTCATCAACAGAGAGGGTGCCATTCTGGTAATTTGACTGCTGCACCTGGCCAGAGACCTAGGAAGCCTTTAAATCAGACCTGGGCATTGTGCGGCCCGCGGGCCGCATCCGGCCCTTTGGCTGCCTCAGTCCGGCCCGCATCCCTCTACACCTCTATTACTTGCTTTTGAAGGTGTTGTTCACTCGCACGCTGGCTGCGTGCGAGTGAGAGATGGATGCTCCGGCTCCGCTGACAAGTGGGGGTGGTCACATCACGTGGTGTGGTCGGTGACGTCATTTCAGTTCCTCCCCACTCTGCCGGGTCCGCCTCCTCCTACCATCAGCGTGTTGCAGGCTTGCTCCGGCTCAGGCAGGCACTGGCACACGTGACTAGGTTCGGGGACCTCACCACCACCACGTGCTTTTCTTCGTTGGGAGAGGCTGGCAGACAAGTGAGTGCAGCAGCCAGGTGCTCTGTGCTGTGCCTGGACTGGAGGCTGGTGGAATCATTCTGGAGAATCTGGATTCATTTTCCTCAGGCTCCAAGAATAAGGTGACAAGTCAGTAATAATTGAATCTGATCTCAATGAAAAGTAACCCCCCTCTCACCAGCAGTGTGCCATATACATAGGAGTGTGTCATAATACCAGTCTGCTAGCAGTGTGCCATATACATAGGAGTGTGTCATAATACCAGTCTGCCAGCAGTGTGCCATATACATAGGAGTGTCATAATACCAGTCTGCCAGCAGTGTGCCATATACATAGGAGTGTGTCATAATACCAGTCTGCCAGCAGTGTGCCATATACAAAGGAGTGTCATAATACCAGTCTGCCAGCAGTGTGCCATATACATACCAGTGTGGCATGCATAGGAGTGTGCCATAATACCAGTCTGCCAGTAGTGTGCCATATACATACCAGTGTGCATTGCATAGGAGTGTGCCATAATACTGGTCTGCCAGCAGTGTGCCATATACATACCAGTGTGCCATGCATAGGAGTGTGCCATAATACCAGGCTGCCATGCATACCTCGTGCCATAATATATACGCATAATGTACTGTATATGCTACAAAAAAAAATATATAATTGCCGCCCAAGCCCAACACTAGAGTGTTTGTGTTTGGCTTGAAGAAAAGGTGGCAACCCTAGGCGTAAGCAGGGCTGGTGCTTCCAAAAGGCAGCCCAAAAGGCTGCCCTAGGGTGCCAGAGCAGGGGCGCAAAAATCACAGTCCCTGGCTTATGGCCGGGGTCTCGCATTTTTTAAATACTTACCTTGTGCCCAGTAAAGTGTTTGCGTTGGTCAGCTCGTTCCGCGCGGGACTCTGCTTTTGGTGCATCATGTTCCTTTACTAAAGATGGCCGTCGTGCATTGCAGGGAAAAGAGGAGATCCTTATTTTGAAGGTGACTTCTATTTGTTTTCAATTTACAGGTGTCAAGAGATTCTGATTTAGCGGTTAGTAGTCCTCAAAAATGTCAGCTCACATTAAAAAAAGAAAGATAGATACAGAATGTAGAGTTTTTAATAAGACATGGACTTTAAAGTATTTTTTTACTGAAGTAAAAGGTAAAGCCGTGTGCTTAGTTTGTGGAGTACAGATCGCCGTGTTTAAGGAATACAATTTGAGTCGCCACTACGTAACTAAACATGCAGAGAAATACAAAAATGTGAGTGATGCAGAGAGGGCGCGGGCATCTAATGCTTTGCTAACTAAGCTGCAAAACCAACAAGAACTTTTTACCAAGCTTCACACTTCCAGGGATGGAGCAGTCAAGACCAGTTATGTGATATCCCACAAAATCGCAAAATACAGCAAGTCATTTTCTGATGGGCAATTTATCAAAGAGTGTTTGGTGGACTCTGCAGCATTAATATGCCCAGAGAAAAAAGCGGTATTTGAGAACGTGCCCCTCTCCAGACGAACTGTAACAAGAAGGATCGAGGACATCGCTGGAAATCTGGAGCTTCAGCTGCAAAACAAAGTGGACAATTTTGATTTCTTCTCCTTGGCTTTGGATGAGAGCTGCGATGTCTGCGACACAGCCCAGTTACTCATCTTTGTACGGGGGATAACAAAGGACTTTAAGGTTATAGAGGAGCTGGCAGCAATGCGGTCAATGAAAGGGACAACAACAGGGAGTGATTTGTTCACAGAGGTAAATGCATGCTTGGACAAGCTGGGACTGAAATGGGACAAGCTGGCAGGTGTTACAACGGATGGTAGTCCAAATCTGACAGGGAAAAATGTCGGACTTTTAAAGCGGATGCAGGATAAAGTGACTGAAATGAACCCTGGACAGAAATTGGTATTTTTACATTGTATTATACATCAGGAGGTGTTGTGTAAGTCAGTGCTAAAAATTAACCATGTTATTGATGTTGTAACTAAAATAGTTAACTTCATCAGAGCAAGAGCATTGAATCACAGACAGTTTGTGGCACTTTTGGAGGAGCAGGAGTCTGAACATCGGGACATAGGCTACCACACTGCTGTCAGATGGCTCAGCCTGGGCAAAGTGCTTAAAAAAGTATGGGATCTGAGAGCAGAGATTCAAGAGTTCTGTGAGAAGAAAGAGAAAGTCATCCCAGAGCTCTCAGATGCAGACTGGATGGTAGATTTCGGATTTGCGGTTGATGTGACTGCGCTAATGAATGAACTAAATACCAAACTGCAATGCAAGGGCCTTTTTGTACATGAAATGTACAGCTTGGTGAAGGCTTTCATGAGAAAGTTGCAGTTTCTTTCAAGCCAAATGGAGGACAACATTCTCACCCACTTGCCAACACTAAAGGAATCCAGACCATCAGCTGTTCACCTACGCAGGTACTCATCCATGTTAGGAGCACTGCATGGTGAGTTTTCAAGGCGATTTCAAGACTTCAAAACCGTTGAGAGTGAAATGCACATGATTTCTTCTCCCTTTTCTTGCAGTGTGGATAATACACCCAGCGATGTTCAGCTCGAACTCATTGACCTGCAGTCTGATGCACTAATGGCAGAGCACTTTAAGTCCGTATCACTGCTGGATTTTTACTCCTCTCTCAAAGAGGAGAACTTTCAACACATGAGGATGCGAGCTCAGAAGATGTTAGTTCTCTTTGGATCTACCTACATATGTGAACAAACATTTTCAGTGATGAAGTTCAACAAATCCAGATACAGATCCTCTCTCACTGATGATCACCTGTCAGCTGTCCTTCGCATATCCACCTCAGATATTCAACCAGACTTCAGAGCACTTGTTCAAGCCCAAGACAGACTGGATTTTTCTCACTGAACAAGAAAAATGCACTGAAAACATCAAAAGCACTTATTGTTTTTTGTATAAAGTTAATTAATTGCTGTTTTTTACCATACTACAAAATAAACATTTTCAGTATTGTTTTTGTGAAGGTTAAATTTATGTTATGTTAAAAATAAAATTAAACAGTGATAATGATTGGTGTTTCTATTTTGTTACTGCTATATTTTACCTATTCCACAATTTCATAGCCCTATAGTTATAATAACATGTATTCAGCTAATTAAAACCATATAATTTACTGCTTTTTAAAAAGCGATAAAATTTATATTGAACAGACTTAAGTTCAGCCTATTGGTTCGGCCCTCCACTACCGTCCCAGTTTCTCATGTGGCCCCTTGGAAAAATTAATTGCCCACCCCTGCTTTAAATACAAGTCACTGACAGAGCTCTGAGCCCTGTCATGGTTTCTTATACCCTACAGCGTGTTCCTGATTGTCTATTATTATTATTATTCTTTATTTATAAAGCGCCAGCATATTCCGCAGCGCTGTACAATAAGCACAGTATAGACAGGGTTACAATACATTGAACAACATTTGACAAACAGTACAGGAGGAGATGAGGGCCCTATTCCCGTAGGAACTCACAATCTGGGAGGGTTGGGGTTGGAAACCGGAGGAGAGGACTGTAAGGTGAGAGTGATTGATGGTTGCGTCAGTGAGTTGGGTGGTAGGCTTCCCTAAATAGGAACGTTTTAAGGGAGCGTTTGAAGGAAGAGAAGTTATGGGAAAGTCTGACAGTACGAGGGAGAGCGTTCCAGAGAGTGGGGGCTGCGCGTGAGAAATCCTGCAGTTTATCATGGGAAGAGGTGATGCGGGGAGAAGCTAGTCGCAGGTCACTGTTTGACCTTAGGGAGCGGGCCAGGGTGTATTTCGTGATTAGTGAGGACAGGTAGTGGGGAGCTGAGTTAGTGAGGGTTTTGTAGGTAAGGATAAGGATTTTGAACTTAATTCTGCAGTGGATGGGGAGCCAGTGAAGGGACTCGCAGAGGGGAGTGGCAGAGACAGAGCGGCGGGTGAGGTGAATTAGCCTGGCGGAGGCGTTCAGGATGGATTGTAGGGCAGAGAGGCGGGACAGAGGGAGGCCAGATAAGAGATTATTGCAATAGTCGAGTCGGGAGATTACCAGGGCGTGTATGAGTTGTTTTGTGGTGACAGCGGTAAGAAATGGCCGAATTCTGGAAATATTACGCAGTTGGTATCGGCATGAGGAGGAAAGAGACTTGATGTGGGGGATGAAGGAAAGAGCAGAGTCAAGTGTAACTCCAAGACATCGAACTTGGTTTGATGGGGAGATGGTGATACCCTCCACCGTGATAGAGAAGTCAGGAGGTGGGGAGGCATTGGAGGGAGGAATAAGTAGGAGTTCAGTCTTTGACATGTTGATCTTTAGGTGGTGGGAGGCCATCCAGGAGGAGATGCCAGATAAACAGTCACTGACTTTTGAAAGGACAGGGGGAGAGAGATCAGGGGTAGAGAGGTAGATCTGAGTGTCATCAGCGTAGAGGTGGTAATTAAAGCCAAAGCTGTTGATGATTTTGCCCAGGGAGGAGGTGTAGATGGAAAAGAGCAGAGGACCAAGGACAGAGCCTTGAGGTACACCAACAGATAGAGGCAATGAGGAGGAGGAGGAGTTACCAGCAAAGGACACACAGAAGGACCTGTTGGATAAATAGGAGTCGACCCAAGCGAGTGCAGTGTCACCGAGACCCAGAGAGTTGAGGGTCTGCAGAAGGAGGGGGTGGTCAACAGTGTCAAAAGCAGCCGAGAGGTCAAGCAGGATGAGAATAGAATAGTGGCCGTGTTTTTTAGCAGTTAGGAGGTCATTGGTGACTTTGGTGAGGGCAGTTTCAGTTGAGTGTAGGGGACGGAAGCTAGATTGTAGGGGGTCAAGTAGGGAATTGGAGGACAGGAAGAGGGAGAGGCGGTTGAAGACTAGTTTTTCTAAGAGCTTTGATGTGAAGGGAAGCAGGGATACAGGGCGGTAGTTGGATGGAGAGTTGGGATCTAGGGATAGTTTCTTTAGTAAAGGGGTAACTAGCGGGTGTTTGAAGGCGGATGGAAAGGAGCCAGTGGAGAGAGATAGGTTGAAGATGTGTGTGAGAGCAGGGGTGAGGGAGGAGGAGAGGGGAGGAATTAGATGTGAGGGAATGGGGTCGAGGGGGCACGTGGTGAGATGTGAGGAGGACAATAAGGAATTGACTTCCTCCTCAGTGGCTGGGAGGAAGCGGCAGAGGGTGGCAGAGGGGACCTCTGGGAGTGGAGGTGGCAGATAACTATCTTGTGTTGGGATGTTGCTTCTGATAGTTAAAGTTTTACTGAGGAAGTAGTCTGCCAGGTCTTGAGCGCTGAAGGCAGCTGAGGGGGGAGGTGCAGGTGGGTAGAGGAGGGTGTTGAAGGTGGACCAGAGCCGTTTAGGGTTGGAGGACAGCGTAGATATAACAGATGAGAAGAAGGATTGTTTGGCCAAGTGGAGGGCAGAGGTGTATGACCGGAGAATAAACTTGAAGTGAACAAAATCAGCTTCAGAGCGGGATTTCCTCCAGGCATGCTCTGCAGTGCGGGAGCATCTTTGCAGGTAGCGTGTCTGGAGGGTGTGCCGGGGCTGAAGCTGGCGGCGTGGGGCCTTACAGAGTCAAAGAGGAGCAAGAGTGTCTAGAGCAGAGATAAGAGTAGTGTTGTAGTGATTAGTGGCAGCATCAGGGCAGGTGAAGGATGAGGTATGAGGGAGGTGGTAAAGTAGATTGGAGAATTGATGGGGGTCCACAGCATGTAGATTTCTGCGAGTGTGTGTGCGGGGTGGGGGAGCAGGGTGTTTAGGAAGTCCAGATAGGTTGAAAGAGAGAAGGTGGTGGTCAGAGATGGGGAAAGGGCGACAATTGAACTCAGAAATGGAGCAGAGGTTGGAAAAGACAAGGTCAATAGCGTGACCATCGCGGTGGGTAGGGAGGAGGGAGGATTGTGTGAGTCCAAGGGAGGACGTGAGTGAAAGAAGTTTGGAAGCAGCAGGGGCGGAAGGATCGTCAATGGGAATGTTGAAGTCCCCGAGAATTAGGCATGGAAGATTAGAAGACAGGAAGTGAGAAAGCCAGGTAGCAAAGTGGTCAAAGAACTGGGAGGTTGGTCCCGGTGGGTGGTAGATGACTGCCACCCTGAGAGCCAGAGGAGAGAACAGGCGGATGCAGTGTGTCTCGAAGGAGGAGAAGGAGAGGGATGGGGGTGGAGGGAGATGCTAGTAGGTGCAGGTGGGAGAGAGCAGGATTCCGACCCCGCCACCATTTCTCTCACCCGGTCTGGGGGTATGGCTCAAGTGTAGACCGCCATGTGAGAGAGCAGCAACGGAGGCCGTGTCAGAGGGAGTTAGCCAGGTTTCAGTTAAAGCTAGGAGGTTGAAGGAGTTTGAAAGGAAGAGGTCATGGACGGCTGTGAGTTTGTTGCACACAGAGCGAGCGTTCCAGAGGGCGCAGGAGAAAGAGGACAGGCGCTGAGGGATTATGGGAATGAGGTTGCTGGGCTTGCAGGGAGGTGATTTATGTGTGATGGAGATAGGATGAGAGGTAAGTATTGGATGTGTTGTGGGGCCAGGGTTAGGGGATATGTCACCTGAATAGAGTAACAGCAGGAGGGTGAGAAAGAGAAGGTGGGAATGGGATTTGTGGGAGTGGGAGTGATTGGCAGCACGAGAGATAGAGGGAGACCATGTTCTGAGGAAACAAAGGAGCTCATGCGAGGCCATCATGTGGGACGAGAGGAGGGAGGGAGAGATGCAGATAGTGAAGGGGTCGGTGGTAGAGGGGCAGGAGTTACATTTAAAGAGAAAGGTAGAAGTAAAGAGTAGAAGCGTGAGAGAAAGCATGATATAGATGTGCGTTTACCCAGAGTAAAAAGTGGGCCTTGCAGTTCCTTCCTCCAGTCCCGCAACTCCAGGAATCAACTCTGAACGTCCACTTAGGGTGCCACTTGGGAATGTCACAAGAGTCAAGGCTCAGTGGAGCCACTCTTAAATGTTATATAGGGCGGACTGATTACTTTTTAACTGCCTGAATGCAAACACCTGAAGCTGGATGGGCTGTGTCAAGAGGGCAGGAGATTCACATGCTAATTAGCAAAGCAAATGGTGGAGAAAAACAAAAATAAATAAAAAAACAGAAAAAGACCAAGGTAACGTTACAATGTGGGTGCCTGCGAATACTGGGTGATGGGGGTCCTACCAGCAAAAGTATGCAGGGGATCAGTTGAGATGTGGGTGTCTGTGAATAATGGGTGATAATGTCTTACCAGCAAAAGTATGCAGGGGATCAGTTGAGATGTGGGTGTCTGTGAATAATGGGTGATAATGTCTTACCTGTGGAGAGAGGAGACACATGAATTAGAGATCGTGATGGTGGATGGCATAGGGGATCTTGGATAAAACTCCAGGAATCAACTCTGAACGTCCACTTAGGGTTCCACTTGGGAATGTCACAAGAGCCAAGGCTCAGTGGAGCCACTCTTAAATGTTATATAATCTTCTGGTATGACCTCTGGCTAGTATTCTTGACTGTGATTTCTACGTTTATCCCTTCTTGGCATTTGTTTATTCTGTGTACTGACCTCTGGCTTGCATTGTACTATGACTTCTCTCCTGCCCCTGCTCTGTACTCGTATGTATTGTGTCAGGATCGGGTAACCCCGCTTGCAGACTGTAAGCCAACAGACCCTGACCAACCGGTCCTAGAAATGGCCGGGTTATGGTCAGTAATACTGAGAATGACAAACACAAATAAAGTGGTGGAGTGCAAAGAAAAACAACCTGCGGAATAAAGTAACCCACAATGCTCTAGCTAGCCGGTCCTTTATAATGGCCGGGTTAAGCAGGGCAAACCAACAAAACACACATAGGCAGGTGTTAAGGAAATAGAGGTCCGTTATACTATGCCAGAAATCAGGGCGCCAGAATACAGGGAAGTCTAGACAAGCCGGGATCGTATAAACCAGGAAATCAGTCAGAATTGGAATCAAGAAATAACAACAAGGCACTAGGAGTAACAGGAACCACGCTAGGGCAACTTGCTAAGAGAAAGGAAGCCCTTTAAATAGAGCCACAGCACTACCTATTGGTGCTCAGAGGAGACGCCCTGCTCTGCTATAGGATAGCTGGTCATGTGCTGCGATTGGTTGTCCTTCCTGCATGTTGCATCTGATTCGCGGGCAGCACCATTCCCTGTCCTGTAGTACACAGTACCCTGGAATAAGGCTTTCTGGATATCAGCTGCTGTGACGGCCGCAACATTTCCCCGGACATGGGGCGAAGGTGCAACATTTCCCGAGACATGGGGCGAAGGTGCAACATTTCCCTGGACATGGGGCGAAGGTGCAACATTTCCCCAGACATGGGCCACCGTGACATATTGTTTATATACTTTCCTTAGTTTAGTACCTGGCCATTATTAAGGACCAGTTTCTCAGATTAGGAGTTTCCGCTGAACTGGGTTTTGTCTGCGTGCTGGGTGACTCTCTATCCTTACGGATCTGGCTTTCTGCAATGAACGTGACAGCTAGAATAGGCCCTCATACTTGGACCACGCTCCACTAGATATTCAACGGTCAACGCAGCTTTGACGCCCTTCAGAGCATACCTGGTGATTGAATACCTCTTTGCTCACCGACCCACTCCTGCTGTCAGAGGCTGAGGGTCACATTCACAATTATTTCCTTGAAAATTAAAAGCTTTCCATTTCTCCATCTACCATTTGGGAGGCTCATAAGTCGGTCCTGTGTGGTTTCTTTATCAGTAAAGCTACTGCTGCCAAGAAATCCCATTGTGCTCTCATTGAATCTTTATTGGCAGATATTAGGACTCTGGAACAGACGCATCAAGCGTTGGGGACACAGGACAATTAGGTTTCCCTCAGCCAAATGATGTCAGTTCAGTAATATTTTAAATTCTGATGCATGCATCGCTGCTCAGAAGGCTTGCTGGTCTTTCACACTACAAGAGAACAGACCAGGTAGGCTATTGGCTCGACTCTTCCACTGAAAAGTTGAGATTGCATATGTACCGGAGACTCTCTGATGGCGATACTGCTTCACGATCTGATGGATTACTTGAGACTTTCTGAAACTATTATCAGTCGTTATACGGGATGGCTGCTGGGGACACGGGTCACTTGACCTAGGGGATCATGACGTATTTGACTCCCAGACTCCGCCTTCTTGGGGGTGAGAACTTTGCACAGTTAGAGGCCCCTATTTTTGAAGATGAGATTAGAGCTGCAGTGGTATTTCAATGGGGGAAGGTGCCCTGAGTTGGACGTGTTGCCGGCAGAATATTATAACGCCTTCATAGACCCTTTGACAACCAATTTACTGTTTTTTTGCCTCACTTCGAGACAGCATTAAATTTCATCTGCATACACTATCTCGGTCATACACAAGCCAGGGAAGGATGCCATAGATGTCCTGCAAAAACATATTAAGGGTTATAATATTTAATATGTGGGTAAAAGCTGCTTGATCCAGGGAGAAATCGGACTGCCATTTTGGTGTCAAAAAGTATTTTTCTTCCCAGTATGTTGCATATTGGCGAGCAGTAGGTAATGTGTGAATGCCTGAACCCAATTGGCTGAAAAAAATGTGTGTCTATGTAATAATGTAAATAGCTACCGTCCGATATCGCAGATTAATACAGATGTCAAGCTTCTGGTGAAAATTATGGCATCAAGGCTATTACCCACTTGCTACCTGATCTCATCCATTGTGATCAGATCAGTTTCGTTCAGAACAGAGAAGCACAGGATGCAACCACACGAGTGTTGACTGCCATGGGCTTGGCAGGGAGGACAGGCGACAGTCTTTGCTATCTACAGATGTGGAGAAAGCCTTCATCAGAGTGCAATGGTATTTTATGTTCACCACTCTGCGCCTTTGGGGTCTTGGATCTAGCTTTCTGTCCTTGCTGGGGCGCGTATTTAACTCCCCTACAGCCAGAGTACGGGTCAACCGCGTTCTATCCAGCCACGTGAGAATACAGAATGGGACGTGACAGATGTTGTCCCCTTTTGTCACTTTTTTGTCCTTTTATTAGAGCCTTTATTGGAGTAAATCTGCATCTATGATCAAATACAGGGTATAGCAGGTCATGCTGGAACCCACAAGATCCTGGCTTATGTTGATGATCTGATGTTCCAGATCACCAATACAACGACTTCACTTCCACAAATTTAACAGGAGCTGGAGACCTAAGGTGACTTGTCTGGTTATAGAATAAACAAGTCTGAATCTCCACTGCGCCCCCTGGACAATGGCTGCTCTTAAAGTACAGTATCCCTTCAAATAGTGACAGCTTAAGATGAGCTACCTGGGAGTTTGGCTGTCAAGTATTCTTCAAAAAGTATAGGAATACAACTTTCATGATATGCCCCACACCTTTCACGCAGACTTGACACACTGGACTGGCCAACATATTTCATAACTAGGTAGGGTAACCCACAGTTACCATGAGGAGTGCTCGTTTAGCAGAGGGAAGCTGCTAGATGGCCTTGCATCTCTTTAGGGAGGGAGACCTAGGCTTTATATGTATCCCTACGGATGAGGAACAATTGTTCCTGATGGAGGTGTTTTAAACTTCACCAAATTAAATCATACCTACAAGCACTTAACTGTGGCTTTAACCTTAGCATGCAACTATCCTCATTCAATAAATTTTGCCATATGTGCCTACAGCTCTTGCAGGGTTAGCCTTATTTTGCTGCAATTTTCAGATGGAATTCTGCCATCTTTCCAGAGTAGGAGGAAGGTGGAGTTGCGCCTCCTCTTTGACAGGCTCAGTAGACAAATGCACTTGTTCTGGTGCATAGGTCTACAAGGGCCACCAGAGCACAGGGGACATCTTACAAATAGCTTTTCTTCTGGTACATGTTGCCTCCCTTCTTATCTCTTATGTTCCCATCTGTTTTATCGGTGTGTCAGAGATGTGAATCAGAAATTGGTTTTCGCCTCCACGTCTGGTGGGATGGCCCACTCATTGCCGTATTTTGGGGCGTTGTCCGGGAGGAGCATGTTAGATGTTTCTTTGGAATTACTACCCCAATGCTTCCTGTTGCTACATTTGCCATCGTTAATAGAATAGGTACAGCGCACCAAGGAATCTGGAATTCATACACTTATTGCATAACTCCTGCAGATAGATCTCTCCAGATGTTTTCAACATTATATATTAAATATAAAATAAAAATATTATTGCGTAATATGTATATACAGAGGTGTATATATTTGCATATTTTATACACTCATAACTAGAGCCTTAACGGGCTCTAAGGGGAATCACCTTTTGGGTATGTGTCTTCTATTTCTCAGGTACCCAATGACCTTCAACTCTTCTACTTCAATAATCACTTGAGAAGAAAAGATAGAACATGGAGTGCTTCCTAGTGTCACCCCTGACTCTTGGATATGGGCAGATGGATTTTTCAGGGAAATCCAAAAAACCTTCAAAGGCAATTTATAACAGGCAGGCAGGATAAAAGAATATAGCGCTTTTATTTAAAAAAAAATCAATTACCAGGACGTATTTCACCGGCGAACTGGCTTCCTCAGCTAGCAAAACAAATCTAACATCTTAAAAAAAATCTTTCCCTTTCTTATCCCTCTAATTAGACAAATTAAAATCACTGGCGTCTCTTTTTCAGACCGAATTCAAGTCTCTTTCAGATCCACTTCCCATCTGTAGGTTCGAAATCCCAGTGGTTTCCACAGCATATCCGTGCCGTATGAGTTCCATTGTTGGAGCGAAGCAGATGTATCCCATTGATCACCACTCCCTTACGTCACAGTCAGGTCACTCACATGAGTTTTCTAAACTTAAATCCAGAGCGGGATGTTGAGTCCTGTTGGTTACTACGGGATCTACCGTAATGTGGATCATATGTACGCTTGTGTTCCATTTGGGGATTAAATACAACATTAATTATTAAATTAATATGCAATAATTAATGCCCTAAATTGCAACAATAATATTTTTCTTTTGGGTATTATGGTCGAATATATATATATATATATATATAAGAAAAACACACAGGGCAAACAGCGTACACACTGCCCCTAGTTTTCCTTCTTTGGTATGTAATATTAAAATTTTTGGCAGAAATCATTCATGATCACTACAATCCACCCTTTGACTTATGTCATAAATCAATCATCTATGAAACAACCTCCCCAATTTGAAAGAATACATGCTTCTCACCAACAATATGTGTGCTTTATCAACTAAGAATTCAGCAAAGGTGCACCATTGAGCGTGTGCCTTACCAGTTACAAAACCTTGGCCTAGAATAGGCACATACACACCCTTATTATAGTGTACAAATCAAAACCAACGATATTGTATTTATGTGAGGATGTGTGGTGGAGCTTAATAAAGTATTAGACACAACAACCCCATAGCACCTGTAATTCATGTCATGAAAGGACAGTCACTGGAGCTGGATACTGTAGGCAGCCTGACATTTACCATACATTAGTCCTGGAAAGTTTTCTTTCTTCTTTTTCTTCAAAGAACACACACAGCCTGATCGGTGAATAAAATCTCCTTGCTGGAAAGTTCTTGAATGAAAACGCAGGCAATGGTCTACACAGGCCAAAATGACCACTCACTTGGTGCCAATCATCACAACTAAACATTTGGTTGTGATTAGGGATGAGCTGTTCGGTTCGATCAGTTCGGAGTTCGATTCAAACTTTGGTCATTCGAAAGTTCGCGAACTTCGAACTTTTTGGGTGTGTTCGGTTCGAGTTCGCAAAAAAAAGATTTTGAAAAAAGTATAAAAAAATACTAAAAAATCTAGAAATAAAGAGACTTTTTACTGCAGAATATTATAAGCAATGGTTTATTAGATATTGAATTAAAAACTAATGTGTACGTGCAAAGATTCTCACCTCTGAATGACCTGTGTTTTTCAAACTGCATAAACACCAAGTGTTTCCATAAACACCAGGTGTTTTTAGTCTGGTGTAATGAATTTGATACATTGTATGTAGAAAGAGGGGAGTGTCACGATGGGGGTCAGGGACCTGACCTGACAGAGAGGGGTGTGAGCCTAATGAGCAGTGAAAATAGACCATGAGCCTGAACTAGAAAAATAAATACATATAATTTATTCTAGGAACCAAGAACTTAAATACAATAAACAGAGCCTTTAACCTCACGGCAAGAAATATAAAGAAAACCAGGTATAAACAAAATAGGCAACTAAACATGGGAGGCAGAATTAAACATGATACAAGAAGGCAAGAAAAACAGTGCAAACCAGACATGAGCCTGTAAACAGAATGACCAGGAAAACAGGCTAAACAGGATAAATCTAGACCAGGGAAAGACCAGACATGAGCGAGCTGGAAGACAGACAGACTGAACAGGATAAAATTAGACCAAGGCAAACCAGACAGGAGCTTGAAGACAGACTGAACTGAACTGAATAGATGATTCAGGATGAATCTAGAGCAAGGCAAACCAGACATGAGCTGAATGACTGATCCAGGATGAATGAGACCGCACCCTACTAAGGGAGTGGTCTCCATTTATACAAAATGGTCCAGGGTGAACCAATGGAGTCCAGGTACTAATCAGGCTTGGAATCCAAGAAATGAACGAAATAAAAATAAACCAAAAGCAGCAATGTCCACTACTGCCAGAGGGGGCGCCAGAGACCCAGAACGTCACATATCCCCCCCTCCACGAGCAGACCCCGGATGCTCAAAAAAAAGACAATAAGAATGAAAGTAAAAAGTCAATGGGTCCTGTAGGCACGTAGAGCCCTCGCGTACACCAGTCACCAAAGTCCCCTGAGGTCCCACTCAGAGTCGTCATCCTCCTCAAGACGCCCCCGTCTATGAGGGTGGGAGCCAAAACTGGGTCCAGGTTTGAAGACACTGGCACCAGTCCTTTTGTGTCTCCTCCCCCTGGTACGGGACGTGGAATGGACAGCAACAGTGTCCTCCCGGCTCTGCGGCAACAGGAAGATGGCACCAGTGGCGATCCGGTTCTGTGGCAATTTGACTGGGACAGCAGCAGCACAGCTCCGTAGGTTGGTGACCTTGGCACGGCTCTGCGGCGACTGGACTGGAACCACTGGGCTAGAAGACACCGGGACAGCTGGGCTCGAAGACACCGGGACAGCTGGGCTCGAAGACACCGGGACAGCTGGGCTCGAAGACACCGGGACAGCTGGGCTCGAAGACACCGGGACAGCTGGGCTCGAAGACACCGGGACAGCTGGGCTCGAAGACACCGGACAGCAGGGCTCGAAGACACCGGGACAGCTGGGCTCGAAGACACCGGGATAGCAGGGCTCGAAGACACCGGGACAGCTGGCTCGAAGACACCGGGACAGCAGGGCTCGAAGACACCGGGACAGCTGGGCTCGAAAACACCGGGACAGCTGGGCTCGAAGACACCGGGACAGCTGGGCTCGAAGACGCCGGGACAACTGGGCTCGAAGACGCTGGGACAACTGGGCTCGAAGACGCCGGGACAGCTGGGCTCGGTGGGGCAGTGCCCTTGGTGTGGACCGGTTGGGTAGCACCCTTGGCAAGGACAGGAGGGGCAGCTCCTTTAGCACGACTCTGTGGTGACTTGGACACGGCAGCAACAGCGCGGCTCTGCGGCGACTCGGACATGGCGGCAGCAGCACGGCTCTGTGGGTCAGCGACCTCATCACGGCTCTGCGGCGACTCGGTCCTGGCGACGGCAGCACGGATCTGTGGGTCAGCGACCTCGGCACGGCTCTGCGGCGACTCGGTCATGGCGGCAGCAGCACGGCTCTGCGGCGACTTGGTCATGGCGGCAGCAGCACGGATCTGTGGGTCAGCGACCTCAGCACGGCTCTGCGGCGACTCGGTCATGGCGGCAGCAGCACGGGTCTGTGGGTCAGCGACCTCGGCACGGCTCTGCGGCGACTCGGTCATGGCGGCAGCAGCACGGGTCTGTGGGTCAGCGACCTCGGCACGGCTCTGCGGCGACTCGGTCATGGCGGCAGCATCACGGGTCTGTGGTCAGCGACCTCGGCACGGCTCTGTGGCGACTCGGTCATGGCGGCAGCAGCACGGCTCTGCGGCGACTCGGTCATGGCGGCAGCAGCACGGATCTGTGGGTCAGCGACCTCGGCACGGCTCTGCGGCGACTCGGTCATGGCGGCAGCAGCACGGATCTGTGGGTCAGCGACCTCGGCACGGCTCTGCGGCGACTCGGTCATGGCGGCAGCAGCATGGGTCTGTGGGTCAGCGACCTCGGCACGGCTCTTCGGCGACTCGGTCATGGCCGGCTCGGGTGAGCGTGGCTTGGAAACTACCGGCTCGGGTGAGCGTGGCTTGGAAACTACCAGCTCGGGTGAGCGTGGCTTGGAAACTACCAG
The DNA here is from genome assembly GCA_009667805.1 of Leptobrachium leishanense. Classification (NCBI taxonomy): domain Eukaryota; kingdom Metazoa; phylum Chordata; class Amphibia; order Anura; family Megophryidae; genus Leptobrachium; species Leptobrachium leishanense. Next base: position 238,572,233 of record CM019066.1, read on the forward strand.
CTCGGGTGAGCGTGGCTTGGAAACTACCAGCTCGGGTGAGCGTGGCTTGGAAACTACCAGCTCGGGTGAGCGTGGCTTGGAAACTACCAGCTCGGGTGAGCGTGGCTTGGAAACTACCAGCTCGGGTGAGCGTGGCTTGGGAACCACCTTGGCTTGGCACTGTGGAGCGTTGACCCCGGCTTGGCACTGTGGAGCGGTGACCCCGGCTTGGCACTGTGGAGCGGTGACCCCGATTTGTTCGCGCTGCAGGGCAGCACTCTTGACTGGAACTGCTGGCTTACACCTGGTCTCTCCCTCTTGGGCAGCGGACTCTGGAGATCCTGCGGGTTGCAGGGCAGCGGACTCTGGAGAGTCCTTGCGCTGTAGGGCAGTGGACATGGATACTGCGGCCTGGCATGGCTTGGTCAAGGAGGTTTGGTAAGGCTGGACCGTGAGGGCCTTCTGTGGGCGCACCTGGCAGGTTGCCACTCTGTGCAGGCAGGAACCACAGTAGAAACATAAGCCATGGGTTTTCCTCCATACCCTTTCCTCCAGGGTCAGGGGTCCTCTGGAATCTTTCACTGGAACAGGTTCCTTTGGGAAGGCGTCCCTGGGAGTTTTCCGCAGTATAGCACTCAGCCGCTCCAGGTGCTGTTCTGCAGCTTTATTAACCTTTTGCAGGTTCTCCAACAGACCAAGAATCACTGCTAGCTCACTTGTTACTGGCGGTCTCATTATGTCACGATGGGGGTCAGGGACCTGACCTGACAGAGAGGGGTGTGAGCCTAATGAGCAGTGAAAATAGACCATGAGCCTGAACTAGAAAAATAAATATATATAATTTATTCTAGGAACCAAGAACTTAAATACAATAAACAGAGCCTTTAACCTCACGGCAAGAAATATAAAGAAAACCAGGTATAAACAAAATAGGCAACTAAACATGGGAGGCAGAATTAAACATGATACAAGAAGGCAAGAAAAACAGTGCAAACCAGACATGAGCCTGTAAACAGAATGACCAGGAAAACAGGCTAAACAGGATAAATCTAGACCAGGGAAAGACCAGACATGAGCGAGCTGGAAGACAGACAGACTGAACAGGATAAAATTAGACCAAGGCAAACCAGACAGGAGCTTGAAGACAGACTGAACTGAACTGAATAGATGATTCAGGATGAATCTAGAGCAAGGCAAACCAGACATGAGCTGAATGACTGATCCAGGATGAATGAGACCGCACCCTACTAAGGGAGTGGTCTCCATTTATACAAAATGGTCCAGGGTGAACCAATGGAGTCCAGGTACTAATCAGGCTTGGAATCCAAGAAATGAACGAAATAAAAATAAACCAAAAGCAGCAATGTCCACTACTGCCAGAGGGGGCGCCAGAGACCCAGAACGTCACAGGGAGTGTCTGCTTCTGAGTGAGAATTAATTTCCCTCCTAAAACTTCTTCCATTCTTCTCCCATTTATCTCACTTTACAAATCAGCTATTTTGACCTAGAATTTTCCATTCTCCAGTCATTCTCCTGCTTTTCACCGCTCTCTGAATAAACCTGACAGGGTTATTCAGAGAAAGGTGAAACTCAGGAGAATGACTGGAGAAGAGAAAATTCTAGGTCAAAATGGCCAAACCAGAAAAATTCTCCCATTTATCTCACTTTCCAAATCAGCTATTTTGACCTAGAATTTTCTCTTCTCCAGTCATTCTCCTGAGTTTCACCTTTCTCTGAATAACGCTGTCAGGGTTATTCAGAGAGCAGTGAAAAGCAGGAGAATGACTGGATAATGGAAAATTCTAGGTCAAAATAGCTGATTTGGAAAGTGAGATAAATGGGAGAATTTTTCTGGTTTGGCTATTTTGACCTAGAATTTTCTCTTCTCCAGTCATTCTCCTGAGTTTCACCTCTCTCTGAATAACCCTGATAGTCATAAAACACAATCGGCCACAATACTCAGCCACTAATTGGGTTAGTTGAGACTCATGGGAAATGTAGTTCAAAAACAACTGGATGGCCAAGGTTGCTGCACCTCTGAATTATAAAAATACAGGGTTATCCAAAGAGATCCGAATGGCTGGAGAAAGGTAACCGAATGCTGAAAATCAGCGTTTGGTTACCTTTCCTGGCCATTCGGCTATCCAGAGAGCAGTGATATGTATTCTGCAAGCATCACAGGAATGGCCTCGGTCCAGTGATGATAGAGACAGCTGCTTTGTCACCAGACCCAGTGACCATACAGGAAACAACTCAAGTGAGAATAAAAAGACCAGGACATAAATGCTGTCTTGGGTGTTTCTTATTACTCTGGGGCAAATTTCATACATTCAGTAATTTTGTCAAAATAGGAGTGTCACAAATTCATGGATTACAAACCAATAAAGAATCAATACGTCAGTAATATAGGAAACGTGTTTTTTCTACTTTGGGCAGTACCTAGACTTACACAAACATTTCCTGTCCTTGCCTAGTAGGCACAACTAAATTGACGTCACAACTATATCCTGTTCTTGAAATAAGAATGTTCCATAGGATATATGAACAATAACCATGTGTATCCCTCCCTTCCTCTCGGCCAGCCAGCCTCTCTTAGTTTCAACAGGAAGCCAAGAGAAAGACCAGACTCCGCATTACCTCATGAACACATTCGGTATTTGCTGAGCAGTCAATCAGGCCCTATATATTTATATAGATATCAAATATTACTAGAATATTATTATTATTATTATTATTATTCTTTATTTATAAAGCGCCAACATATTCCGCAGCGCTGAATATAGAAATATGTATACAGTGAATTAGCTACCATATTTCAAAATTCCTTTCAATCCGTCGTTTGATCACGAATCATGTGATCATTAATTAAAAAAGAAAACTAAACTAAACTAGTGAACCTATTACAAGTGGGGTTACATTGTCATCATATTATACATATAAATCATTCCAATACGTAGAAATAAAAAAAGAAAAAGAGAGGTTAGTAATTACTCATAAGAGTGGAACGTTGAAGAGGAATCAAAGTAGGTGGGGGTGGAAGTATAGGATAGGCTGGCATCATAGGTGAGTTAGAAACGCAACATTTCTCAAGGCACAGCATCAACAATTTGTAAAAAATGGCAATAACAAGAATAATCATAACGCGATACATTAAACCATGTAAAATAGTTGAACCTAGGCTACCAAAAATAGAACTAAAGCCAAAGGACCAATCAAATCTATCTAAGGGACTTGATACTTTCCTGAGTTGGGTTTGAATTTCCTCAATATCATGTATATCTTGAGAAACTTCACCTGAAATGTCATCTATGTGAAAACAACAATGGGTCAAATTAAGAAGACCACATACACCACCCTCCTTCATTAACAAATAATCAAGGGCCATACGATTCTGAATTACTGCATCTCTAATCTGACGTTGCTCAGCAGAAAGAACTGCTAGCGCATTTGTAGTGTGATTAAACCTGTCATCAACTAAGTCTACAAAAAGGTTCATTTTAGAATACAAACGAGCAACACCATATGCGGGTAGCAAGATTACACCAAATCGCTCTGCCTCAGAGGTTTTGACAGATATGGAGGAGCGACGAGAGCGATGTACAGTGTTATGTAGGTCAATGTGCATACCAGACGGAACATAAGGATGAATAGTATGAGATGGACCAATAAGACCCAAAATACATTCACCAACATAGGTTCTAGGTATTACCAAATATGCCCATTTACCACATAACCAGTAAAAAGGGGGGTTAAGGGGCAAGGTAGCATAAGCATCAATATAATATGTTGCAACCATTATCATACTAGAGTATGTACCATCTTCCACTTGCAAGGTCCAATCTTTTGGACTGTTGGAATCATGTAAGTTATGTTTCCCAAAAGATGCTACATTCCACACAGTATTTTTAAACAAAACATGGGTAGCATTAATTTGGGATGCGTTAATACATCCAAACATGAAATCAGCAGAGTTGGCGTTGCCAACACTTACAGGGAAGGTTTTATCCATCCATTGCCATAAACTTACACATTTATCTGGTATACCTGGGTTAGAACAAAAGGGAGGACACTAGCTTAGAATGCCAAGGGGTGCTGAACCAGGAAGAAGAACTATTACCGTAATGAAAGGAAACACGAAAAGTGACTTGTAGATTCAGCTCAGAATTATTAGGGACATACATATGATCCATTATAACCTGGCAAGGAGGTTCCTTTCTGTTAGGTTCTGGTGAAGGCATTCTACCAGTAATGTTAAATCTCATTCGTATCACTGCAGTAACACAATGTTCGTGTAAGAGGGGAGCACGTATAAAAGTGGCACCTGGATTGTTAGTAGTTTTAGAGAAAGTAGGTAGTGTAAACAAATCATCATCAAAAAGACTTAGATTCAAAGCAACTCCTTCATACGGTATACCATATTTAGAACTAGTCGATTTGGCCATACATATCCAGCAGGACTTGTTGAAACATAAAAGTTCATATATAGTCTGAGCAGCATATGCATAGTTATTAGGTCGATGCAAGTCTCTTTTCAAACGCATATTAAGAACTGGGGGACGAGCAAAGGAGATATTGTGGGTGGGGACCTACAATATCTTTCCAAAAACATCTGTGATAGTAACATGAACTACCAGTAAGTATGATGAAATAAATCCTAATGATTAAAAGCGAACCAACAAAAAATAAAACAGTTCTTGGAAAAAGAGCAAAACATCTCGGTAGTAGTTCTAGCAATAGACACTGCAAGTGTAAAATCAGAGTTAATACAATATGTATTACTTTGTGAAAAAGGAAAGTTCATCAAAAAATAAACAGTTCGTGTAAATGAGGAAAAAAGGTACTACTCTTCAGGTTGAATGGGACAATTAATAGGCATAAAAAATAAATTGGGGGAAAACGATTCTTCTGCTGGGAAACCAGCCAACAGGTTAGGCTAGGGACAGATGAGCGCATTTTCTGCGGCCACCGTCAAAATGTACGTCGATGCGTGCGCACGCATTTTTTCACGGAATACGCTTAAGTGGTCAGACGATGCGCAATTCTGGACGTATTTCATGACGATGGGGTGAAAAGAAGTCTAGGGAAATCCGGCTGTTTGAACGTTATGTTGGCCGCACACTAGCAGCGTCTGACATCTCCTAATCACGCACACACGCTGCTATGCGGCCGCAGCGCACTCTGTACGTCAGTACCAGCGGTTTAACGTTCTCGAAAAAATGCGTTCATTTTCCACTTGCGTTGCGCGGCCGGACTTTTGTGCGACCGTACTTCGTATATTGGCTGTCATTGCCCGTCATCTGCTGCTAGTGCGGCCGTGATTATGTGCGCCAGAACGCGCGTTCGCACTGCCTCAGTCTGACCCTAGCCTTAGCAGGGGCTTACAACTGCTGTGGCCCACACTCCAGATTCATCAGCGGGATACGTCACAGGAGGAGGTCATCTAGAAGCAGGGGTCAGCGATTCCACATCTTGGGTTGAGGTCACAGGTGGATCAGGAATGAAGTCATCAGGGATGAATGGCGCTTTCTTTATCCTTGATGCATGGATCCAGGAAGGTGATTCATCCGTCAGCACGGCAGTTCTGGTCACAGCAAGGACGGTAGTCGGCTCTCCATATGGTGGATCAATGGTTTTGTGACGATGCAGGGCCTTCACGAGCACTCGATCTCCTGGAACAAAACAGTGAGTAGGATCTGTGGAGAGAGGCGGAAAAGAGCAGGAGACCGTTCTATGGAAATCATGCAATGTTTTAAGCAACTGAGTAACATATGCTTCTCTAAATTCATCCAGATCACCTGGTAACATTACCAGGGGACCTTGCTTAGGAATTCATGGGGTAGGAAAGGGTCTTCCCATGAGAACTTCAAAGGGGGAGAGACCAGTGACAGAATGGGTGGTCATTCTTATTTCTGCAAGAATGGCTGGAAGGTAATCCGGCCAGTTCTTGAAGGTACCCTCAGTAGCTTTTCTAAGTTTATTTTTGATATTTCTATTTTGCCGTTCCACGATTCCGGAACTTTCCGCATGGTATGGGCAATGAAACTTCCATTGAATGGCCATTAATTTTACCAATTCCTGTGTGATCTTGGAGGTAAAGGCAGGACCATTATCTGAATCAGTAGATATGGGGCATCCATATCTGGGTATTAATTCTTTACAAAGAATTTTGGCAACAGTTCTGGCATTTTCTCTTGCAGCAGGGAAGGCTTCAGGTCATCTAGAAAACTTGTCAACTATTACCAGAAGGTATTTCAGGTTACCTTTTGCAGTGGGCATGTGTGTAAAATCAATTTGGAGTTCCTGGAATGGACCATTAGCTGGCGGTAGGTGTTGAGTTTTAATTTTTGGGCCCTGTGTATTATTTCTGGCACATATAAGGCAACGAGAAAGTTGGGAATTAATCATTGCCTTAAGATTGCAAACAGAAAAATGCTTAGCCATTTTGCTGTATGTGAGTTTGGGAGATCTGTGGCCAGGACCGTGAAAAGAAAAAAATAAAGATTGGCGCTGCTGCAGCAGGTAGGCCCACTCTCCCTCCTTTCTCATAAATTCTAACATCAGGCGGAATTTTTTGAGACTTCACAAGGCCTTCTGAGGCCCAATGAGAAACATCAGCTTCAGTAGCACCTGCCTGGAATTCTTTAAGCATCCATTTCTGGGGCAGCAGAAAAGGAGAAAGGTAGCAGGTGACAATTGGAGGGTGAGGAACAAGAGAAATGGTAGGAGATGAAAGAGCAGCAGCTTTAGACTTAGATTCAGCAAAGTGATTGCCACAAGAAACAAAAGAGTCAACAGGATCATGACCTTTGCATTTAACAACAGCAAGACGAGAAGGCAATAGAATAGCAGACAGGAGATCAGAAATCAGATCAGAATGAGAAATAGGACGTCCATCAGCCGTAGTAAAACCACGGCGATGCCATAGTGCACCAAAATCATGCACAACACCAAATGCATAACGAGAGTCAGTGTAAATGGTGACAGGGAGATCTTTAAAAAGTTTACATGCAGCTGTTAAAGCAAAGAATTCCGCAGCTTGCGAAGAATTTGAAGGAATGGAAGCAGATTCATGCACAATGTCAGGCAATTCAACCACAGCATAACCAGTCAGATACTGTGAATCAGAAGGATGAGAACAGGAGCCATCAACAAAGATATGACGAATATCAGGACCTTCTAGAGGAGTGTCAGAAAGATCAGATCTAGAAGAGGTCATTAGTTGAATGAGCGGAAGACAATCATGTAATTCACGAGGCTCCTCTTGGTCTTCGCGTAGACGCAGGAGAGCGTTAAGAACAACAGAAGAACCAGAAGTGACAGAAGAGTATTTGACAGACAAATTAGAGGTAGAAGTTAGTACAGTTTCATAACCAGACAAACGTTGGGAAGAAATGTGCTGGGTAGAAAGGTTACGAAGTACATGCACACAATTCTTGTGTTGTGTATGGAGAATCGTGTCAGTACCTAGGGTTAAGGACTGAACGGTTTCCACAGCCATGGCACAGGCAGCCAAGGAGCGGAGACAATTTGGCATTCCCTGAACAACAGGTGGCATGACTTTTGACAAAAATGCAGTTGGACACAGCGCCCCCCGTGGACCTGTGCAAGAACAGCCGCCATTGTGCACCCATCCTCCCTACAGTAGAGGTGGAAAGGCAGTTTATAGTTCGGTAGCCCCAGTGCTGGTGCAGTAGCCAACAGTTCCTTTAACGTATCAAAGGCAGACACCATGTCTGGAGACCAAACAATTTGGTCTGGAGCTGTGCGCGCAGCAGACGCACGAAGAACAGAGTCATAATCGGAACAGTCTGGTATCCAGTGGCAACAAAAATTCACCATCCCTAGAAAGGACAACATGTCTGTTTTGGAGGCAGGATGCTTGAACTGGAGCAGGCTCTGAATGCGGGACGGTGAGAGGACACGAGATCCCTGAGTGATAACGAAACCCAAATATTCAACAGAGGTGGATCAAAATTGCATATTTTTTCTGGACACCTTGTGGCCTTCTGAGTGTAGATGGTTGAGGAGAGCAACAGAGTCAGTGTGACATGCAGCTTGGCTGGGGCTACAAAGGAGGAGGTCATCCACATACTGTAGTAAGGTGGAGCCTTCTGGCGGACTGTAACTCAACAGAGTCTCACACAGTGCACGTGCAAAGGTAGCGGGACTGTCAATAAATCCCATAGATAATACTGACCAACAAAACTGACTACCTTCAAATGTAAAGGCCAAAATGTGTTGTGTATCTGGATGTACTGGGACAGAAAAAAAGGCATTTTTTAGGTCTATGACTGTAAAATGTGTGGAGTCTGGGGGTATGGAGGTGAGAAGGGTTGGGAGGTCAGGTACAGGTTGGGAGAAATAGGAATTATGATTTCATTGAGAGATCTGAAATCCTGAGTAAAGTGATATCCATCTCCTTTAGGCACAGGATTTACAGCAGTGTTGTACGAACTTACAATGGGACACAGAATGCCAGTAGCAAGGAAGCGGTGAATGAATTCCCGTATTCCTTCAATTTTAGCAGGTGACAGATTATATTGCTTGTGATAGACAGGAGTTGCAGATTCCTTTAATTTTGCCAAATATGGGGTGCATGAGATAGAACCCACATCATATTCGTCAATTGCCCATACATCCGGATGTACACACAATTCGAGATCAGGTGCTGAAAGGAAAGCACAGTGAAGAGGAGAGAAGGAATGGGAGGAAGAGTTAGGTGGAGAGAGGGGAGGGGCTGATGGGGGATGAAGTGTGCTGGGAGCAGCTTCAATAGAAAAGAATGGAGAATCCACATGTAAAGATCCAGATGGCATGCAGATAATAGACACAACAAGCAAAGAAAGCAAATCTCTGCCTAACAAATTAACAGGACAGGTAGGGAGAACATGAAAAGAATGAAACACATAGGCAGGAGAAGAATTTGAAGAAATAGCAATGGGTGGGGTGACAAACGTTTCTGTTAGGACTCCAATTAATCCCCAAAGATGGCATCTCAGCAGGTTTAATTGACCACAAACACCACTCTATTGTAAGCGTCAAATTTGTAGCACCCGTATCCACAAGGAATGCGGTTTTATGATCCTCCAAATTAAGGATCAGTAGGGGCAAATGGTCAACTGTTTCTGAAACCTGAACACATGAGATGGAGCATGCCTCTGGGCCACAATATGCATTTGATTGGTTTTGCCAATCAATCTTATGACGAGGTGGATCACAGGCATTGTTAGGAGAGGTAACAGCATTGCTTGTTGGAGATCGTGGCTGGGGGTTCATAGCAGTATTGCCAATGTTCCTGGGATTATGAGGGCATTCATTACGCCAGTGATTTGGATCACCACAAATGAAACAAGTACCTGGGGTACGTGTGGGGTGTTGAGGACGATAATAAGTCCGATTAGGGCGAGGACCATTATTACCTGGGGGACCTGTAGGACCATTAAAAGCAGTTAACATATATTTAGAATGCTGCAGGTCAAAGCAACCAGCAGAATCTTTAACAAGAAGCCTATTATTAAGATCAATAGGTACCACCGTTGGCCAGTTATCAATAACCTGTTTAGCAATTCTCTGGGTATCATCTCTGAGATTACCCATGAGAGTTTGAGTGTAGAGGAGACCCATATCTCCATTTAATGTCATGCCAGCATCCTCCTTCCAGTTCTTATGGAACCGGTGGACGAATTCGGTGACCGATTCTTTGGCATTTTGTTTGCATGCAATGGCTGCGACCATAGAACGTCGAGCTCCATAATTACGAGTCCATTCATCACAAACTTCTGTCCACATATCATCAATCTGGACCGATGTTTGTAAAGGCACATTTTGGGGTGTAATAGGGGCACCTATTAGAGGAGCATGGGGGGGGTTGAAGTGAGAGAACACGAGTCCAATCAAAACCAGTGTCATCAGCATATCCCATGACACCGTTAATGATCAACCTATAATCAATAATCTTCCTGAATTAGTTGTAATCCTCGTGTCGCCCGTTTAAGATATTGTGTTGTCGCGGTCGGGAAAATTCGGGGACTAGGAGAACCCTTAATTATAGAATTTAAGGTTCCTATATCAGGGGGCATAATAACGACATTATTTCCTGCAATTAAATAGGGCATCTGATATCTAGCAGGGGGGTTGATAGTTTTGCCAGATTGGGTCCTAGTTATTATGTTCTGAAGTTGGGGTTCAAATTGGTCAATAAAAGATTGCATTTGGGGAGAGTATCCTACACGGTTGGGTTTGGAAGTGGATACAAATGAAGATGTACTGAATTTAGACATAGGGGTTTTATTTTGCCAATCATATGTGCTAGTTTCATCTTGTTCTGTGTCAGATTCTGTTTCAACATGGGGTATTCCTACGATAGCACCTAAAACACCTATATTTTGTGTTAGGGCTTCGGGGGAAGGCAGAGGATTAGTAGTGGTTTCAATAGTTGTAATCACAGCTGCCAAAGTCTTAGGCTAGGGTCAGACTAACGCATTTTTCACGTTGTCCGTGAAAAAGTGCGTTCGAACGAATGGACGTATTTTTTCACGGAATACGCAATAGCGGTCATACGATGCGCAGTTTCATCCGTGATTTTGTACGGATCATCAATAAAACACTTTTTGGGTCTGGACGTTATGTTGGCCGGACATTAGCAGCGTCTGACGTCTCCTAATCACGCACACACGCCGCTAGCGGACGCAGCGCACTCTGTACGTCAGTACTAGTGGTTTCACGTTCTCGAAAAAATGCGTTTGTTTGCCGCTTGCGTTGCGCGGCCGCACTTTTGTGCGACCGTACTTCGTATATTGGCCGTCATTGCCCGGCATCTGCTGCTAGCACGGCCGTGATTAAGTGCGGCTGCACGCGCGTTCGCACTGCCTCAGTCTGACCCTAGCCTAACGGTCAAGGCTGGGATAAAGGGAAGAGGGTTTGGGAGTAGGTTGTGAAAGGGCAGGAGGAGAGGAATTGTAAGGTGGGGGATTATCTATGGACCATGATACATCTTTAGGAGTTTTAGAAATGGGGTTATATGAAGAGGACAAGTGAATCCACACTTTACCACATTCCTTCATACATTTTCTATCCCAATTTGAGTCAGGTTGGAAATATGCGAAAGCTTTCTGGTCGCCAAGACATAAGCCTTTTATCATGAACATATGATAGGAAGAGAAGCTTCCTGAGTTTGGGAATGGATCAAAAGAATGCATGGCTGTAGTCCAGCCAGTGAGACAATCTATAAAGGGCGTGGTGAAATATTCGCCAGCAACACGTTATACATAATCGGCAGGCGTTTCAGCAGGGCCATTTTGGGGCATTAATTTCTTATTGAAGTGCTTATTTATCTATTTATTTATAAAGGATTTTACCAGGAAGGATACATTGAGATTTCTCTCGTTTTCAAGTATGTCCTGGGTTCGAGAACATTGAGTGGTTACAGAAATACAAAATAGTAAAATGCAAGATATTAACACAAGACCAAATACACAGATTAACAGAAAAATAAATATGGAGGAAATAAAGTCATTATGTTACATGTTTACAGGTGCATTTCGTATTGAGGTATGTTAATAGGGAAGTCTTAAGGGACTTTAGACTGGGGGAAGATTTGACGGTGTCTGGGAGGTTATTCCATATTTGCGGTGCTCTGTAGGAAAATGAGGATCGAGCCACTTTCTTTTTGTATTGTGGTATTGCAAGTAAGGTGCTGGTCCTGGATCGGAGGTTATAGGATGAGGGAACTGCCGGGGGAAGCAGCATATTCAGGTAGGGTGGTAGCTTCCCAGAAAAGCTCTTAATCACCAGGTTGGAAAGGTGAAGGATGCGTCTAGAGTCCAGTGATGGCCAGTTTAGTTCTTTTAACATGTCACAATGGTGTGTCATGTAGTTACATTGTAGCACAAAGCGACAGAATGAGTTATACAATGTAGTAAGTTTCTGGAGGTGTGTTTGTGGGGCGGCTGCATACACTACATCTCCGTATTCAATGGCTGGCATAAGCATTTGTTGTACAATCTGCTTTCTTACCGCGGGGCTCAGGCAGGATTTGTTTCTGTACAGGGCACCTAGTTTGGGGTAGAGTTTAGATGAGAGTTTTTCGATGTGGGGGCCAAAAGATAGATTTGGGTCTAACCACATACCTAGGTATTTGAGAGAAGTGACTGTGGTCAGCGTACCATTTGATTTTGTCCCAACACATAGATGGGGTGTTTGCAATTTGTGTAGTTTAGGTGCAGTTCCTAAGAGCATTGTAACAGTTTTGTCAGTATTTAGAAAAAGTTTGTTATTTGCGATCCACTTTTCTACCCCTGTGAATTGTTCTTGCAGCACTGCCTCCAGCTGTGGGAGATTTGGTTTGCTGGTATAGATTACAGTGTCGTCTGCGTACATGTGTACAGTTGAAGCTTTGCAGACATTGGGCAGATCGTTTATGAATATTGTGAATAGCAGGGGGCCAAGTATCGAGCCTTGGGGTACACCGCACGTGACTGGGAGGGGAAGTGAAGTGCTGTCAGAAATGGACACAAATTGGGACCTATGATTGGAACCAGGTTAACGTACTATCACCAATACCAGAGTTTTTAAGTTTTTAAATAGGATGCCATGGTCTACTGTGTCAAAAGCCTTGGCAAAGTCAAGGAAGATGGCTCCAGTTAGATTTCCTTGTTCCATGCCCGCTTGGATATCATTACAAACTTTTTAAAAGGGCAGTTGTAGTTGAATGGTTTGGACGAAAGCCTGATTGATCTGGGGTTAAATAGTTCTGATACTGATAATAATCACGTAATTGAGTGTAGACACATTTTTCCAGAATTTTTGACATTACAGGGAGCAGTGATATTGGGCGGTAGTTGGATACCAAAGTATTGTCTCCACTTTTATGGATAGGTACCACCCTTGCAGTCTTCCAGAGTTTGGGTATGTATCCAGTCGCCAGTGATTCATTAATCAGGGTTGCGACAGGTTTTGCAATTGCTGGTGCACTGATTTTCAGCAGCATTGCTGGGATTTGATGAGGTCCAGACTGGTATTTCATTTTTTGGTTATGGAGAAGTTTAGTGATGGCACTGACAGGCACTGGCCTAAAACTGAATTTCTCTGGGTTACGGGGTCTTTGCACTGTTGGTGGGTCCTGACCTGTGTGCGGCCTTTCTGATTGCGTGTCATTTCCTAGCTTAGCAATGAGAGTGGTGGCGCTTCCAACAAAATAATTATTAAAAGCATTTGCTACATCTAGGGGGTGTTGTACAGTTTGGTTGTTTACTTTTAAAGCAGCTGGTTGGGAGTGGCTGGGGGGTGCTTGTATGTTACTTATGATTTTCCAAAAATTTCTGGGGTTTGATATGTTATTGTTTAAATTTTCATTGAAGTATTGGGCTTTAGCCATTTTTGTTTCTTTTGTGCATTCATTCCGGCATTTTCGGTATTCACAGTGATCGTTCATGGATCCAGTACTCTTGAACTTTGACCACAGGGAGTCTCTAAACTGGTACATATGCGTGAGGTCAGCTGTAACCCAGGGGAGATGGGCCCCTTTAACTCGCACTTTACGCAGCGGGGCATGGGAATTCCAGATTTGCAGGAGCTCAGACTGAAAGTATTCAACTGCACAGTCTAGGTCTGGGATTAGATTTAGTCTGTACCAGGGGAGCTGTATGAGATCACTTAGGAAGGATTCAAGAATAAATTTCTTGAAGGACCTGGTGGTTATTACCTTTGCGGGAGATTTCAATGCCTTTATTTTGCGCACGCAATTCACTAGACAATGGTCACTAAAGCTATTAGCAAGAACGCCTGCCTCCTGTATTCTATCAGGAGATGAGGAGAGAATCCAGTCCAGCAAGGTATGGTTAGGGCTTTTCATATTAATGCGAGTGGGGGAGGAGATTGAGTTAGCTGCAAAGTTTTAAACGGTTTGCAGTGTTTATTGTTTTTAGGATTTAGACAATCTGTATTAAAATCGCCAAGGACCAGCAGTTCACTTTTTTGGTTTTGGGTAAGTAGGTTATTAAGGATTTGAGATATGTCAGAGAGGGAGTCTCAGGAGAAGCCAGAATGAGTTGCTGCCTAAGTCTGATGGGTGAGGAAGCGATGTAAGAATGCTTGCTGAGAAAAAAAAAAAAGGACACATAAGATCAGAGGGGGTTTGGGGTGCAATAAAATTCGTAAACTCAGTGGTTCAGACTGGGGGGGGGAATAGATAAGAACAAATGGTTCTAAGGTAAATTGAGCAGTGGCAAATGTGCCTAGCTACACATAAACTGAATACATAGAGAAAAATATGCATACATATATACAGAGTAGCAATTAGGTCTACCAGCACAGGACTGAATACATATCTAATTTGCCCGTTGTTTTTGGATCTATATGGGAGGATTTTTTGGCACCCATATCGCAAAAAAAAGGCGCGGTGGACGGGGGAAGGAGAAGGGCCAGCGCAATTAAAAGGGTGAGAGGGAAAGGGTCGCAAAAATATGCAGTTTCCTCTATTCTCACTGAGCCAAATCACAAAACAGCAATCTCCATTCTATTTAAAATCTTTTTAACTACACTATCAGGGAGAACATGCACAAATAGGAAATAACAAGTAGTCGGGTAAATAGGGACCCAATTCTCAGGGCGGGAAACTTAAAGGTATTAATCTTTTAAAATATAATACTCTTTACAACACAATTCAAATGTGAGTCACTAACAGTGGGGACATCCAACAATTGATCAAGGAAACCAAGAGAAACTTTTCTCACTATTCTTTACCCAGACGATTGTAAAAAATCCTATTTTTCATTCACCATCACTTAAACAATCAAATCATTCAAAAGAAACTCTTGCACTATCAAATCAAATAATGCGAGTTCGAAAATTTGAACAAGCAAGTTATCATCTATGATGAATATTAGGTTCAATAAATATTAATAAAATAAATATGTAACCCATACTCACCAAGACAAGTTGATTAGTTCAAATCTGCACTTCTGATACCAAATTGATATGTATTCTGCAAGCATCACAGGAATGGCCACGGTCCAGTGATGATAGAGACAGCTGCTTTGTCACCAGACCCAGTGACCATACAGGAAACAACTCGAGTGAGAATAAAAAGACCAGGACACAAATGCTGTCTTGGGTGTTATTACTCTGGGGCAAATTTCATACATTCAGTAGTTTTGTCAAAATAGGAGTGTCACAAATTCATGGATTACAAACCAATAAAGAATCAATACGTCAGTAATATAGGAAACATGTTTTTTCTACTTTGGGCAGTACCTAGACTTACACAAACATTTCCTGTCCTTGCCTAGTAGGCACAACTAAATTGACATCACAGCTATATCCTGTTCTTGAAATAAGAATGTTCCATATGATATATGAACAATAACCATGTGTATCCCTCCCTTTCTCTCGGCCAGCCAGCCTCTCTTAGTTTCAACAGGAAGCCAAGAGAAAGACCAGACTCAGCATTACCTCATGAACACATTAGGTATTTGCTGAGCAGTCAATCAGGCCCTATATATTTATATAGCTATCAAATATTACTAGAATATAGAAATATGTATACAGTGAATTAGCTACCATATTTCAAAATTCCTTTCAAGCAGGCAATTCACCAAATCCTGGCAAATTGCCTGCACATACGGTGCTTGTTCGGTGCCTGTTTGACGGCAGTGAATCCCCATAAAAAAGCACTGCTTCGGCTATTCAGAAAACACAAACCAGCAGTGAAAGGTTCCCGAAATGCCCTGCTGTTCGGTGGTTTAATTCGGCAAGTTTATTCAGGTGAATCCCATAGGCTTCAATGTTAAAAATATTCCCGTTTTAATTCAATATCTAATAAACCGTTCATTATAAAATTCTGCAGTAAAGAATCTCTTTATTTATAGATTTTTTTAGGATATTTTAAGCATTTTCCTGGAATTTTTTTTTACTTATTTTTTTCTGTAACAGCCCTTTTTATTATCATCATTCATTGGATCATATGTAAATTTCAGACATTTTCGCTCAGTAGTTTCTTTGCAAACAGCGTTTCACTTTTCAATCATTCATGCAAACTGTTTTGCTAATTTATTCACTCCATTCGTCTGCGGTGTCGGCTTTTTCCGGCGGCTTCGCTGCGTGTGATCGTCTCCTGCTTGGCTTTTTCCGGCGGGTTAATCTAGATGTTTTTGCAGGTTTTCGGTGTGCATTCGCCGGGTTTTGCGGTTAGTTTTCGGCGGGTTTGTGGTGACCTTTCCCTGCAATTCGGGGACCCTGTGGTGCTTGCTGAATACACCGCAGGGTCGCCAAACTGGGTATCGTCAAAACAAACCGAATTGAAGAGAATGAAAAGTCACCGAACGTGCGGTGACTTTTCAATTCTCTTTGAATTACCCTGATTGTAATGAAATATTTAGGCTGAATGTGTGAGAGTGTGTGTGTGCGTGTGTATGTATGCATAAGGGTGCGTGTTTGTGTATAATATATATATATATAACATAATTTTTTTTCATGTGTTTGAGCATTTGGATGCACACCCTAATGCAATACCTATGATGATGGCGCATCTGTGACTGTCTGTGAGCATGATGTGAGCTGGCCTGGACAATATATGTGAGCATGATGTGAGCTGGCCTGGACAATATATATGCACATGATGTGAGCTGGCCTGGGCCTGGGCAATATATATACGCATGATGTGAGCTGGCCTTTGCAATATATATACGCATGATGGCGCATCTGTGACTGTGAGCATGATGTGAGCTGGCCTGGGCAATATATATACGCATGATGGTGCATCTGTGATGGTGAGCATGATGTGAGCTGGCCTGGGCAATATATATATACGCATGATGGCGCATCTGTGACTGTGAGCTGGCCTGGGCAATATATATATATATATACGCATGATGGCACATCTGTGACTGTCTGTGAGCATGATGTGAGCTGGCCTGGGCAATATATATATATATATATATACTGTACACATGATGTGAGCTGGCCTGGGCAATATATATATATATATATATATACGCATGATGAAAATTTGCAAAGGATAAGGCACGCAAAGTGAAATTTTGATGTGTCTGAAATTGAAACTTACGTGACAACTCTTATTTTATTTTTTTCGTTAATTTATATTTGTTCAATACAGTTAATTTTAATTTGTTTAATAGAGTTAATTTAAAATGGTTTAATACAGTTTATTTACCTTTACTATTGGTGCTTTTCAAACTTTATTCTTAAATAAAAAGAAATTTAGCAGTTTCATGTTGTGTTTTTTTTTTGGGGGGGGTGCAAGTAGCTGGTCTTGCCTAGGGCGCAAAATAGTCTAGCACCAGCCCTGACCGCATGGTCCACCCCTGCACTCTTCCACAATACCACAGAGGGGTTACTGTATGATGGCACTTGCTGGCCTGGCACCTAAGGCACATTATTTGGGTGCACTACCACTGATGCCTGTACCAGATTCATATCCTCAGAGGGGTTACGGTGTGACGGCACTGTTGCCGACGCTAAAGGCCCAATTTTAAAGCACCTATTGTTACTTTAATCCAAAGCCTGCATAAGTTTCACAATAATTTAGCCAAAAAAATCACTCAACTTTTTCTGCGTGTCCGAAAATGTCTCCTCTTTTCATTCAGACTGCCGCCCCAAGCAGTTGTTTATGGATAGAATAAAGGAAAAGCATTTACCGTCATTTGAAATGTTATTTTTTGGTTTTTACATATTTCTATACATCCTAAAAATCCGCCATTTCACGGGCAGGTTATGGGGACCTCCTAGGCACGATATTTGAAGGAATTTTTCGTTTTTATTTTTAACCCTTATTTCATGGAAAACTCACTGTTCCTTTAAAACCATTTTTTTTAAAACTTTTTTTTCTTGTTTCCTGTCCCCCAGGGCACTACCCAGACCCCCCATACACCTTTTATGGCAAATATCTAGCATATATGCCCTCTTGGAGGGCACTCTAAAAATCGAATTTTCATCCCCATTGACTTGTATTGAGTTTGAATTCGAACATTTGGAAAGCTCGAGTTCGAATGCGAAGCGAACTCGGGGGTGTTCGGCTCATCCCTAGTTGTGATGTCTAAACTTTTTTTACCCTGTAGAGATAGATATAAACCGACACATGTCTCCTGAGATCTCTCTCTATACATCCACCACAATCCTGATTCACAAATAAACACAATAACCTGGTACTGCTCCTTGACAGGACTGTTAACTGAACTGCAACAAAAAAACACAATAACATTTTACATGTTATTTCACTTTGACCAAACCCCTTCTGACGATAGAATCTTGCAGGGGTACCACCATTCTCCCATCAACACTTACAAACACTCCACTTTTCTAAACTCCAGTCACTCCCCAATCTCTATCATTCATGGGAATCGGGATTCCTAGAAGATAATGGTGGGATACGGCAGATTTGAAGGAGTACGGCTTGTAATAGGGTCGTTTCTTTGAGTTGGACCAGGGCTGGCGGGGAACCTCTATCAGTCATTCTTACACACATCGTTGGGGTATTTAACTTTACCATTTCAGCCAGCAAAGTCATTTGCACTGACACACACATTTCAACAATCTTTCTCGTGCAAACAGTGACCCATATGCCCCCCTTAGCTGCACATTCTGAATTCCCAATACTTTGCAATGATGGGGTATACAATACATTACACTCACAAAACAACCAATTAAGGCCCAACCAAAAAGAAAATACCCCTCACCCATCCAATAATCTAGGTTATGCAAGTATTGTGACGCTTTCATGAGCTTTTAAGAGACGTGTATGCATCCAATCACAATACAAACATATTAAAAGGCCCTATATATAAAAGTCAGAAATTTCTTCAAAAGTCTTAAAAAAACAAAACGTTTTCTTGTCTCCGACAAGATCTAGAATGAAAAAGAACACCAAGAATTCCTTTCCTAGTTATTTCCAGCATTTAACTCTACAAATGTCATGTACAATATAATATGTTCTGTTAATGCTTGAATCTATAACCATTCAGCTTGTAGCTGCTCTCTGCTCATTATCTGCACATTCAGTCAGGGCAGCCATTGGGGTGACAGTCCATGATGTGTTCAGTGGCTCACGAGGGCCCTGGCCCTTAGATGTAAGGACCGTCCATGCCATCCTGGATTGCGCTGTCCCGAAAAGTAGTGATGAGCAGAACACCCCCATGTTCGGTTCGCATTCGAACTCGAACAATTTCAAAAGTTAGGATTCGAACACGAACCAAACTCAATGCAAGTCAATGGGACTCGAAAGTTCGAATTTTAGAGTGCCCTCCAAGAGGGCATATATGCAAGATATTTGCCATAAAAGGTGTATGGGGGTCCGGGTAGTGCCCTGTGGGACAGGAAACCAGGACAAAAGTTTTAAACCTTTTTTTGTTTCGGAACATCTGTTCTCCTCGTTTCAATTAGTGTCTATTCGTTTTGACGTAAACTAATGGTTTATTGGTTTGTTTTTCGGATCCGATATTTTCTGCCGATAAGATAATTCTGCCGAAACGATAATTCTGCCGATACGATAATTCTGCCGATTCAATCCTTTTTTTTTTATTATTATTAAGTAAAGATCCTTTTTTTCTGATGAATATGCATTGCACAACTTTAATCATATTAACCCCTTAAGGACCCCTGACGTACCCTGTTCGTCCTGTCCACAGGTCTCCCTTAGACCCGCGGACGTACAGGGTACGTCAGCGGCGCCTAATCCCCCTCCCGCCCGATACTCACCTCCCTCGCTGGATCCCTCTGTGATCTGGCAGGGAGGAAGCCTGCCCATGTGATTTACATGG
Source organism: Leptobrachium leishanense (assembly GCA_009667805.1). Lineage (NCBI taxonomy): Eukaryota > Metazoa > Chordata > Amphibia > Anura > Megophryidae > Leptobrachium > Leptobrachium leishanense. The sequence continues at coordinate 238,591,984 of CM019066.1, forward strand.
GCAGGCGAGGCTGATGACGTTGCCACGCTGCGTGGTGACGTCATCAGCAGGCGTCCCCATGCATTTCAATGGAGGGGAGGGGGGGCTCCTTCGGAGCCCTCTATCTCCCCAACCATTGAAGCTAGGGAGATGCTGTTTGCACCGCTGAAAAGGGGGGAATCTCCCCTTTTCAGCGGTGTATAGCATTAACAGTTTTGCCGCCGGATCACGTTTCGGCGCCAATTGGCGCCAAAACACGATTCAAACCTGGAGGAGGGCTGACATCTTGGATGTCAGCCAAGCCTCCAGGTCCCCCCCACCCACTGACAACCTCACCATATGTGTGAGGATGTCAGTGGGCCAGTTAACCATCTAGCTGCCATGTAGAGATAAGGGGATCCTAAGGATCCCCATATCTCACGATCCATGGCAGCTAGATGGTCATATTTGACATCATTTGAAAGGCCTGATTATGGCCTTTCCAATGATACCAAACATGACCAGGTTTGGTTTTAAATTTTTTTTAAAAAAAATTAATTAAATAAAAAAAAAAAAAATGTAATAAAATATATATATTTTATTTTTTTAAAGTTTTTTTGTCTGGGGGGAGTTTAATTAAATAGGACCTAGGCTGTCATCTAAAAATAATTAGCACAAAATGGTCAGAATGAGCGCAGCGCACATAGGTGAACTGTCTCAGCAGTGAAGGGGTTAAAAAGCAAACGCATGTAAAAATTGGGTATTTCTAGTCTTGGGACAAAATTTTGAACCTATTTAGCTGGGGTCTTTTTGGGTGGTTGTAGATTTTGGGGATTAAATTACGAAAAAGTGTGTTTTTACCATTTTGTTTCTTCATATTTCATATTTTTTTATAGTAAATTATTCGATATGATGGAAATAATGGTATTTCTAGAAAGTCCATTTAATGGCGGGAAAAAGGGTGTATAATATGTGTGGGTCGAATAAACGAGTAAGAGGAAAATTTGACCTAAACACTAACAGCGCAGAAACGTAAAAACAGCAGTGGTCACTAAAAGACGGATTTGTGTAAAACCGCCTGGTCACTAAGGGGTTAAAATGGTATGAAAGGAACTAAAAAAAATTGAACAAAACGATTTAAAAAACGCAAAAATGTCACAACCAAAATGGTCTCACTTTAAAAATAAAAACCAGAACAAAATGTTTTAAAACGGAAAAAAAGTTGTTCAAAATTATTTGAAACGGGAAAAAAAACAGAACAAAGAAAACGATTTAAAACAAACAAACAAAAAATGAACCCTTTTGCTGCTGAGGCATTTCACGCCAGTGTGCTACTAAGCTCATTTAAACCGGTTTCGCTCATCATGTGTAAATGCGTTTTGAAGCCTTATTTTATTCTATGACCCAGACATGTTATATATATCGTTCTTTCCGGCAGACTCGGCAGATTCATAATATATCATTATTATATGTATGCATCATGTCCTGTCTGTATATTATAACAAAAAATGCAATAAAATTAGAATTTTCAATAATTTACAAGGTGTAGAGTTTTTTTCACATTCTAACATGCGAGTGTTTGTGGTTAAATTTTATATGAGTTGCGCTTGTTTAAAAAATTAAAAATGGGGGACTTGTTACATTTTTTTGGGTGAAAATTACAATATTTTTAACAAGCGCACCCCATACAAAAATCCTTAGTGCAGCATCATTGTTCACATTATAATTGAAAGGGGAACACTATTGCTACATTAACAAAACGAAACAAAAAACCTGTTTATTTTTTAAAAATATTTTTTTATTATAATTTTTTATAATTTATTTAGTTTTAACGTAACATGGTCATGTTTGGTATCGTTGCCATCCTCTGGTCGATCCAACGATACCAAACATTAAACCTAGCTGACGCGGATCGGAAGATAGGGGGTTCCAATGAACCCCCTATCTCCACCATTGGTGGCAGTTATTGGTTAACTCCAGAACTGACGTCATTGTGCTACGCATGATGACGCGAGTCGTCAAGGGGAGATCCCGGAAGCTTGGTCGACATCCAAGATGTCGGCCAGCTCCCGGGAGAGGATCGTAACCTGACGCCTTTCGGCACCGAATAAGGATCCAGCTGAGCACGTCCTTAGCAGCCAAGTGGTTAATGCAGCATATGAATTCGCACACTGCAGGGAAACGCCTCCCTGCGGTATAATTAATGCAGCATATGAATCCACACACTGTGGGGAAGCGCCTCCCTGCGGTATAATTAATGCAGCATATGAATCCACAAACTGCTGGCAAGCACCTCTCTGCGGTTTAATTAATGCAGCGTATGAATCCGCACACAGCTGGGAAGTACACCCCTTAACCCATACACGATGAGGTCTTAGGACTGTCGGCAGCTGCCGTTCCACCACGCTGTTGTCGTCCTGCAAAGATGTGACCTTCTTGGCAGGCAGCGTCTTAGCGGGCAGCGGTGGGAGAGAGCTCATAGCTGGGAGAAGCGGGGAGGAGGTGTGGCGTGAAGCAAGGAGCGTGTGTGGAGCCGCGAACAGGGGCAACTTACTAAACTAGACCTGAGCCGCACTGAGAATCTTTGGGTTGCGTCGGAGAAGACTAAACGACACGCAGTGCTGCCATCAATATTTTTTGATAAATTCTTGGTTAAACAATGAATGTGACTGTGGAAAAAAATCCATGTTGTGACATCGCCTAATGTTAACAAAACAATACCACGGTAATCATATCTCAAGGCAGTACAAGGTTGTGTTAAAGTGTGTGACATTTTTTGGCCAGGCAGGCAGTGTAGAATGTGCACAGTCACATTCATGGCCACAAATATGTTGACAAATTTATGACAAAGGGTCCATAGAAATGTCAATAAATTGATGTACATATAATTTTAACAGTGAGGAAACCAAGCAATACACATTAACTCCTTAACGCCGCAGGACGTACATTTACGCCCTGCATTAGGCGGGCTTTGACGCCGCAGGACGTAAATGTACGTCCTCGGCGTTTACAGCCCCCCTCCGGTAATACTCACCTCCGGTCGCTCCCACGCTGCTCTGACTCCCGCGAAGTCAGATCAGTGTGAATCCCTCCTCCGGCGCAGTGACGTCATCGCGCCGGTGGCGCGATGACGTCAGTTTCAGGCGTCCCGTCCCCCCCCTTGCCGGAGCAGGGGAAGCGCCTGAAGGGGAGGAGGGATCCTTTGGATCCCTCTATCTCCCCATCGTCGGGGACCAGGCGGCTGTGGCCAGCATCGCTGGAAGGGTCACAGCCTGACCTTTCCAGCAATGTATGGGGGTTAACCCCTTAGTTGCCAGGTCGCGACCGGGCACTAATTTGTGCCCGATCGCGGCCTATTTCCGGTGGGGGCCGCCATCTTGGATGGCAGCCCCCACCTCTGGGTCCCCCCCGGTCAACTGACTCATCGCGCCAAGCGCGATGTCAGTTAACCGGGGAACCCCCTAGCTGCAAAGGGATTTCCTATGGAAATCCCTTAGAGGAGATGGGGGGTTCTTTGAACCCCTTTATCTCCTGATCGGTGGCAGAGCATGGCCTTTCCAATGATATCAAACATGACCATGTTATAAGTAAAATAAAAGTGTAAAATAGTAAAAATACAAATAATAAAAAAATAATAAATTAAATAATAAATATAATAATAAAATTTTTTTTTTTTTTTTTAATGCAGCACTATTGTTCACATTTCAATTATAATGTGAACAATGATGCTTCACTAATGTTTTTTTTTTTTTTGGGGGGTTTAGCAAAAATCACGCAATTTCTCCCCAAAAAAAAATGGGTTCCCCGTTCTAATTTTTTTAACAAATCTACCCCATAGAATATGACCGCAGAGCCTCGGATAATAAAATGTAAAAAAAAAACACTTTACACACTGTGGAAGATTGAAATTTTATTGAAAATTCACATTTTTTTACATTTTTTGTTATAGCATTTTGGCAGGGCATGACATATACATATAATAATGATATATTATTAATCTGCCGAGTCTGCCGGAAAGAACGATATATAATTTGTCTGGGTGGTATAATAATACGTGACTTAAAAATGGTCAAAATGAGCTCAGCAAACTTCTACTTCCGAAACAGCGCCGAAGTTGTAAAATTACTCCCGTCCTTAAGGGGTTAAGTAAAGAAAAGCAATGCACACAAACACAGGAAAATAGTGGAAAAAAAATAAATATTTACAAGAAATGCCACATGGCAAACTGCCCAACTGGGACACAAACATAGGGGAGGAGGAGGCTGGTCTCTAGAGGCGTTCCAGGACGACGACGGCGGCGTTGTCCACGTGCTCCCTTAACTCCTGGAGCAACTCCTGGATGGCATGGAGTTTATTGCCAGCCAGGCATAGCTCCCCAATTGCCATCCTGATGCTGGACCTGTTCGGTCTGGCTTCTTGTGCTATATATCCAATAAATGAAAGAAGGAAAATACAGTAAGTAAAACAGGTTTCTATTTTTGACTGAAAGTCTTTAAAAAATATAACAGTATATACCAGAGCTGGCGGCCTCTGAGGCTCCTCCTCATCCTCATCCTCAAAATTAAAGAAAGGAAAAATACAGTAAACAACAAAACTGATTTATTTTTGACCAAAAGTCGATGCAAAATACAACAGTAAAAAAAAAACCTGGACTGGCGGCCTCCTGCGACTCCGGCTCCCTCTCTCCCTCATCATCGTCCTCCTGCTCCTCCTCCTGCACCTCTTGTGCTATATATAAAAAAAATTCAATGAAAATACAGTAAACAAAAAAGGTTTCTGTTTTTGACCAAAAGTCGTTGCAAAATAAAACCGTATATACCATCGCTGGTGGTCGCCCGTGGCTCCCCCTCCTCCTCCACTGGGGCACTGGAGGTGCTGGTCCCCGCCGGGGCATGAGATGCTGCCTTTGTCTTCCTGTTTTCTGCCAAATCCAAAAAATAACACGTAAATAATGCAGACTGGAAAAAATGGTATATCTATACACTATATTGCCGAAAGTATTGCGACACCCCTCCACTACCCCACTTCCAGCTTGACCCCCCACTACTCCCATCTCATACAGTAGTTCTAAAGTCACAAAATAATTATTTATTATTTACCCCTGCACATAGACATATATTACCGTTCAATTATATTTTTTTCCAGAAGTAAACATTACGTTTATTCAATAAAAACTATTATTTGTGTTGTGTGCATACAAAACGGATTGTGCCAACTGCTTTCAGTTATTTTAAAGATGGCCTCCGTTTCTGCAAATAAAACTGCGGATATTGCAGAAACAACAGAAATCGCCCATTTTGTTTTGAAAAACAAAGCGTTCAATGTCACCGCTGCAGCAAACTGAATTGCTGCGCTGCATCAATTCAGCAGCTGCTGAGGTATTGAACACGGCTCTGTTTGGATGCACTTTCAGAAGAACTACATGTCCCATCCTACCACTTAGCAGCGACGCAGAGATTTTTGTTGATGCACAGGTGGGAGCCAATATTGGGCAAGCTGAGAGTCATCTTGTATGCATCACTCAGTCACAACAACCCCCCTCAACACTCTACAGTACACAGTGCCAATAGAAATCCAGCATTGTAATTTCATCTACATACATGAAATATCACAATTTTCACAAATACATAAAATCACAAAAAACGAAGAGCTATGGCAAAAATGCATGTATGAGTCCTGAAAACGCAAAGCTATACACATTGCATGAAAAAAGGACTAGATCAATCAACGCATTTCTGTGCACATTAGCACATGCAAGCACATTATTATTATACAGGATTTATATAGCGCCAACAGTTTGCGCAGCGCTTTACAATATAACATGACACTTACGATTGGCTATGACACGCCTGATGTGCCTCAACTGCTCCTGCTCGCGTGCCTTGAGGTCGAACCAGCGTTTTCAGAGCTGGTCCTTCGTCTGGTCTTTGCCAAACAATTCCACGATGGTGGTGCGAACCTTATTGAGGATGCGGTCCTTACGGACGTTGTTCCTCCTGCCGTAAGGGCCCTTACAGCAGTCGTAATCCCGTTTTTCAAAGATGCGGACCAGCACCACCATCTCCTCAAATGCCATGTTGCTGGCCCGCTTCTTCCTGGGTGTCTCTGGGGTGGAAGGAGATGACATGTCTGAATAGGACTCACTTAGAGTTTGAGGCATTGTTTTGTAAGATGGATTTTTTTTTTGGGCCTGTCCAAAAAATTTTCAAACTCTACAATGGCTCCGTAAAGGCCGTAATGGAGACGCACGCATGCGCGAACCGCGGACGTAAATGATCCGACTACGACAGACGTATCGTATTGACAGAATTATCGTATTGACAAAATTATCGGATCATTGGAAATGATACAAAATTTACAGAATCAGCGATATAACCGATAAATACGATGTCCGAAATTACCGAAATGGAACCGAAATCCCAAATGGAACCAAGATCACGAATAGAGCGAAAATAAATTTTGATTTGACACATTTCATGATTTCAAGTCCATTCGAAAATTCCCCAAAATTTTTGTTGCGGCTCTGAAAACTTTTATGATCTGCCATTTTCAGATCCGATACGGAAATTCGGACGAATCCGAAGACACGAATCGGGACATTTTGTGAAAATTCCGAAATTTCAAAACCCGAAACGCACATCCCTAAATAAAACCCTTTTTGCGTCTGGATGCTATGTTGGCCGGACATGAGCAGCGTCTGACGTCTCCTAATCACGCACACATCCCGCTAGCGGATGCAGCGCACTCTGTACGTCAGTACTAGCATTTTCACGTTCTCGAAAAAATGCGTTTGTTTGCTGCTTGCGTTGCGAGGCCGCACTTTTGTGCGGCCGTACTTCGTATATTGCCCGTCATTTACTGCTACTACGGCTGTAATAAAGTGCGGCTACACGCGCGTTCGCACTACGTTCGTCTGACCCCAGCCTTATGCAGGCTTTGGATGAAAGTAACAATAGGTGCTTTAAAATTGGGCCTTTAGTGTCGGCAACAGTGCCGTCACACCGTCTGTAACCCCTCTGAGGTATTGTGGAAGAGTGCAGGGTTGGACCCTGCTGTCCAATATTAAAATGATATAAATCTGGTATAGGGGTCAGTGGCAGTGCACCCAAATAGTACTGCGCTATAGTGTATGGAAGCGCACCAGCAGTAACAAGCAGCGGAATATACCAGACGGGCACAGAGCGAGAGTAGTTGTTATAACAAAACCAGCTCAACAACGTTTAGGCACTAGTACTGCGCTATTGTATATGGTGAAAATTGACGCACACCAGTCTCGGCGGCTCTGCGTCATCACGCCGCGCCCTGCCCCCTGATCACTCACATCTGCACCGGGTGCCGCCGGAGCTCCTGGCATTCGGCCAGCTGGCAGCACCATGCGTCCAGGCCCCCCGATCGCCACCCGGGGCCCTGGATGACACAATATTACAATCCAAACGCAAACGGGTTAAGTAACCAAATTTATAAGAAGAATAATTAATGCAGCATACAAATCCTCACACTGCCGGGCAGCACCTCTACAGTTTGTGGATCCAGGAATCAGGTGAGTTCTATAAAGGAAAAAAATATATATTTTATGTTGCTGGGGACATTTAAAAATGTCCTCGGATTTTATTTTTTTTAAAAATGTTTTATCCCATAGGCTTCAATGTTAAAACTATTCCCGTTTTTTAATTCAATATCTAATAACCCATTGCTTATAATATTCTGCAGTAAAGAGTCTCTTTATTTTTAGATTTTTTAAGCATTTTTTATACTTTTTCCAATTTAATTTTTTTTCGAACTCGAACTGAACACGCGGAAATGTTCGTAGTTCGCGAACTTTCGAACGCCCAATGTTCGAAGCGAACTTTCGAACGGCCAATGTTCGAAGCGAACTTTCGAACAGCCAATGTTTGAATCGAACTCCGAACCGAACAGCTCATCCCTACCGAAAAGTACTCTGGCTAAACACTGAGCGAACGAAGATATGGTCTGCACCAGTTAGAGGTGCACAGCGAACACATTTTATCCACCAGGGATATAACCCACTGTAAAATAAAGTACACAGAATTAGTTCATGGAAATTGCCAGCTAAGGCTAGGGTCAGACTAACGCATTTTTCACGTTGTCCGTGAAAATGTGCGTTCGAAGAATGGACGTATTTTTTCACGGAATACGCAATAGCGGTCATACGATGCGCAGTTTCATCCGTGATTTTGTACGGATCATCAATAAAACACTTCTTGCATCTGGACGTTATGTTGGCCAGACATTAGCAGTGTCTGACATCTCCAATTCACGCACACACGCCTCTAGCGGGCGCAGCGCACTCTGTACGTCAGTACTAGTGGTTTTACGTTCTCGAAAAAATGCGTTCATTTTCCACTTGCGTTGCGCAGCCGGACTTTTGTGCGACCGTACTTCGTATATTGGCCGTCATTGCCCGGCATCTGCTGCTAGCACGGCCGTGATTAAGTGCGCCAGAACGCGCGTTCGCACTGCCTCAGTCTGACCCTAGCCTAAGGGAAGCACTTTTGGAAGCCGTACATGCAGTCTTAACTTTGAATGTCTCTCCACCCCTTGGTTTTGGGACATTACCTCGCATAGCGACTTCTATTTTACTTCTGCCCTCCAACTAGGCCACAAATGTGATCACGAGGTGACCACCCCTTAAATTAAACCACAATTGTTCCTACATCTCGGGGTTGAAGACCGTAGCCACTACCCTTTTTAGGGACTAATGGGGTCATCTACTGAAGCAGCCTCCTGGGTGTAATTCGGGTTAGGCATTTGTGACTCGGTGGTAGACAAAGGAGACAGAGGCCTTCTTAAGCAGGAAAAGCATTTATTTGGTACCGAGCCTTGAGTCAGGTCTAGCCCAAAAAGACTCAAGGCCCGAGCTAACAGAGAAACAAAGAATTTATACATGGTGAGTAAAAATGCACACTTTATTCCCCTCCCCAGGTTACCCTCCCACTTCCCATATCAACCTTCATTATACATATTGGACTTTATTCATCATTTTGCAAGTCAGCAAGGTTCACCTCAAAGACACGACCCTTGAGCCCACCGGAGACAATCCAAAACAAATATGGCCAGCTGCAGGATTTACTGAGTTATTTATTCCTTCTGTGGCCTTGGTATATTAAACAACTTTTATGGCTTGGCTAGGAATATTTAGAGACCTGGGGGGGGAGAAGAGGTGATTCTTCAGTCCGGTTTAAAACAAGATATTAGAGGCTACACTTAGTTTATACAGTTCTATTTTCTATCTAAAATGGTGGACAGGGAACAGGGAGGGTGACGCTGGGGGTTATTCCCAGGTAGCGCTCTTTCATTCCCCCCTTTGGCAGAGAGTCATAAAGTGATCTCTCCTAGCCAATTTACTCTATATAATTTAAGATTTATAATCAGTAGGGGCTACTTGGCTCATTGGATGGTAATTTGAAGTGTCCCTCGGGGGCCTATCTTGTGGCTTCAGGAATTTACGGCAGATTGGCCACAGACACATGGCTAACTTGTAGGTTAGTGCACAGATAAGAAGAATTAGTATACCGATGAGGATTAGGGACCCTACTCTGGAAATAGCACTTGGGATTGAGCCAAATCATGACCCACTTTCTCTTGGTGCTTGCGAATTACATCAAAATATTCAGGTACATCACCAATAGCATTGCGGAGATAAGTACAACATTCATATTGCATCGTCATTTCACACATTCTGTTTAATACAGCCTGGATCTGTTCAATAGCTATTTTCTGATATAACTGTAATTTACGAATTTCTCGGAGCTCCGCATTCAACAGTTGGATGTCAGCACTAGTAATATTCACAATTTCATCCATTAGTACAACTTATTGATTAAGTCTTCTCATCATTTCAATGCCCCATCCTGTGAAGGAATGAAACCAGGACCAGGCCATATCACCTTTGGAAAACAGTTCTCGCTTAGCAAAATTTAAGGAATAACGTGGGTGTGGTGTCCCTAGGTCCGGGGTATCACCTTGGATCCGCTGGAGGGAGACTACCCAGGCCAGGTAACACCACCTCTTTATATCAGTATTTATCCACATGTGACCTAAGGTTCCGCCACAAATATTTATGCCGCTACCCGGCATCAGGTAAAATAGGCAAGGGCATCTGGACTTTTATCATTAGTCTGTTTGTAATTATCAATTGTGTTTACCATTACTTGGAGACTATTTCCCAATGCCTCTGGATCAGATACATCTAGTGTTGCATTAAACAAGGATTCTTTACACATTGAACTAGGTGGGGCCTGATTTTTCTTTAGTTTAAAACACCTTAAAGGGAAGTAAGCCCAATTATTGATCTGAATAGTGTGGTTTGTTTTTGGCATAATTAAGCTCTTTGTCATTTTAACCCTTTCGCTGCTGAGGCGTTTCACGCCCCTGTGCTGAGGTCATTTTTACCGGTTTTGCTCATCATGTTTAAACGTGTTTTGAAGGCTTATTTTAGTATATTACCCAGACATATTATATATCGTTCTTTCCGTCAGACTCGGTAGATTCATAATATGTCATTATTATATGTATACGTTATGTCATGTCTGTATATTATAACAACAAATGCAATAAAATATGTATTTTCAATAATTTACAACGTGTAAAGTGTTTTTTTTCACATTTTAACATGCGAGCAATTGCGTTTATATTTTGTATGGAGTGCACTTGTTAAAAAAATTAGAGATGGGGTCTCGTTACATTTTTTTTTGGGAAAATTACGCGATTTTTAACAAACGCACCGCATACAAAAATCGTTAGTGCAGCATCATTGTTCACATTATAATTGAAATGGGAACAATATTGCTGCATTAACGAACCAAAAAAAAGAAAAAAAAATGTTTTTTTTTTAAATATATTTTTAATTTTAATTTAAATTTTTTTTAAAAAAAGTTTTTTCACTTTCATGTTTGGTATCGTTGGAACGGCCATGCTCTGGCCGATCCAACCATACCAAACATTAACCCCTAACTGCCACGGATCGGGAGATAGGGAGTTCATTGGAACTCCCTATCTCCACCGTTGGTGGCAGTTAGGGGTTAACTCTAGGACTGGCGTCATCGTGCTACGCACGATGACGCCAGTCCTCAGGGGGAGTTCCTGGAGGCTTGGCCGACATCCAAGATGTCGGCCAGCTCCGGGAAAGGATCGCGAACCGGCGCTTTTCAGCGCCGATTCGCGATCCGGCTCCCCAGGGGTTAATGCCAGGCACCATTTGGAAGGGCACTTCCAAATGGTGCCTGAGTTAACCCCCGCAACGCCGCCGATCGGGAGGGAGAGATACCTCCCCCCCTCCCTTTCAGGCGCCTCCTCCGCACATGCGGGGGGGGCGCCTGAATTAGGTGTCATCGCGCAGCCGCGATGACACCTAATTCCGGTGGCTGTGGTTCAGGATGCCGGGCTGACATCGAGGATGTCAGCCCGCACCGGGGGGGCCAGCGATCGGCCGGAACCCGGCCGAACGCTGACCCCAATGGGAGGACGCGCTCAGCGCGTCCTCAGCACACCAGCGGTAATGCGGAGGACGCGCTCAGCGCATCCTCCACTTTGAAGTGGTTAAGCACATTAGATGCCACAACACTCCTGTTGACCGGGAAGCTGGACAAGTTAAGGGGTACAGCTAGAGTAGGAATGACTGATGACCCCTGGTTCAGTTTATTACACACCCAATAAGATTCATATCCTGACTTTCTGGCATACGCATATGTGAACTTAATAAGCAAGTTATCCTCTGGTCTAATTCCCGTTTCTGGTGGCCATACGATGGTGGAACAGTCACATCATAGTCTGGTGTCAACACAGTTGGGGTTGGCAGCAATCCCTTAGGAAATTGGATTGGGAAGACTAACTCCGCAAAAATTGTCAAGACTGTCAAAAATAGAACAACAATCCCAATACATATAAGGATCCTCTGATACTGTTCAAAAGATCTTTTCATTCTCTCAAGGATAGTATTAGGAAGCAGAGGCTCATGGGCCTCTTGTTGCTCTTCTGGGGCTTCCATTTGTGGCAGTGTATCAAGTTTAACTGCCTTTCAACAAAAATTGACACAAAGACTTGGGTGTAGGAGATAAGCGGTCAACCAGGCTTTTGATCCACTTATTTGTCTCTGGTCTGTGCGGCTGCTCGGGTACGGTGGAAACATAGCTTCAGCGGTTTAGATTCACTGGCTATCACTTTCCAAGGGGAATCCGCATCCACGGCAACAAGCTTTAGTCGGGAATGATGTATGCACGGCACCACCTCAGCAACTTTCACTGCTGTGGGAGTGGATAACAAGACAACATAAGGACCTCTCCATTTTGCCCCTAGAGGGTCTACCCTCCACTCCTTAACCCATACTGAGTCCCCAGGACAGTATCTGTGTAAAGGTAGGTATAGGAAATGTGGTATGTGTTCATTAACTCATGTGTACATGCTCTGCATCGTCTGACCTAACCTGATCACTTGCTGGCGTAAGTCAGTCTCCCCTAAGACTCGGATATCCCCCCTTGGCCCAGTTATCAGTGGTATAGATCGACCAAACATCATTTCGTATCGGCTCAATTTAAAGAGTGAAGTAGGGCTGCTTCTCACATGCATGAGGACAATTGGCAACACGTCCAGCCACTTCAGAGAGGTTTCTTGGCAAATCTTAACCATCAAAGTCTTTAAAGTTCTGTTCATTCGTTCTACTTTTCCAGATCTTTTTTGGGGTCGGTATGCAGTGTGCAGTTTTCAGGTGATGCCCGACAGGTGGGCAAGTTGGTGCAGGCAGTCTTTGATGAATTGTCTGACCCGATTTCGAGTGGCAATCCGTATCGTGGAATAATGTCTCTCAAGAGGCACCTTAGTACCTCTGCAGTCTCTTCTGTTCGGGTTGGGTAGGCCTCAACCCATCCAGTAAGTGTGCATACTATTACAAGCAAGTACCTGTATCCTTTGCACAGTGGGAGTACAGTAAAGTCAATTTGTAGAGCGGACTATGACGGAATGGATGTTGTCCGCCTGCGGGTGTGCTCTTATCTGCGTGCCCCACAGCGCTTACCGCTGGCCCGACTACCGAGTGGCACGGCACTCGGCGTCTCGTGCGTCCTGGAGTGACCCTGGGGAAGGGTTAGCGGGCGGTGGAGGGGACCCCTGCGTGGAACCAGCCCGACCACTGAGCAACACGGCACTCAGCGTCTCGAGCAGCTGGTTCCCTGACCTTGTGTGTGTGGGAGCGTCTGTGGAGCGGGCGTACGGATACGGGGATCGGATCTTCCCCGGATGAATATTCGGATCTTTCACTTGCCGCTCGATATACCGAAGCGCGGTAGATGGGCCGCGCCTTCGGATCGGATCTCGGAACCTCGGTCGAATTCTTAAGACCGATGCCCATACGCTGCACCTCTGTCCTGATGCGGGATGCAGGCACAGGGTGTTCGGTTCGGATCTTCTCGGGACGCCGCACTCTGAGACCGCGCGGGATCTCAGAAAATACGGCCGATAATAAAAGTCACCAGGTGAGGCTGAATGCACTAGTAAATCTGCTTTATTTTTCCACATCACATACATTTATAAACTTTAACACAGTATCAGAACAATGGGAATCCCTGCCCACCCACACAAGTCCCATTGGCCCTCGCTGGCAGGAGGCGCCCGGGCCCCGATTCGTATTGGCGGTTACGAATCGGGGAGTTACCGATTCGGACCGGATGGTCCGAATCGACCATTTTGCGATTCGACCGGATGGTCCGAATCGGCCATTTTCCGATCCGATCATTCTGACCGGATCCACGAGGCACTGGGAAAATGGCGACGGGCAAGGCACACACAAAGGAATTTTCATACATTTCACAATACACAAATGGGAACACTTTTATTACACCACACACAAAACCACATCTAATTAAAATATAAACGGAACTCCGTGGGTGCAACGGCCCCTAACAGTCTATGGGCAAAACCCCGTCACCATGAACCGCCCCTGGCTGAGGGTGTTGGGCCATTCCGTGACACTCCTCCCCCTCCCCAAGGTCCGACGCACCCGGTTGGACCCCAACGGGTCGTACCGGGGTAATCGGGGCTCCCCAATCCCCTGTTTCCCGGGCCGACTGCCGCGATAACCCATCTGCGTTACCGTTTTGCGACCCGGGCCGGTATTGAATGGTAAAGTTAAAGGGTTGGAGAGCCAGGCTCCACCGCAACAGGCGACCATTTTCCCCCGCCACTCGGTTGAGCCACACCAAGGGGTTATGGTCGGTCATCACGGTGAAGGACCGACCGTAGACATAGGGTTGGAGCTTCCGTAGGGCCCAGACCAAGGCCAGGCACTCCTTCTCCACCGCAGCATACCCCACCTCCCGTGGCAACAGCTTCCGGCTGATGAACGCCACCGGATGATCCCCCCCGTCGTCCCCTACTTGACTTAGGACAGCTCCCAGTCCGAACATTGACGCGTCTGTATGGACAACAAAACGTTTGTTATAGTTGGGAGCTGCTAGCAGGGGAGCTTGGGTCAGGGCGGCCTTCAGTTGCTGGAAGGCCTGTTCGCACTCCGGGGACCACAGGACTTGGCGGGGCAGGGATTTCTTCGTCAAGTCAGTCAGGGGTTTGGCCAGGTCACTGTAGTGGGGTACGAACTTCCTGTAGTACCCCGCGGTGCCCAGGAAGGCGAGGACCTGGGTCTTGGTCACAGGGGTGGGCCAGTCTAGAATGGCTTCTATCTTGGCGGGCTCTGGCCGTTGTATCCCGTATCCCGCACCCCACCCGGTGGCCCAGATACTGTACTTCGGCCATCCCCACTTTACATTTCTCAGGCTTCAGGGTCAGGTTGGCGTCCCTAATCCGGCCCAAGACGGTCCCTACATGGTCCAGGTGTTCCTCCCAGGTCTGGCTATAGATGGCTATGTCATCCAGGTATGCGCAAGCGAACCCCTGGAGGCCATCGAGGAGGCGATCGATTAACCGCTGGAAGGTAGCAGGGGCGTTCTTCATCCCGAACGGTATGACTCGAAATTGGTACAAGCCGAACGGGGTGATGAAGGCCGACTTCGGGGTCGCCTCCTCGGCAAGGGGAATCTGCCAGTACCCCTTGCACAGATCGACCGTGGTCAGAAAATGACCCCGGGAGATCTGGTCTAGCAGCTCGTCGACTCGGGGCATGGGATAAGCGTCCGTAATGGTACAGTCGTTTATCCGCCGATAGTCGACGCAGAACCTGGTGGTGCCGTCTTTCTTGGGCACCAGGACCACGGGCGACGCCCATGGACTGGCTGACGGTTCAATGACCCCCAGCTCCAACATCTCCCGGATCTCGGCCCGCATGGACTCACGGACCGCTTCCGGGAGCCGGTATGCAGGTTGCCGAAGGGGTCTCTGACTGGGCGTGTCCACTTGATGAACGGCCTGGTCAGTGTATCCCGGGAGAGCCGAGAAAACCCCTGGGTAGTCGTGGAGCAACTGCCGCGCCTGCGCCTGCTTTTCGGGCCCTAACTCCTCCCCCAGCTGCACCTGATCCACCCCGGAAGGCTGCTTGGCTATCCCAGGGAGTTCTACCAAAGGAAATGGTTCCGTCTCCTCGGTAGCCGGCGCGCATATGGCGTCCACCGACTCCGGCCGTTCATGCTAGGCCTTCAGCATGTTGACGTGGAACGTCCGCTGGATTCTGGTGTCTGCGCAGCTAACAACCACATAGGTGGTATCCCCCAGTTGGGTTACCACCCTGTAAGGGCCTTGCCAGGCCGCCTGCAGCTTGTTCTGCCGCTGTGGCTTCAACACCAGAACCTTCTGCCCCACGAGGAACGAGCGACTGCAAGCAGTGCGGTCGTACCACGCCTTCTGCTGAGCCTGGGCCGTTTCCATGTTCTCTTGTACGAACCCCGCGAGTTCTGCCAAGCGCTCCCGGAGCTTCAAGACATAACCCAATACAGGAACCCCATCTTCCTCCTGTTCCCCCTCCCACTGAGCCCTAACCAAATCCAGAGGCCCCCTCACCTGGCGCCCATATAGCAGCTCGAAGGGGGAGTATCCGGTGGATTCCTGAGGAACCTCCCGGTAGGCAACCAGTAAGTGGGGCAGATACTTCTCCCAATCCTTCCTTTCGTGCACAAAGGCCCGGATGAGCTTCTTCAGGGTCCCATTAAACCGCTCGCACAGCCCATTTGTCTGGGGGTGATATGGGGCGCTGTGCAGCGCCTTAACACCACAGAGACGCCAGAGCTGCTGGGTGAGCTCAGCGGTGAACTGGGTACCCTGGTCGGATAGGATTTCCCGGGGAAACCCCACTCTCGTGAACACCCGTAGAAGAGCGTCCGCTACGGTGTCCGCCTGGATGTTGGCCAAGGCCACAGCCTCGGGGTACCGGGTGGCATAATCCACTACGGTAAGTATGTACCTCTTACCGGTGGCACTGGGCCGTGGCAACGGCCCAATGATGTCGACCGCCACCCGGCTAAATGGCTCCTGGATGATGGGCATGGGGTGCAGGGGCGCTTTTGGGTGATCCCCTGCCTCCCAGTCTTTTGGCAAACTGGGCAGGTGCGGCAATACTCGCGGGTGTCTTCGCTGAGGCGGGGCCAGAAAAACGCGCGCGCCAACCGGTGCCGGGTTTTCTTCTGCCCTAGGTGACCTGCAAGGGGAATGTCGTGAGCCAGGCGCAGAAGTTCCTGTCTAGGGCCCTGGGGTACTACCATCTGCTTCTGCGGAACCTGCTTCTTCTTGGACCCCTCCCTCGCGGTGTACCGGTAGAGAAGCCCATCCTCCCACTCTATCCTGTCATTTCTCTTATCGTCCAGGCCTCGACTGGCCCGATCCCGGTAGCACTGTAACGTGGGATCGGTCTGGTGGCGAAGCGTCTCCGGGGAGCTCCACGCGGAAGGGGGGTCAGGGGGGAAGGGAGGAGTCGGGATTCATCTGGGTATGGGAAGTCGGGGAGGTTTTGGTTGGGATCTCACCTGGGTCCCGATCGGAGTGCCCCTGTCGTGGCGTTGGCTCTGTTGCCTGGTGGTTACTGGGGTGGCCGCATCTGGGGAATAAGAAGAGACCAGCCTTCCCAAATCGTTACCAAGGAGCACCTCAGCTGGCAATTGGTTCAACAACCCCACCCTCACCACTTTCTCCCCGGACCCCCAGTCCAGATGAACCCGTGCCGTCTCAAGCCGGAGAACTTGCCACCCGCACTGCGATGGTATTGTGCAGGCGGTCATTCGGCTGGACCAAGTGGGGCCGTACCAGGGTAATAGTAGCCCCGGAGTCCCGAAGCCCCTCAGCGGCTCGCCCGTTTATCCACACCGCCTGACGGTGGTGATGGCGGTTGTCGGCCGAGGCGGCTTGCACGGGATCTGCCTCATGTAGCCGCTCCCATTCTTGTGAGACCTCCGGCCACGGGGTTTCGGTGTCGCAGCAATGGGCGGACGATGAAGATCTGGCAGGCGGTCGGGCCAAGTCCGGTCGGTTGGGGCAATTCTGTTTGTAGTGCCCATCTTGGTTGCACCCATAGCAACGGACGTTGGCCAAGTTGGTGGGCCGACTGGTGAGTCGTGCTGCCGGCGTCCGAACCGCCGGGGTTGGAGGTGGAGGAGCAGGTAGAGCGGGGCGGAAGGGCAGGGATCGTTCCCCCCCGGTAACCTTCCGGGTGTCAGCATACTCATCTGCCCAAATAGCCGCTTGCTGCACTGTTTGGGGCTTCTTATCACGCACCCACTCCCGGATGGCGGAGGGGGTGTGCTCGAAGAACTGCTCGAGCAGCAGTAGCTGGGTAATCTCGGTCACCGTCTCTGCTTTGCTACCCAGGAACCAGGTGCGTAAGTCCCGCTGCAGTCGGTGGGCCCACTCAACGTGGGTAGCGCCATTGGGCCGGCGACAATTCCTGAACTTCGCCCGGCTGGCTTCCGGGGTCACGGCGAACCGGCTCAGCAACGCCTGCTTCACGTGCGTGTAGTTGGTGGCCTCCTCGTCCGGCACCGTGCGGTAGGCCTCGGCGGCCCGACCAGTCAACTTGCACGCCAGGATTCTCACCCAGTCGGCACGGTGTACTTCGTGCACTTGGCACAGGCGTTCAAAGTCCTGGAGGTAGCCGTAGAGCCTACAAGCTGATGTTGAATTTCTTTGGCGTAAAATTAGTGGGGGAAGAGGAGACAGAAGTGATACAGGACTCAAATTTTTCGACCCGATTCTCCAAATTGAATACCAGCACCCACAATAATCTGTGAATTACCCGAATCGTGAATTGTATGGGAGAATTGGGAGCTGCAGAATACCAAGCTCCGCTGGTGAAGTTCTTCCTCAAGGAAACCCTGGTTGAACATCAACTGCCAAATATGAAAGAAAGTGTCCTGAAGTATTTCCTGCCTGCTGTGCAGGATGAACAAGAAAGGGACGCACTGTCTGAATATGTACAAAAGCACGGAAGACCCAACAGTGCCAAGTACCTTTGCCCCATGGTAACACCCCTGTGGCCAACACCAATTGCTCCGGCCTATTTTTTTATTTTTTTTATTATTCTTTTTTATTATTATTTGGCTACCTCGGGACGACTCAGGGGACACAGCCGAGGCCTGGTGTCTGGCCTGTCCCCTAGAGTGCCCGGGCCTGGTGCCAATTTCCCCCCGTGGTTTTTTCCCGTGGTCTTCTGGCCGCTAGGGATTTTACCAGGGTCGGCACACCCCTGGCCTTTGCCACTTTCTCCTACCCCCCCCTCCTATATTATGACTTCTCTGTCCTATTTAAATTTTGTTTTTTATATATAATTTTTTTTTTTCTCTCTATTGTTTCTATCCCATTCAACGTCTTGATATTATTTGTTTCGTCTTTGGCCACCTTTTCTTATTTTTTGTTGTTAACCCTCGATGAGACCCCCCTCTTAGGGGATGTTTATTGCTAATATTTGATTTCCCTTGAGGACTTTGTTTTCTACTGATGTGTTTTCTCTGATGACATTTCATGGCCTTGCAAGGCCATTCCATGCTTTGTATGTTGTTAAGCTGACTCTTTATCAAAATAAAAACTTTGAAAATAAAAAAAAAAAAAAAAAAAAAAAAGAAGTCAACGTTAGGCATATCTTGAAGCACAGTATTTAGACAGAGCAGAGTCTCGACTTACACTTGCAGTGATTCAGGTTTACATACCGAAATCTTGACAGGAGAGGGAGAGTCATCTTGAACCAGTCCTCTCTGGGGAACCGAAGTTTCCTCTTGGTGTTCCGGATTTCCATTCCGGAAGCTCTTCAAGTGATTCTCTTTTTGCTGTCGAGTTCTCTTGACATTGGTTTCATTCCAATCACAGCCATCTTCCGTTACAAGATTCAGGGCTTGTGTCTGTCTTGCTGCTTCCTTAGCCGCTAGATCTGCTTTACGGTTTCCTCTGGGAACTAGACATGTGCATTCGTTTTAGTACTAAAACGATTTAGTCCGAATTTTGGGATAATTTAGTTTTCGTATGACTCGAGATACGAAAATGCTCAGTACAAAAAACAAAAGAAACTAAAATAAAATGCACTACATTTTAGTTTCAGTCCTTTTTGTAATATTACATTGATGAGTGAAGGAGACCAGCAATGATTAATGCTGGAGGATGTTCTAAGCAATTAATTAATGCAGGAGGATGTTCTATACAATATACAGAGAGGAGCATTTTTTTTTAGCCCTTTAAATCCAGTGTCTGTGAGCGCTGAGATCAGCTGCTTGTTACATTATCTCTCAGTACAATGTATCAGGCTCAGTTGTTACAGTAACTGACTGCTGCTCATCACAGTGCTCAGAGTTTCAGTAAAACAAGGAAATAATATTGTTATAACCTCTTATATATAAAAATATTATTTACTAGTTTTACTGAAACTCTGAGCGCTGTGATGCGCAGCAGTCAGTTACTGTAACAGCTTTGCCTGACACATTGTGCTGAGAGTGAGAGATACTGTAACAAGCAGCGACCTCAGCCCTCTGAAGTGCCACTACAATAGTAATTGTATTTTTGTATAAAAAACTGAAAACAAATTTCTTTAGCAACTAAATAAATTGCATTTTAGGACTAATCCATTAGTTCAAAACGAAATTTTGTGCTGTGCACATGTCTACTGGGAACTTCTTCTTTGACTTTCTGGTGTCCTCGGCAATGTATGACACCAACAGCGGTAGGTTTCCATACTGTTTCGAGAAGCTTCAGTATTTCTGGAGCGTACTTCTTTTCCTGCGGCGGTCAAGAGGCCACGTTCTTTGTAGAGGGTGCCATGTACATGAATAGTCATAAATGCATACTTGGAATCTGTGTAAATATTCACTTTCTTGTCTTTGGATAGTTCAAGGCCTCTGGTAAGAGCAATGATTTCAGCCAGCTGAGCAGACGTGCCATGGGGCAGGGGTTTTGCTTCAATGGTTTTGTCAAGGGTAACCACTGCGTATCCAGCAAATCTCTATCCATCTTCTAATGAGCTGCTTCCATCAGTAAACAGTTGCCAGTCATATTTGTCTAGGGGTATGTCTTTGAGGTCAGGTCTGCTGCTGAATACTTCATCCATAACGTGGAGGCACACATATTCTTGTTGGTCATCAGCGTCAGGAAGCAGGGTTGCAGGGTTCAGAGTTGAGATAAGTTGCAGGTGAACGCGTGGATTTTCGCACAGCATAGCTTGGTATTTCGTCATTCTGCTATTGCTGAACCAGTATTTGCCTTTCTAGTCAAGGAGGGTTTGAACAGCATGTGGCACCCGCACAAAGATTTATTGGCCTAGTGTGAGTTTGTCAGCTTCAGTAACTAGGAGGGCGGTGGCCGCCACAGCTTTCAGGCACGCTGGGAGGCCGCAGGCAACAGGATCAAGTTGTTTGCAGAGGTAGGCTACAAGTCTCTGCCAGGAGCCCAAGTATTGAACCAGGACTCCTGCAGCCGTTTGCTTGTGTTCATGAACATATAAATAAAATGGTTTGGTATGATCTGGAAGGCCTAAGGCAGGGACCTCCAATAGCAAAGTCTTTAGATGAGTGAAGGCCTCAGTTTGTTCTTCACCCCAAATGAATAGGTCAGGCTCTGCACGTTTTGTAGCTTGGTAGAGGGCTTGGCAATCATGGCAAAGTTGGGGATCCACAGGCAACAGAAGCCTACAGCTCCCAATAATTATCTTACTTGGCGACGAGTCTGTGGTTGAGGGACACGGCAGACTGATTCTTTGCGTTCTGGATTGCACTCTTGGTACCTGTAAGTTGAAAGCCTAGGTATTTCACACTGCGTTGGCAGATTTGGGCCTTTCTTTTAGAAACTTTGTAGCCTGCCTTGCATAAAATACTTAGTTCTTTTTGTGGCATTGAAACAATTATCTTCTTCAGTTGGTGAGGCAAGCAGGAGATCATCAACATACTGCAATAGGGTAGCTTTGTCTGGCTGAGAGTGAAAGGCAGATAAGTCTTGGTTCAGCGCTCTGCCGAAGAAGGTAGGCAAATTTTTGAAACCTTGAGGGAGGCACGTCATTTAATGTTTGAGCCATTCTGGGCATTTTCCCACTGAAAGGCAAACAATGGCTGACTCGCTGGAGCCAAGCGGATACAGAAAAATGCATCTTTTAAATCAAGGACAATGTAGAATTCTGTGTTGCCGGGTATCAGAGCTAGGAGATTACACTTAATTGTGCCAAATCCGTATAAAGTCACTGTGGCAGATTTAACTGCCCTTAAATCCTGTACAAGTGTGTATTCTTGAGTGCCCTCTTTCTGAACTGGAGCAACTGGGTATTCCATAAAGACACACAAACTTTAGAATACCGTACTTAAGCAGGCGTTCAAGGTGGACTTGGATGTTTTGCTTTGCTTTTTGTGGGATGTAGTACTGGCGCTGCACCACGGGCTGGGCGCCTGGTTTGAGATCACCATATACTAGAGGGATGTTCTAGGCCAGGCCTGGTGGATTGTCTTCTGAATCCTTTTATGTTACTATTTTATTCATCTCTCTTTCAAAAATACACATTTTATAACACATTTCTCTCTTCTCATCATAAGCAACTTCTTTGTGCATTCCCCATTTCACTTGTCGTTTCCTACTTATTGTCACTTTCTTATCATTTCTATTTAGTTTACAATTTCTCCAAACTGATCTAACGCCCACAGTCTTTTCCTCTCTATCTGCTGTCTTTCTCAGATGTCTCTCCTAGCTCCAGCCTCAACTCTCCTGGCTCTTCCCTCCCACCTATTCCTCTATCAGTATTACAGTTAGCATAGGGAAGGGTATGGGTTTCGGAGTTGTAAAATCTCC
Source organism: Leptobrachium leishanense (assembly GCA_009667805.1). Taxonomy (NCBI): domain Eukaryota; kingdom Metazoa; phylum Chordata; class Amphibia; order Anura; family Megophryidae; genus Leptobrachium; species Leptobrachium leishanense. The sequence continues at coordinate 238,614,139 of CM019066.1, forward strand.
CTTCCTTTTTTTTTAACCTCCCTGCCGGTATTCCCGAGTGTGACTCGGGGTTAAATTTCACTACCACGAACGGTAACCCCGAGCCACACTCGGGCTGGATACATACTCACCTCCTCCTGGCTCCCTTGCTGTCCCTGCAGTGTGATCGCGGCGAGCTGCTTCCTGGATGCTCCCTGCGAGTCACATGGTGCAGGGGGGCTGGACCGCAGCAAATTTCATTCATAATTAACACTGAATACAAATGGCAAAGTTTATGAACGGCCACTAGGTGGCAGTACAGGATAAGAAATAGACCATACATCGTCTCACCCTTGTTCTCAGACAGATTTCAGTGTTTTTTGTTGTCTTTTATTGGATATCATTTATTTGCATTATTTTGGATAATTATTTTTGGGATAATAAATTATGTTGTGTTTCAAACTTTATCGGACTCAGTGTATTTACTATTTTTTTAAATTAATTAATTTATTTATAAAGGATTTTACCAGTAAGGACTCTTGATTGCACGGATTTCAGTGCGTGATTCCAAATTATTACAGGCTAACTATGTACAAAAACACGTTTCCTTTAAAAAAAAATTGAGACAGTTTTAGACACAAAATTTTTAAAAAATTAGACCGCCAGGGAGGTTAATCCGCAGAGTCTCTTTACAATAAACACAAATGCAATTGAAATGTAGCAGCACTGTTTCGCGTGAAATGTCAACAAGCTCTTGCAGCCTGCAACACCCAACACCTTCACTTACTGGGACAAAAATACTGGTATGTAGATCATACTAGATCTTTAAATCAAGCATTATAACATACCAGAACAAGTGGCAATTCTGCTGTACACATACACTTAATGAACGACTGTAGCACAGAACGCCACACACTCACAAAAAAAAAACGCATGATTAGCACACACAATCAAATCACCTTTTGTCTTGGTTTGAACAGACTTCAAACATTCCTCCGTCAAAAACAGTTTTTCTTGTGCTAATTGCAGGTCTCTTCCTAATTTAGCCTTTTTACTCAATGCTCTGTAAAATGTGTTCATTATAATTGTCTTACAAACAATTTTACATTAATTTTAACTGTATGCACTTTAGGGGCACACCTGGAAAACACAAAACAACTGCTGCACTTGTAGCAACCACATAGACACTGTACACACCATAATACATATGCACACACACTATATAGAGATCCCATGCAGCGGCGTAGCGTGGGTTGTCAGCGCCCGGGGCAAGGCAAGAATTGTGCGCCCCCCCCAACCTGTGGACACGGTAGCACACCCTGATTCCCTTCTACCAGTGGAGTATTGACCCCCCCCCCGTTACCCCACAAGCACATTTATTGTATATTAAACAAATACTGATATAATGAAACACACTGCCCCCCCACGCTACACCACTGCTACCAATCACCCTGTCCCAGTATACCCTAGCATAGTTCCACTCTCACACTATACCTAGTCACTCTCTCCCAGTAACCCCCAGTCACCCTCTCCCAGTAACCCCCAGTCACTCTCTCCCAGTAACCCCCAGTCACTCTCTCCCAGTACCCCCGGTCACCCTCTCCCAGTACCCCAGTCACCCTCTCCCTCAAGTACCCCCAGTCACTCTCTCCCTCAAGTACCCCCAGTCACTCTTTCTCTCCCAGTACCCACAGTCAATCTCTCTCTATCCAAGTACCCCCTCACTGTGTGTGGGTCACGCTGCTCTGGTGTCACACAGTGTCTCCTACCTGTGTGAAGTTGTTGGTGGCCTGGAGGGGCTGTCCAGGGAGCTTAGTGAATACCGGATTTTAAATGTGTTGCAGGGCAGGGGCCTCCTCCCTCCTTCCTGTTCAGCGGCTGCAGGGCTGGCACAGGGATTCAAGGGGGGCTGACAAGCGTGGTACAGGGTGTTCCATCGGATAATGCTGCACTGCTTCACTTGACTCATGTCAGGGTTAAAGAAGAGTCCAGAACAGGACCAGAATTTTCTGTCCTGGTACTCCCTTCCGGACGCTGAGTGCTACGTCACTGCCGGCGCTGCAAAACTGGTGGCTGCCCATGCAAGGGCCTCTCACAGACAACAGTGTCCATGAGCGGACACCTTGCTGATCCCTGCTGGAAAATATTAGTGGTACAATTTCTTTTGAAATTTTGCGCCCCTAAGAAAATTGCACCCGGGGCGACCGCCCCCGAGGCCCCCCCACGCTACGCCACTGATCCCATGTGATATATATATATATATATATATATATATATATATATATACTACATAGATTACATACATGGATCATTTTCATTGCAATGCATACAAAGCCAAAGAGCATATAAACTGACTATGCACTTATACAAACTGGGCAGCACATATACATTGCGCCATAAACGCAAACACAGCACATATATGCACTTACTGCACAGAGCACATATACACACAACTCAAAAACCATATTCATAACATATATATACACACATTTGCTATGTAAATAGCACATACCCACACTGGCTGCAGCCATATGTAATACTACTCAACACACATTCATAGTGTATTTGTTCAATGCAGCAAATAATAGCTTCTGTATACATACTGCAAAGCATGTATACAGGAAACATATACACAGCATTTTTTTTTAAGCAAACACAACACATATATACGGAGGACATACAATACCTCCATATATCATAGAAACATAGAAAATGTCAGCAGATAAGAACCTTTCGGCCCATCTAGTCTGCCCAATTACATGGATACTTTACCTGAATTTATCTTTTGTTTAGGATAGCCTTATGCCTATCCCATGCCTGCTTAAATTCAATCACTGTTTTGGCCTCTACCACTTCTACTGGAAGGCTGTTCCATGTATCCACCACCCTCTCAGTAAAATAATGCTTCCTGATGTTACTTTTAAACCTTTGCCCCTCTAATCTAAGACTATCAGGGTTATTCAGAGAGCGTGAAAAGCAGGAGAATGGCTGGAGAATGAACAATTCTAGGTCAAAATAGCCAAACCAGAAAAATTCTCCTTTTCATCTCACTTTCCAAATCGGCTATTTTGACCTAGATTTTTTCATTCTCCAGTCATTCTCCTGCTTTTCACGCTCTCTGAATAACCCTGTTAGTCCTCTTGTTTTGCTACTTTGTTTTCTTTTAAATATACTCCCTTCCTCTACCTTGTGGATTCCCTTTACGTATTTAAATGTTTCTATCATATCTCCTCTGTCTCGTCTTTTTTCCAAGCTGTACATGTTAAGATCATTAAGCCTTTCCTGGTAACTTTTCTCCTTCAAGCCGTACACCATTTTAGTAGCCCTTCTCTGAACTCTCTCTAAGATGTCTATATCCTTCTGGAGATACGGTCTCCAGTACTGTACACAGTACTCCAAGTGAGGTCTCACCAGTGCTCTGTACAGTGGCATGAACACTTCCCTTTTCCTACTGCTAATACCTCTCCCTACACAACCAAGCATTCTGCTAGCATTTCCTGCTGCTCTATTACTTTGACTACTTACCCTTAGATCCTCTGAAATAATAACCCCTAAATCCCTTTCCTCAGATGTTGAGGTTTGGACTGTATCAAATATTCTATATTCAGCCCTTGGGTTTTTACGTCCCAGGTGCATTATCTTGCACTTATCCACATTAAAACTCAATTGCCACAGCTCCGACCATTTTTTTAGTTTACCTAAATCATTGGTCATTTGGCTGATCCCTCCAGGAACGTCAACCCTGTTGCAAATCTTTGTGTCATCAGCAAAAATACATACTTTTCCATTAATACCTTCTGCAATATCACTAATAAAAATATTAAAGAGAATGGGTCCAAGTACTGACCCCTGAGGTACCCCACTGGTAACAAGACCTAGCGCCGAATAAACTCCATTTGCAATGGTTTTCCTCCGGGCCCCATGCTTCCGCAGGGTCACGGTCAGGGGTGCTACCATGCAACATGTTGAGATCCACAGAGTGCAGGAAGACCCGCAGGGGCGCCGGCAGACAATCAACTGGTGATCGGCAGCCCACGGAGTTGCAGAACGCTGCCGCTCTCCCTCTCTCACCGAGCCAGGCCTGCCAGTCCCGGACAAGCCCCCAGAATTGAAGCAGCCTCCTGGGTGTAATTCGGGTTAGGCAATTGTGACTCGGTGGTAGACAAAGGAGACGGAGGCCTTCTTAAGCAGGAAAAGCATTTATTCGGTACCGAGCCTCGAGTCAGGTCTAGCCCAAAAAGACTCAAGGCCCGAGCCAACAGAGAAACAAAGAATTTATACATGGTGAGTAAAATGCACACCTTATTCCCCTCCCACTTCCCATATCAACCTTCATTATATATATACTTTATTCATCATTTTGCAAGTCAGCAAGGTTCACCTCAAAGACACGACCCTTGAGCCCACCGGAGACAATCCAAAACAAATATGGCCAGCTGCAGGATTTACTGAGTTATTTATTCCTTCTGCGGCCTTGGTATATTAAGCAACTTTTATGGCTTGGCTAGGAATATTTAGAGACCTGGGGGGGAGAAGAGGTGTCACGGAGCTGGTTCCGGGGTGGCAGGTTTGAGCCCAATGTGCAATGATGGGAAATAGAAAGATGTATATGAACAAAAAGGGGTTTATTAAGAGTAAAGGCATAAGAGGCAGTAAACAAATATGAATAAACAATTATGTAGCTGGGTAAGAAGAAAGGAAAACACTGTATAAATAATAATCAGCAATAAGAAACTAAAAGGCAAGATGAGAGAAAGGTAGACCAAAAGTAACAAAACTAAACTACACTAAACTATACTACTACATAAAAAGATAAAGAGTAGATTGAACTTAGAGCAGGGTTAAACCAGATATAGAGAGAAATAGGAGAAGAAAGAGAGAAGGAGATCTTTAGAAAGAATAAATAGGAAAAATAGAAACGGAAGATTCTTTGAGGCAGAGGGTCCTGGGTATGCAGGGATCCTGGATCTGCGGAGTGAGGGGGTCCTGGATCTGCAGAGCGAGGGGGTCCTGGATCTGCAGAGCGAGGGGGTCCTGGATCTGCAGAGCGAGGGGGTCCTGGATCTGCAGAGCGAGGGGGTCCTGGATCTGCAGGGCGAGGGGGTCCTGGATCTGCAGGGCGAGGGGGTCCTGGATCTGCAGGGCGAGGGGGTCCTGGATCTGCAGAGCGAGGGGGTCCTGGATCTGCAGAGCGAGGGGGTCCTGGATCTGCAGAGCGAGGGGGTCCTGGATCTGCAGAGCGAGGGGGTCCTGGATCTGCAGAGCGAGGGGGTCCTGGATCTGTAGAGCGAGGGGGTCCTGGATAGGATATAGGGCGGCAACAACTGTAGGACCTGCGGGATGCAGGGCAGCGGGTTGAGGATTCTGCAGGATGCAGGGCAGCGGGTTGAGGATTCTGCAGGATGCAGGGCAGCGGGTTGAGGATTCTGCAGGATGCAGGGCAGCGGGTTGAGGATTCTGCAAGATGCAGTGCAGCGGGTTGTGGATTCTGCAGGATGCAGGGCAGCGGGTTGTGGATTCTGCAGGATGCAGGGCAGCGGGCTGTGGATTCTGCAGGATGCAGGGCAGCGGGTTGTGAGGAGTCGGCAGCAGTAGATCTTTAAACAGGATCTTTAGACAGGATCTGTAGCAGGATAACTTTAAGGCTGGAGACTGTAGAGGGGTTATCTGCAGAACGTAGAGAAGGCAGGATGCAACAAGGGTCTGAGCAGGTATCAGGAACTGGAGTAGCTTCTTGCTAGTTTAGAAAATACTAACAGGGTTATCCAAAGAGATCCGAATTGCTGGAGAAAGGTAACCGAATGCTGAAAATCAGCGTTCGGTTACCTTTCTTGGCCATTCGGCTATCCAGAGAGCAGGCAATTCACCAAATCCTGGCGAATTGCCTGCACATACGGTGCCTGTTCGGTGCCTGTTCGAGGGCAGTGAAATCCCCATAGAGAAGCACTGCTTCGGCTATTCAGAGAACACAAACCAGCAGTGAAAGGTTCCCCTAATGCCCTGCCATTCGGTGGTTTAATTCGGCAAGTTAATTCAGGAGAATCCCATAGACTTCAATGTTAAAAATATTCCCGTTTTAATTCAATATCTAAAACCGTTCATTATAAAATTCTGCAGCAAAAAGTCTCTTTATTTATAGATTTTTTAGGATACTTTAAGCATTTTTCTGATATTTTTTTTTTTTTTTAAAGTCCGTTTTTTTTTTTGTTTTTTTTTCAGTTTACTTATTTTTTTTGTAACAGCCCTCTTTATTATCATTCCCTGGACCTCCTGTGAAAATTTCAGACATTTTCGCTCAGTAGTTTCTTTGCAAACAGCGTTTCATTTTCCAGATTCATACAAATGGTTTTTCTAATTTATTCACTGCCTCCTCTACGTCACAGCTGCTTCGGCTCTGTGTGATTCGGCTCATGTTCGGCTCCTGTTCGGCTCCTGTTCGGCTTCTTCAAAGGTTAATCCAGATGTTTTTGCTTGTTTTTAGCGTGCATTCGGTTAGTGTTCGTCAGGTTTTCGGCAGCTTTTCCCTGCAATTCGGGGACCCTGTGGTGCTTGCTGAATACACCGCAGGGTCACCGAAATGGGATCAGCAAAAGGAACCGAATTGAAGAGAACGAAAAGTCACCGAACGTGCGGTGACTTTTCGAATCTCTTTGGATAACCCTGTAAGTTAATGAAGAAGCATTTAGTGATAGGTGTGGTCCTCTTTTATAGAGGAGAAATCAGGAGGCATTAGCTAGCACCTGGCTACTAGCTCAGCAAGGCTTTTCAGGAGGGCCACTGCTACTCATACCACTATCAGGTAACTTGTTCTTAGTTCTCTTGCGGCACCGTCGGCAAGGCATATGACAAGGGGTGATTCTTCAGTCAGCAGAAATCCGGTTTATAACAAGATATTAGAGGCTACACTTGGCTTTTAGAAAATAGAACTGTATAAACTATCTAAAATGGTGGACAGGGAACAGAGAGGGTGACGCTGGGGGTTATTCCCAGGTAGCGCTCTTTCACTACCTTTTGCCTTCCCCCCCTATTCAATTCAATTTATAGAGGAGCGACACACAGCTTTCATCCTCCGACTCTTTTAAGGGTTATGGTCCAATATGTTTGCACATATGTTTGTATGGGCATGTTTTACCATCTTTATCTTAATCCGTACATGTATTCCTTCCCTCCCTTTTAAACAGAGTTTGCATCACTACACTAAGCGGAGAACACAAATGCAATAATTGTTTTTAGGACTCTATTCATTAAACACATTAACTTCCCTTGTTGAGACATGTTCCCATTTAAACTGGAAGACCACAACATGGTAGCTTAGGCATCAATCACTATGCAGGTATATTATCTAAAACCACTCACAAGGACGGCTTCCCTCCCCCATCTTTAGCTGAAAAAGATAGTCACTATTTCTATCACCATTTACCAAACTATTTGCTAGCCAGGTACACAACAGCGTGAGCTTTGCTCACATCCTCTGTTAAAAGCTACCCTTTTTTTTTATCTCAGAAGTCACTATATCATGTGTTAAATAACATGCATATTATTACATTTAACTTTGCATTTTCTTCCTGTAAAAGAAAGAAAATTAATTAATAAAACAAACACCACAAATCTTAAAAAGAATGCGTCTAGCTAAATACAAAACCTATTTCATTGTAATCAAGACAAGAAAACCCAAAAAACAGATTAACCAGTTACAGCAATGAACTGTTAAGAGTCTTTTCATATGCAAATGAAACTAAGCCTTCAGCAAACATACTCGCACAGCATGTGGTCACCACATGGTCACTCAGTGGCAAAAATAAAATGTTTCTTTTTTTATAAACCATTGCTAACCACAGAAAAACAAAAACTTTTTTTATCATCTGCACCAAAAATCATATAACAATTTTTCTGCATCACGTCACTTCAGCAATTAGTTATATATGGTTACATAGGCAGAAATTGAAAAACTGGGCACATTGCATCATCCATTCCTATACAGTACAGGTTACTGTAATATTTCAAAGAAATACAAATCACATTTGTCTTTCTTAAATATTCAAGCATAATCCCATTCTTGTCGCCAATTGTTCCATTTGGGCATTAAATCCAACATTAATTATTGAATTAATATGCAATAATTAAGGCCCTAAGTTGCAACAATAATATTTATTATTCTGCAGCGCTCACCCCTGGAGGATCCGCTGAATAAACCTCGGGATAGTCTCACTGCACTAGGAAATAACTATACACCAGCACTGTTGTGGATTTTTATATATTATATTCTTTACTGATCCCAATAAAGCAGCATATAATACGCATATACGGTATTTGAGTAACAAGAATTTGTAACGCGGGAAAAACATGTGGCGGTAAAAGAAACCGGTTAGGCTAGGGTCAGAGTGGGGCAGTCGGAACGCGCGTGCAGACGCACTAAATCACGGCGGCAGTAGCAGCACATAACGGCCAATGACGGCCAATATACGCAGTACGTGCGTACGAAAGTGCGCCGACACCACGCAACCAGCAAATGAACGCATTTTTATCAGAACGTGAAACCGCTGCTACTGACGTACAAAGTGCGCGGCGGCCGCATGGCAGCGTGTGTGCGTGATTAGGAGACGTCAGACGCTGCTAGTGTGCGGCGTACATCACGTCCAAACTGCCAAAGTTTCCTGCAGTTCGTTGGAGCGTACCTGCGACCGTTGAACATGGCTGCTGGACCAGAGATGGACGTGGAGAGGCTGATAAGCGCTGTGGGGGAGCATCCAGGGATCTGGGATACGGCCTGCGAGCGTTATAAGGACAAGGGGAGGAAGGCGAGCGCATGGGTCGAGGTGTCCCGTCAGGTGTACCCGGAGTACGATACCTGGTCCGAGAAGGAGCAGCACATACAGAGTGAGTATAATATTATTTAATTCATAATCCCATAAATGTAAATCACAAAAATGATAATAAACAAACAAATGAAATCATTGATGTGAAACTCAAATGCTCCCCAGCTGCCAGGGCACCTCACCTGCATCACTGATGAAATAATTAGATAGAGCATCGCGATACCTGTTGCTGTATCTATTCACAGCTATGATGTCATAGTTCACATCATCCTCAAGACCGACAACTGTGAGGGTATCGTCAAAATTAAAACCATCCCTGGCCCGCACATAATTATGTAGAATGCAACAGCATTTCACTATGTCCACACAGAAGTCCACATTTACATCCAGCGGTCTATGTAGAATCCTCCACTTGTTGGTCAGTATGCCAAAGCTACACTCCACATACCGTCTCGCCCGCGACAGCCTATAATTAAACACCCGCTTCTTCACAGTCAGGTGTGTCCCAGAGTAGGGCCGTAGGAGGTGTGTGGATAGGCCGAATGCTTCGTCACCCACGAAGGCATAGGGGACTGCCACGTCACTGCCAGGCAATGGTGCGGGTCTCGGGATGTTCAGGGTCCCACTCTCAATTTCATTCCACAGTGTGGAGTTCCTGAACAGTGTGGAGTCAGAGTCTTTGCCGTATGAGCCGACATCCACATACACGAAACTATAGTTGGCATCTGACACCGCCAGTAGGCCAATAGAAAAGTAATGTTTATAATTCTGATACAGTGAGCCACTGTGCGGTGGCTTCACTATGCGGACATGTTTGCCATCCACGGCTCCCAGGCAGTTTGGAAAGTTGGCTCTCTCCCAGAATCCTGCTGCAATTTCCAGACATGCCGTATGTGTCGGTCTTGGCAAACATTCGCCCTTCATGGTCTCCCATATGGTTTGGCACACCTTGCGGACGATCTCACCAGCTGTTGATCTGCCAACGCGGAAGCTATAATGCAGATCCTTCAAACTGCACCCACTACCGAGATACCTAGAAGACAAAACAAAACTGTTTGAATATGATCACATACCATGAACACAAGCTAATGTCACTCTCATCATGTTTTTCAGCACAAGAGGCGATGAACAAATGGCGCACAGTACGCGACAACTACATGCGCGTCCAGAAGAAGCAGGCCATGGCTGCGCGCTCTGGAGCTGGTGCGAAAAAGGTCCGTGGCTACATTTATGCAGAGCAGCTATCGTTCCTCCGCAGGACCCAGGAGCCGCGCAGGAGTGTTAGCAGCATGGACCAGCCATCGACCTCCGGCACCCAGGCACAACAAATGGTGCCAGGAGATTCTGCCAGCTGCCAGGAGGAGGAGAACCAGGGTGGTGCTGAGTCGCAGATGGAGGAGGATTTGGCGACACCACAGGTGGCAGGTACCGCGACAACGGTCAGCACCAGACCTGGCCAGAAGAGAAGGGCACAGGCTGCAGACCTGGAGCAGGCCATGGTCACGTTCATGGAGGCACAGACCACCCATGCACACCAACGCTGCATGCTTGCGGACTCCGTGGACATGTCGTTCTCCAATGCATGTACGCTCCTCCTGAACAGGATGAGCGAGGCAGAGAAAATGGAGTATCGCCACAGATCTCTCGCAATATTGGAGGACATCCTTTCACGTCCCCATCACGCAGCCGCCTACCATGCTGTGCCACAATCCGCCAGTGGATCTTCCGTCTCCAGTGAGGTGCTGTCCACCCACCCAGCCATGCCCCCTGGAGCCAGGCCACACACGGAGTCGGGGTCCAGCTGTAGCCACACCACCGGCCCTCATGACCCAGATGCTCCGCGGTATCAGCAACTTTGATACATGACCTAAATATGTTTTATTATTTGTTTGTTATGTGTTATTGTTTTGATTTTGTATATATACTGACCTTCAGTTTACGAGTTGTAATATATGTCCATAATATATTACAGTTTCTTTTCATATTATAGTATTATTTATCAACATTGTTGTCGGAGTCATTTATGATTATGTACGTGTGATGTGATGCCCGTGTGTGTGTGTGTGTGCATGTAACAGTGGGCATGTGACTACAGACATGATGCACTCATGTCAGGTGACTGGCAGCGATGTCATGTATACAGGTGTGTGACAGTACGTACCTCAAAGTGATGACTATCATCTCCTCCGGTGGTATGGCGGGCCGCATGTTGGTGTCCCTCTTGGTCAGTGGCTCCCGTACCCGCGACAACAGTTCATCAAAGGAGGCGATGGACATCCGCATGTAGTTGAAGAACTTCGCGGGGTCCCTCTCTCGCAGTGGCCTGTACAGCGTCACAAAGTGTCCATGCGTGGGTCTGGCAGCGTTGATTTCATGAACCCAGGTTCGCCGCTTTCTCTTCCTCTTTAGGTACAGGTACCCCATCACACCAAACACAAAGACGTGTGCAGGATCCATCTTTGAAAAACGCCACCATCCCCGAAACGCCTTTTTATAACCCTTGCCCTTATTTTTTCATTTTTCAAGTGATTAGATTCATCTGATTTTTACTCTTTTTTCACCCCACCGTCATGGAATACGTCCAGAATTGAGCATCGTCCGACCACTCAAGCGCATTCCGTGAAAAAATGCGTGCGCACGCATCGACGTACATTTTGACGGTGGCCGCAGAAAATGCGCTCATCTGTCCCTAGCCTTAACCCCCTCCGTTCTGGAGTGTAAGTCCTGTGAATAATAATTATTTAGGTGTATCTAAATGTAAATTATAGTTCTATCAAATAAATTTCTATACCAAATCTACACTCATTTAGGCTACTAAATAAATATTATTGTTTTATTTATACAAAATTTATAGAAATCATTGGTATGTGGGTCTATGGTGGTTTTAAATTGATCGATAATATGTATGGTTAATAATATAATAATTCTTTATATGCCATCGTTATATGCAGATCGGCACAATATGGAAAGACACTGCCTCGCGTACATATGATCCACATTAAGGTAGATCCCGTAGTAACCAACAGGACTCAACATCGCGCTCCGGATTTAAGTGTAGACAACTCACATGAGCAACCTGACTGTGACGTAAGGGAGAAGTGATTAATGGGATACATCTGCTGCGCTCCAACAATGGAACGCATACGGCACGGATAAGCTGTGGAAACCACTGGGATTTCTAACCTACAGATGGAAAGTGGATCTGAATTCGGAGACTTGAATTCGGTCTGAAAAAGAGACTTGGAATACACTGGCGAGATGACAGTGATTTTAATTTGTATTTAATATTTTTGTTTTATTTTATACATAATGTTGAAAACATCTGGAGAGATCGATCTGCAGGAGTTACCAAATAAGTGACTGTATTCCAGATTCCTTGGTACGCTCTACCTTTTCTATTGACATTTTTGAATCCATTGGGTTCACAACTGGTTTTAGGGAAACCACTAATTGGGTACACGGCGACAGGGGGTGTGTGGACTTTTTTCGTGTGGCGCTCCACTAATCTGCATTTCTGAGTTGCCACCATTGATTACATTTATCAAAAAATCTGTCTTCCTCCATCTTTTGTAGGCAGCACGAGCCCTAATCCCACTTTTCTGGAAAACTACCCACACCCCTACAATCGGTGAGTGAGTCCACAAGGTGCAGGCGTTCCGATCTGTGGACAGTCTGGTGGGTACTACTCAGGGAAAGATGGCTGAATTTGCCAGGAAATGGTATCACTGGGAGCAATGGATGGGTTCACTACATATTCAAATCTCCTATGGGGGGGTTATCCTGAGTCTCTTAGCTCCCCATCCAGTTCTTCTCCAACAGAGATGGCTTCTTTTATTTGGCATAACATCTCGGTGGTGGGGGACCTAAATGGAGGGTCCGGCCTGGGGGGTGTCATGTGCGTGACCATGTCATATAGCTTCTTCCTGAAGAGGTGGGGAGCAGAGTTTGTTGCCCCTGGATGACAATGTATTTGCTTCCTTCCCCCCCTCCTATCCCCTTCCTTTCTCTTCCCTTTTTCCTTCCTTTCTTATCCACTCTTTTTTCTAAAGTTCTCTGTACTCCAGTTCTAACCCATCACTCGTGGGTTTGGTCTCACGATTCGTATTCCATTGCACAATTGATTTCTGATTATCCTACATTACCTCTATGTGATTTTTGGGCTTATGTGTTTTTTTTTTTACTTTTGCACCCTAAACATTGTATAATCTTATAAACTTTGAATTAAAAAATAAACCGTGATATCCATTCAATCTTCCATAGTCTTTACGTTTCTGGTACTTTAAGATTGAGGTTAACTTTTTTTACCAAATTTGTTTAGTTACACATCATTCTTCTGGCCACCTTCCCATTTGTTCCAGCTACCCTTTGTCAGACTCCCAGCCTGGGGTGATCCATGTAATTGTCCTTATTTAGAGTCCAGGCCAGGGGTTTACATGGTCTTGCTCCATTTCCACTGGTCCAGTCCTCTCCATGATTCTCTGCAGCCTGACCACCTGACTGAGCAACTCCCTATGTAACAGTGTTTCTCAAGTGGTGGGTTGTGACCCAAAAGTGGGTCGCGACCAGGGATGGACTGGGTCATGGAGCAAGTGCCCCCAGGCCTCTCTAATGCCTGGGACCCGCTGATGCATCTTACCAGCGGCAGCGAGTCCCAGGCGGCGCGGCTACCTCTGAATGTCCCCAGGCTCCACCTGTGACCCGCTGCATCAGGTAAGATACTCTGTAATGGCAAGGTGGGGGGGATCTGAAATAGGAGGTGTGGGGTGGGACTCTGACTGGTGGCACGTTCTGTACTCCCAACACCAGGAGCCACTGTGCACAATGCACATCTCAGTGAAGCAAAGTATATTTATATAGGCCAGTCTCCCATGGAGGCGTTTTTTGAATGGCTTGGACCAATGGTGCTTTCCCATTGGTCCAAGCTATTCCATTGCTCTTCAGTGTCTCTCTGAGGCACTGAAGAGCATAGGTTCAGGAAGTAAGCAGTGCCAGACGAGCTCTGCAGAGTTCTCATTTAGGGATGAACACCCCCGAGTTCGGTTCGCATTCGAACTCGAACTTTTCAAAAGTTCGAACTCGAACTCAATACAAGTCAATGGGACTCAAAATTCGATTTTTAGAGTGCCCTCCAAGAGGGCATATATGCTAGATATTTGCCATAAAAGGTGTATGGGGGTCCGGGTAGTGCCCTGGGGGACAGGAAACAAACGTTTTAAACGTTTTAAAGAGACTGAGTTTTCCATGAAATAAGGGTTAAAAATAAAAATGAAAAAATTCTTCAAATATCGTGCCTAGGAGGTCCCCATAACCTGCCCGTGAAGTGGCAGATTTGTAGGATGTATAGAAACATTTAAAAACAATGTCCGGGTAGTGCCCTGGGGGACAGGAAACAAGGACGAAAAGTTTAAAAAAGAAATTTTTAACCCCTTCACTGCTGACGATGTGTGGGACACATCCTCAGTTACTCCCGCTGTATGCTGAGGAGGACATGAGGAGACTGTGTATAGAGATGCTGTGAGGTTGTGTACAGAGATGCTGTGAGGTTGTGTATAGAGATCCTGTGAAGTCAGGGGTTAAGTCCTGGGGAAAAAAGTGAGGGAACTCACCCAAGATTTCCATTACCCCACTACCTGGAGAAAAATGCATATGCACGTGTGTATGTATGCATGTACAGTTGTGTTCAAAATTATTCAACCCCCACTGAAATTTAGTGTTTTGGCCAGTTTGACATTGATTTTGATCATTCAGTCATCTTGCTTACAATTAAATCAAAGAGGCACGTGTAGGTCAGACAAATATAACATAACATTTATATTGAAATAACCACAAATGTCTTTTCTGTGCTCACATCATTATCAGTTTTATTCAACCCCCAAGTGACATTCAATCTTAGTACTTAGTACAACATCCTTTTACAGTTATAACAGCTTTTAAATGTGAAGCATAGCTTGACACAAGTGTCTTACAGCGATCTACGGGTATCTTCACCCATTCGTCATGGGCAAAAGCCTCCAGTTCAGTCACATTCTTAGGCTTGCGCACTGCAACTGCTTTCTTTAAGTCCCACCAGAGGTTCTCAATCGGATTTAAGTCAGGCGACTGTGATGGCCACTCCAAAATGTTCCAGCCTTTAATATGCAACCATGTTCTAGTGGACTTGGAGGTATGCTTGGGATCATTGTCCTGTTGAAAGGTCCAACGTCTCCCAAACCTCAGGTTTGTGACGGACTGCATCACATTGTCATCCAATATCTCCTGGTACTGAAGAGAATTCATGGTACCTTGCACACGCTGAAGCTTCCCTGTACCTGTAGAAGCAAAACAGCCCCAAAGCATGATTGACCCCCCGCCATGCTTCACAGTAGGCAAGGTGTTCTTTTCTTCATAGTGCTTGTTCTTCCTCCTCCAAACATAGCGTTGATCCATGGGCCCAAACAGTTCTAATTTTGTTTCATCAGTCCACAGAACACTATCCCAAAACTTCTGTGGTTTGTCCACATGACTTTTGGCATACTGCAGTCGACTCTTCTTATTCTTTGGAGACAGCAAGGGGGTGCGCCTGGGAGTTCTGGCATGGAGGCCTTCATTACGCAGTGTGCGCCGTATTGTCTGAGCTGAAACTTCAGTACCCACATCTGACAAATCTTTTCTCAGTTCCTCAGCAGTCACACGGGGACTTTTCTCCACTCTAGGCTTCAGGTAGCGCACAGCAGTCGAAGTCAGCATCTTCTTTCTGCCACGACCAGGTAGCGTTTCAACAGTGCCCTTTGCCTTGAATTTGCGAATGAAGCTTCCTATGGTCTCTCTTGGTATGTTTAACATCTTTGCAATCTTCTTATAGCCATTGCCCTTCCTGTGAAGAGTAATCACCTCTTCTCTTGTCTTCCTGGACCATTCTCTTGACTTCACCATGTTTGTAACCACACCAGTAAATGTCTAGAAGGAGCTGAGTATCACAGTCATTTTAAAGCTGCCTAATTGGTGCT
The DNA here is from genome assembly GCA_009667805.1 of Leptobrachium leishanense. Taxonomy (NCBI): domain Eukaryota; kingdom Metazoa; phylum Chordata; class Amphibia; order Anura; family Megophryidae; genus Leptobrachium; species Leptobrachium leishanense. The sequence goes on from CM019066.1 coordinate 238,629,899, forward strand.
TATTATGCTTTATTGCTGCTCCGTGACATCCACAGGTGTTTTCAATACCTGATTGAAAACACTTGAATGAACCTCTGTTCTTCAGAGTGGTAGTCTTTAAGGGGTTGAATAATTGTGTCAATGAAGAATTCACAAAAGAAACATTTACTACTGTATTACAAAACCAATTGATGTCATTTTAGTTGCATATGGTTCTTTAAAAAGTCCTTGTAGGATTTCATTCTGAATACAATTACAAATGTACACTAAATTCCCTAAAACCCTTTACAGCATTGGGGGTTGAATAATTTTGAACACAACTGTATATATATATATTTGTATTTCATTGCAACAATTTATTTAGGATAAAATCCTTATATCCGATTCTTCTTCATATCTCTATCTGCAGATTTAGAAATATTTTGAAGACTCTGGATCTAACAGTAATCTGAGATATCTCAGTCTATCTGTAGCAAGAAATACTCCAGATATATATAATTACATTAATTACTTAATTTTGCTTTCTCATACATTACCTGTCCAATCTGGATTCAATGAGTTACAGCCTTTGAATATTCTTTATGTAATATCTTGTTTTTGGAATATGTGAAAATTATCAATGTCAGATAATCCATGCATGTGAGTTAGAGGTGTGAACCTGATTAAGTGATATGAAATATCTTGATGTTTTGGGGAATGATCTGCAATCTGAATCCATGCATGATCGTGTTTTGGGATGATCTGAAGTGCATTGTGTCCTGGGATGGTCTGAAATGCATTGTGTCCTGGGATGGTCTGAATGACTACATTATGTCCTGGAAATCTGAATGACCTGCAACGAACAGTACAGCTCCAATTATAGTCAATTTGACGTCACTGACAATCTACCCCTTTCATTTAAATATTACATTCTCTATATTAATATAATATTTACTATGCCTCAAGAGGGTAGTGTTGCTCTTCAAATTATTTCCACAATTTAATTTTAATATATCTTATTTCAGGTCAAAGATCAATCTATCTTAACAAAGACCCTATATTCAATCCTAGACTTTGGGTCTCTCCTGTCAAAATTTAATTAATATCTCCACTCCTCTCAAAGTTTTTACTGAGTAAATCCCTTTCTAGTTAAAATCAACAGAAATTTTATTCTTCAGTAATTATACATTTACCAGTTATACTCTACAAATATTTGGAGCATCTATTTCTTACAGTAAATATAATAAGATATATATTGATTATAAGAATATATTTCGTGAATGCAAAAAAAGAAATTTTAAATTTGTTCCTATACCCAAAAAGAAAATATCTTTTTTTTTTTTCAAGGACTTTTAAAACAAACCAATAAATTTAAATCTGACATCTCTGGCACTTAGCTCAGCATTATATCACATAAAGGCATTTTATCGTCTATAACATCATATCTGGCATTTATAGGAAAAAAAAACATAACTCTTAAGGTTCACCTAGCCATGAACTTTTTTTAAAAAAATATCTGTCCATTTCTAAAACTAGGGAAAATTGAAAAAGAGAGACTTTACATTAAAACAAGATGGCTACAGGCATCCATTTTAATTTTTTCATTATAATATACCCGACACACCGTATCTTGCTGGCAATTCGCCAATATTTTGCCAGCTTTTGAATAGTCAAATGGCCCCGAAATTACACCGTATGGGGAAACTCACTGTTTGGTTCAATTTTGTGGGCCAGATCGTCTCTCTCTGAATATCCCTTTAAGTGTATATAAATACACTTGGCACACATACAAAGGATGGGCACACAGCACTGTCTACCGGTTAGGTGCATGGAATCTTATGCCCTGTTGGGGAATGAACCTCCTGTGGTGCTAGGGCAGTGATTGCTTGCAGGAGCCTGATGGGAGTTGCAGTGCACAGCAGATGAGAGGACACTTTCTGACTTGTGTATTAGAGTGAATTAGTTTTAGCTTGCTGTAACCCCTCTCCCCATTCATGGTGGGCTGCAGCTGCAGGAGTTACAATTTGGTAAAGTTGAGGTGTCCTCTCTGCACAGGATTGGGGAGAAGAGGGCATGTCTCTGTGTCACCTGCTCTGACTCTGAGATGCCACATGACTGGGATAATGCTTGGAGAAGATCCAGTATTTTATAGGATCCCTTCCCCCAGTCTCTGCAGTTTGGGCCAGGTCTCTCCCTCTTACCTCTGAGCTGCCACTTTGGAATCCACAACTATAACTTCCTCACCCAGGACCTCACTGGATCCATCCCAGTTCCTAGGGCTTTGTCTGTCAGAGCAGGCCCTCCTCTTCCCAGTGTTTTGCTGCACTGCAAACATTGAGAGCTGACAGGCACGTTTAAGGGAGATCCCAGTGTCCTCATGCAGCCTCCTTCACTTGTTCCCCAGAGGCAGCACAGGGTGACCAGGGATCTGGTAACCTCCATTTGTACCGAGCCTGCACCAGTCCTCAGCATGAATGAGCCCCCCCCATTGGGGGAGAGGCCAGACCTGCATCTCTCCTCTCCTGTGTGTGTGTGTCTGTCAGTAACATGCAAAGGGCAGGGCGGCTGGCCACTCATGGACACCTTGCTCCTGTCAGGCCCGCTGGGCCGTCGGCGCCGGATGCAGCCGCGACCCTGTCTTCCCAGCAACGCTGTGCGGAATGCTAGGGTGCGGCTGGTCCAATGACCGCTTGATCCGCCGGCACGAGGGGTGCCTGGCTTACCTGCCCGGTGTGATCCTGACCCCAGCGGCATTCGGATGCCGGCCCCACTACCAGCGGCTGTGGGTCTCCGCCGGAGCGCCAGGCTGTTGGGCCTTGTTAGGCCGCAGACAAGACGCGCGCACACTGGGCTCCACCAATATGGCGGCTGAGCCCGTGGCGCATGTCAATGACGTCAGCAGCTTCCTGATTACTGGGAGGAGCTTACTGAATAAAGGCCAGCTAGATCAGTAGCTCCTCGCTCCGGTATTACGAGCAGTTCCCCAGTTGCTTACCCTATTGTATGTTCTTTGAATTGATTACCCGTGTACCGACCTGGACAGTGACCCTCTACTACGTGTATACTGTATCTCCTATCCCGACCTTGGCTTCCCCCTGACCTTCTACTAGATACCAGTGCCTTATTACACTCAGCAACGCCCCTTGGGTTCTACCCCTCCTTACCACAGGGATCCCTGACAGAATACCGGAGCCGTTTCCATGGAACCCTCAGATGTTGCTAGCGCACTGGATACATTGACACAACAAGTTTCTTCTTTATCCTGTATCATACACGATTTACAGAATGGGCATCGTCATTTACAAGAACAGATCCATGGACTCCAAGCTGCTCACACACCTGATCCTCCACACCTGAACGAACCTCGTATCCCTTTGCCCGAACGATATGCTGGACAACGCGACCTTTATCAGGCATTTATGACTTCCTGGGAATTGCTGTATTCCTTGAATCCCCGCACCTACTTTTCTGATTAAATCAAGGTCCGTACTGCCATCTCCCTTTTAACTGGTGAAGCACAAATCTGGGCCTTCAACCTACTACGAGGTCAGAGTCCTGTGCTCGAGACATGGGTCTCGTTTCAGTCTGCGATGGCTTCCATGTTTGATGATCCCCTACGATCAAGCACTGCTGAAAGTGCCTTACGTGCTCTATGCCAAGGGCGACGACCGGTTGAATCATATATTATGGACTTTCGCCGCTTTGCTTGCGAGACCGGATGGAACGACGTCGCCCTGATAAGCCAATTCCGTTTGGGGCTCACACACGCTCTAAAAGATGAAATTGCCTTTGGTTGGCACTCCAGCTTCCTTAGACGCCCTAATCCAATTGTATATTCACATTGATCGACAATTACGTGAACGTGCCAGAGAGAGTAATGGCTCTACTCTTGTTCCCTGTGTTTCTATGACTCCTCCTCTGGCCAATCAATTGGCCTTACCTGCATCTGACAAACCTATGCAAGTTGGGCTGGTGCAAGGACGGTTGCTACCCGAAGAAACATATCGTTGGAGAATGATGAACTTATGCCTCTACTGTTGTGGACCTAACCACACTGTTTGCAATTGCCCAGAGAGAGGTAGAGGACAAGCAGGTAAACCATGTCCTCTTTGTTTACTTCATGTCTCCCCCACAAACGGTTGCAATCCTCTCCTTACGATCCCTCTTCTGTTGCAGTGGGAATAGAAAACCGCAACGCAAACCGCAATGATTGATTCGGGCACAAGCAGCAACTTCCTCGATGTTCGATTGGTCGAGTCTTTATGCATTCCATTATGCAATACACCATATCCTATGCAGATTCAAGTGGTTGATGGGTCGTCTTTACCCTCGGGACCGGTCTCAAAGGAGACCGTTCTACTTAATGTTACCATTGGTTCCACACATAAGGAAAAAGTCCGATTTGATATCGTAAATACACCTTTGTTCCCTTATTCTAGGTCTTCCGTGGCTTCGCCTGCACGATCCCCATGTAACATGGACCACAGGTGTTCTTAAGTTTAATTCTCCACACTGCATCACGAATTGCCTAGGAACACAAGAGCATACGCTATGCACAGTCCTTGACACCAATATGGTGCCTCAATATCACACCGCTCTGCCTGATTCCTATTGTGCCTTCACAGATGTGTTCGATGAAAAGGGAGCTGATCTCATACCACCTCAACGGTCATATGATTGCCCGATCGACCTCCTCCCCGGGGCACCTATTCCCTATCGTCGGTTGTACCCTCTCCCTGAACCCGAACTGCGTACCCTGAAAGGGTACATACAAGAGAATCTTGACAAAGGCTTCATCCGCCACTCCACATCACCAGCAGGGGCCGGTATCTTTTTTTGTCAAAAAGAAAGACGGGGTCTCCACCCCTGTGTGGATTATCGGGAACTCAATAACATTACAATCAAAAATCGCTATCCATTACCTTTGATACCCGAACTTATCGAACGCCTACAAGGCGCTAACGTCTATTCCAAAATTGACCTCAAGGGGGCATACAACTTGGTCCGAATGCGAGAAGGCGATGAATGGAACACAGCCTTCAGGTCACGTTACGGCCATTATGAATATCTGGTGATGCCTTACAGGCTCTGTAACGCCCCTGCCACATTTCAACATTTCCTAAATGATATCTTCCGGGACCTCCTTGACCAGTTCGTTGTCATTTACTTGGATGACATACTCATCTTTTCTGCCTCGTTGCTGGAACACAGAAGGCACGTTACTGCAGTCCTGACTCGACTCCGTCAATACCGACTGTATGCCAAACTGGAGAAATGTATGTTCGAGATGGAACGAATCAACTTCCTTGGGTTTATCCTAACGCCTGGTCATATTGCCATGGACCATAAGAAAGTCGAAGCCATCAAGACATGGCCATCACCAACAGACAAGAAGGTGGTTCAATGTTTTATCGGGTTCGCAAACTTCTATAGACGTTTCATAAAAGGATTTTCATCCATCATCACACCACTCACTGCTCTCACTAAACAGCATATTAAGTTCCACTGGACACCAGCAGCACAACAGGCTTTTGAGTCCTTGAAGCAACGATTCAGTAAAGCTCCCATCCTGGTCCTGCCCGATCCACAATTACCATTCATTCTAGAAGTGGATGCCTCCGAATCCGGAATTGGTGCTGTACTCTCCCAAAGAACACCTCCAAATCAAGCACTCCACCCGGTGGCTTTTTATTCTCGAAAGCTTAGCCCCGCTGAGGTAAACTACGACATTGGGGACAGAGAACTACTTGCAATTAAAAGCGCCCTCACGGAATGGCGCCATCTCCTGGAAGGGGCTCACCACCCGTTCACCGTTCTGACTGATCATAGGAATCTGGAATATCTGAAAACCGCAAGACGTCTTAATCCTCGACAAGCTCGTTGGTCCTTGTTCTTCTCCAGATTCCTCTTTCATGTTACCTATAGACCTGGAACCCAAAACAGTAAGGCCGACGCACTCTCCCGAAACCCACCTTCATCTGTCCTGACCTCCCTACCCGATACAGTACCCCACGCTCGTCATTTCCTTGATGTTACCACAAACCTTATACAACGGATACGCACGCATACAGACGTCATCCCCACGTCTATGACGACTGAATGCCAAGGACAACAACATCGGTTGTTTGTTCCAGCCCCAGACCGACTGGCCGTCTTACAACAGCTACACGACGCACCGAGCAGCCAGGGGAAAGGAAAACAAAAGACCTCATACGACTGTAAGGGCAGAGGCTATGACCCCTGTGTAGTGTTGTGTGTATGGAACCCAATGACAAGCCAAAGAAGGAGACCAGGAGATGTATGAGCAGTTGAGTATTTACTGGATGAAACAAAATATAAGTTGTGACGGAACCGTTCTCTTCCGTCTGTCCTGACTCTCCAGTCACCCCTTCGTTGCGGTCAGCCCGGCTACTGGGAGCGCTACTCGGAGCAGCTTGACCCGCCTGTTTCTGTTCCTCTGCCCTGGAGCCGTTAGGAATTTCCAGAAGGCCGCTCGGTGCCTTCTGATGTTGAGTATATAGTGTAGCGTAGTTTGTAATAAAGACACCAGGCGCGGCTGTATGCTTTAAAACCGGATTCTCTCTCTCTCTGAGCTTGAGAGTTCTCTGACTTTTAATGAACAAAACGCCACCATTTATGCTGAAGTCCAACAGTCATAATTTGCATAAATGATGCACCTCGTCCTACCAATATAGTAATTACATTATGTCAGTTATTTACAATAAACATTCTTTACATTCTTTAGCCTTCAGATCACACAACATTTGTATAATCCATTGTTCTAACACATCAGATTAAACACGAAACACTATCACAGATCCCTTGAATTAAACATGCAGCTAGATAAGGGGGAAAAGCCCTGTTGCATAAATTACACAGCAGTATAGCTTGTTTACTGGCTATACAAAAACACATTTACCTACAGGAATACAAGTATATTTAAAACCAAAGCTATGCCATGTTACACTAAACTAATTTTAACTAAAACCAAACGATGTAAAATATATTTAAAATCACACGATACAATTGAACATAAAGTCTCTCGGGGTTTGAAGCATGGAGCGTTACATCAGCTCCATGACATATATCCCCCCTTCCAGAACGCAGGGCAAGCTTAGATCCCAAATGGATCGCTTGCCACTGACGAGACTTCTCACTTTGTCCCTTTTCTGCGCCATCCTCAAAGTTCCAGGGTGCTGGCGCACACGCACCATCAGTGGAGTCTGACGTTCGCTACAGGGTATGCCTGGGTGTGGGTCCATAGTCCCTTGGTAAGAGGCAAGCCAACCCTCTTGTCCAGTGCTCCCAAGGACTCACCGCAGTAGTGTCTGCCAGGCAACAGGCCACCACAGTCCACAGACACAAAACGTTTGCTAGCGGGCACACTGGAATTCCCCCCCAACATTTTTCTGTCTCCAGGGCACCTCTGCAGACCCAGGACCAAGACACATCAGCAGTCCCAGTCCCCAGTCTCTCCTTCGGGTGATGCCCCCCTCCCAAACATTTAGCAGGGGCCCAGCCCACGGCAATCCCCACAATCCCCAAAAGGGCGCAATTCTTCCTGGGACCAGGAATTTGGTAGTCTCTCAGGGTAGTCACTCACCGATTCTGCTGGTCTTCTAGGCAGGTAAGAAGTGGTCCCTATGATGGAATGGGATGTTGTCCGCCTGCGGGTGTGCTCTATCTGCGTACCCCCCGGCGCTTACCGCTGGCCCGACTACCGAGTGACGCGCACTCGGCGTCTCATGCGGCCTGGAATGACCCTAGGAAGGGGTTATGTGGGCGGTGGAGGGGACCCCTGTGCCGAACCAGCCCGACCACTGAGCAACACGGTACTCAGCGTCTCGAGCAGCTGGTTCACTGACCTTGTGGGTGTGGGACGTCTGTGGAGATCGGATCTGCCGCGGAGGAATATTCGTATCTGGAGTGGAGGACTTTTCGGATCTGATCTAGGAAGGTTCGGATCTACGGGACCAGGTGAATCTTCGGATCGGATTACGGAGATCGCTACGGATCTGACGGTAGCGGCTGGATGTTCGGAACTTATCTCGATCCCGGGATATACCGAAGCGCGGTACGCGGCCGCGCCTTTCGGATCGGATCCCGGGCGAAGGTATTCGGACTCGATGCCCTCACGCGGCGCCTCTGTCCTGATGCTCGATGCAGGCACAGAGCGTTCGATTCGGATCGGATCGTTGTTGAACACCGCACCCTGAGACCGCGGGGGATACTCAGAGAAAATATGCGGCGGAGAAATAAGGACATCAGACGAGGCTGGATGCACTGGTAAATCTGGCTTTATTATTCACAGCTCAGGCATTTATCAACTTCACACAAATTATGAATACAATGGGAATCCCTGCCCGCCCTCACAGGACCCATTGGCCGTTACAGTTCGGGGAGTCGCCGATTCGGACCGGATGGTCCGAATCGGCCATTTTACGATTCGAACCGGATGGTCCGAATCGGCCATTTTCCGATTCGAATAATCTGATTGCAGCCACGAGGCGATCGGAAAATGGCGGCGGGCAAGGCAGACAAAGGGAACATTTCACAATAACCAACGGGGACACTTTATTACACCACACATAACCACATCTAAATAAAAAGAACGTCAAAACTCTGTGCGTGCCACCGCACCTAAGTGTTCATGGCCAAATCAATGTCCTTGTGCACCGCCCCTGGCTGAGGGTGCTGGGCCATTCCGTGACACTCCTCCCCCTCCCCAAGGTCCGACGCACCCGGTTGGACCCCAACGGGTCGTACTGGGGTAGTCGGGGCTCCCCAATCCCCTGGTTCCCGGGCCGACTGCCGCGATAACCCGTCTGCATTACCGTTTTGCGACCCGGGCCGATATTGGATGGTAAAATTGAAAGGTTGGAGAGCCAGGCTCCACCGCAACAGGCGGCCATTTTCCCCGGCCACCCGGTTGAGCCACACCAAGGGGTTATGGTCGGTCATCACGGTGAAAGACCGACCGTAGACATAGGGTTGGAGCTTCCGTAGGGCCCAGACCAAGGCCAGGCACTCCTTCTCCACCGCGGCATACCCCACCTCTCGTGGCAACAGCTTCCGGCTGATGAACGCCACCTAATGATCCCCCCCGTCGTCCCCCACTTGGCTTAGGACAGCTCCCAGTCCGAACATGGACGCGTCTGTGTGAACAACCAAACGTTTGTTATAGTTGGGAGCTGCTAGCAGGGGAGCTTGGGTCAGGGCAGCCTTCAGTTGCCGGAAGGCCTGTTCGCACTCCGGGGACCACAGGACTTGGCGGGGCAGGGATTTCTTCGTCAGGTCAGTCAGGGGTTTGGCCAGGTCACTGTAATGGGGCACAAATTTCCTGTAGTACCCCGCGGTGCCCAGGAAGGCGAGGACCTGGGTCTTGGTCACAGGGCTGGGCCAATCTAAGATAGCTTCAATCTTGGCGGGCTTGGGCCGTTGTATCCCACACCCCACCCGGTGGCCCAGATACTGTACTTCAGCCATCCCCACTTTACACTTCTCAGGCTTCAGGGTCAGGTTGGCGTCCCTAATCCGGCCCAGGACTGTCCCTACGTGGTCCAGGTGTTCCTCCCAGGTCTGGCTATAGATGGCTATGTCATCCAGGTATGCGCAAGCGAACCCCTGGAGGCGATCGAGGAGGCGATCGATTAACCGCTGGAAGGTAGCAGGGGCGTTCTTCATCCCGAACGGCATGACTCGAAACTGGTACAAGCCGAATGGGGTGATGAAGGCCGACTTCGGGGTCGCCTCCTCGGCAAGGGGAATCTGCCAATACCCCTTGCACAGATCGACCGTGGTCAGAAAATGACCCCGGGAGATCTGGTCTAGCAGCTCGTCGACCCGGGGCATGGGATAAGCGTCTGTAATGGTACAGTCGTTTATCCGCCGATAGTCGACGCAGAACCTGGTGGTACCGTCTTTCTTGGGCACCAGGACCACGGGCGACGCCCATGGGCTGGCTGACGGTTCAATGACCCCCAGCTCCAGCATCTCCCGGATCTCGGCCCGCATGGACTCGCGGACCGCTTCCGGAAGTCGATATGCGGGTTGCCGAAGGGGCCTCTGACCGGGCGTGTCCACTTGATGGATGGCCTGGTCAGTGTATCCCGGCAGGGCCGAGAAAACCCCTGGGTAGTCATGGAGCAGCTGCCGCGCCTGCGCCTGCTTTTCAGGCCCTAACTCCTCCCCCAGCTGCACTTGATCCACCCCGGAAGGCTGCTTGGCTACCCCCGGGAGTTCTACCAACGGAAATGGTTCCGTCTCCTCGGCAGCTGGCGCGCATATGGCGTCCACCGTCTCCGGTCGCTCATGGTAGGCCTTCAGCATATTGACGTGGAACGTCCGCTGGATTCTGGTGTCTGCGCAGCTAACAACCACATAGGTGGTATCCCCCAATTGGGTTACCACCTTGTAGGGACCTTGCCAGGCCGCCTGCAGCTTGTTCTGCCGCTGTGGCTTCAGCACCAGAACCTTCTGCCCCACGAGGAACGAGCGACTGCAAGCAGCGCGGTCGTACCACGCCTTCTGCTGAGCTTGGGCCGTCTCCATGTTCTCCTGTACGAACCCCGCGAGTTCTGCCAAGCGCTCCCGGAGCTTCAACACGTAATCCAACACAGGAACCCCATCTTCCTCCTGCACCCCCTCCCACTGAGCCCTAACCAGATCCAGAGGTCCTCTCACCTGGCGCCCATATAGCAGCTCAAAGGGAGAGTATCCGGTGGATTCCTGAGGAACCTCCCGGTAGGCAAACAGCAGGTGGGGAAGATACTTCTCCCAATCCCTGCTTTCGTGCACGAAGGCCCGAATGAGCTGCTTCAGGGTCCCATTAAACCGCTCGCACAGCCCATTTGTCTGGGGGTGATACGGGGCGCTGTGCAGCGCACTAACACCACAGAGACGCCAGAGCTGCTGGGTGAGCTCAGCGGTGAACTGGGTACCCTGATCGGACAGGATTTCTCGGGGAAACCCTACCCTCGTGAACACCCGGAGGAGCGCATCCGCTACGGTGTCCGCCTGGATGTTGGCCAAGGCCACAGCCTCGGGGTACCGGGTGGCATAATCCACCACGGTAAGTATATACCTCTTACCGGTGGCACTGGGCCGCGGCAACGACCCAATGATGTCGACCGCCACCCGGCTAAAGGGCTCCTGAATAATGGGCATGGGGCGCAGGGGCGCTTTCAGGTGATCTCCGGCCTTCCCAGTTTTCTGGCAAACTGGGCAGGTGCGGCAATAGTCGCGGGTGTCTTCACTAAGGCGGGGCCAGAAAAACGCGCGCGCCAACCTGTGCCGGGTTTTCGTCTGTCCTAAATGACCTGCAAGGGGGATGTCATGAGCCAAGCGCAGAAGCTCCTGCCTAGGGCCCTGAGGCACCACCATCTGCTTCTGCGGCACCTGCTTCTTCTTGGACCCCTCCCTCGCGGTGTACCGGTAAAGCAGCCCATCCTCCCACTCTATCTTGTCCTTCCTTTGGTCGTCCAGGCCCTGACCGGCCCGATCCCGGTAGCCCTGTAGCGTGGGGTCGGTCTGGGTCTGGTGGCGAAGCGTCTCCGGGGAACTCCACGGGGAAGGGAGGTCAGGTGGGAGGGGAGGGGTCGGGACCCGTCGGGGTATGGGAGGTTGTGGCGGTCTGGGGGGTTGGGGAGGTCTGGGGGGTCGGGGAGGTTTGGGCGGTCGGGAAGGTTTTGGTTGGGATCTCACCTGGGTCCCGTTCGGAGTGCCCCTGCCGTGGCGTTGGCTCTGTTGCCTAGTGGTTACCGGGGTAGCTGCATCTGTGGAGTAAGACGAAACTAGCCGCCCCAGGTCGTTGCCAAGGAGCACCTCGGCCGGCAGTTGCTTCAACAACCCCACCCTCACCACTCTCTCCCCGTTCCCCCAGTCCAGGTGAACCCGAGCCGTCTCGAGCCGGAGCACCTTCCCCCCGGCCACCCGTACTGCAATGGTGCTTTGCAGACGGTCGTTCGACTGAACCAAGTGAGGCCGGACCAGGGTAATGGTAGCCCCGGAGTCCCGCAGCCCCTCAGCGGGCCGCCCGTTTATCCACACCGCCTGACGGTGATGACGACGGTTGTCGTCCGCGGCGGCTTGCACGGGGTCGGCCTCGTGCAGCTGCTCCCATTCCTCCGGAGCCTCCGGCCACGAGGTTTCGGCGTCGCAGCAATGGACGGTCGGCGACGGTCTGGCGGGCGGTCGAGTCGACTCTGATCGGTTGGGGCAATACTGCTTGTAATGCCCATCTTGATTGCACCCGTAGCACCGAACATTGGCCAAGTTGTTGGACCGGCTGGGGGGCCGTGCTGCGGCGCGGTCCGGACAACCGGTGGTGGGGGTGGTGGAGCAGGTAGGGCTGGTCGGACGGGCAGGGATCGCTCCCCCCCGGACATCTTCCGAGTGTCCGTATATTCGTCGGCCCAGGTAGCCGCTTGCTGCACGGTCTGGGGCTTCTTGTCACGCACCCACTCCCGGATAGCGGAGGGGGTGTGCTCGAAAAACTGCTCGAGCAGCAGCAGCTGGGTAATTTCGGCCACGGACTCCGCTCTGCTACCCGAGAACCAGGTGCGTAAGTCCCGCTGCAACCGATGGGCCCACTCAACATGAGTAGCGCCACTGGGCCGGCGAGAGTTCCGGAACTTCACCCGGCTAGCTTCCGGGGTCACAGCGAACCTGCTCAGCAGAGCCTGCTTGACGTGCAGGTAACTGGTGGCCTCTTCATCTGGCACCGTGCGGTAGGCCTCTGCGGCCCGACCGGTCAGCTTACACGCCAAAATCCTCACCCAGTCGGCACGGTGCACTTCGTGCACTTGGCACAGGCGCTCAAAGTCCTGGAGATAGCTCTCTATCTCCTCCTCTGCTTCCCGGAACTCCTTGAACGCCTGAAAAGGCACTTTGCGTCCGGTGGAACGGTCCGAAGGGGAACGGCTGCTCCGACGGCTTCGCACTTCCGCCAGCCGCAGCTCGTGCGCCCGGTCTTTCTCTCGCTCCTCTAACTGACTAATTTCGCGAATCAGATTTTGCATCGCAGCCTCCGTTGGGGCCGGTCCCATCATAGCGACCCGCTGCCGCACCCTCCGGTGGAAATCGCTGTCCTCGGGCTCGGTGGGGACGGGGCCCGGCGCGATGTCCGCAGGTAACGCTGCGAATGCCGCCTCTTGATCCATCCTCCTTAGTTCCTCCATCATGGCCTCCCGGCTCTTGGAGCCCGGGGCGCCTCCCCGGTTCTCCAGCATGCCACGCAGGACGTCCCGCTTGTAGGCACCGTACCCGGTCATGGTGAGGGTCTCCTAGGGGTCTGCAGAGAGCTTATCCCACCGCTGCCACCAGTATGACGGAATGGGATGTTGTCCGCCTGCGGGTGTGCTCTATCTGCGTACCCCCCGGCGCTTACCGCTGGCCTGACTACCGAGTGACGCGCACTCGGCGTCTCATGCGGCCTGGAATGACCCTAGGAAGGGGTTATGCGGGCGGTGGAGGGGACCCCTGTGCCGAACCAGCCCGACCACTGAGCAACACGGTACTCAGCGTCTCGAGCAGCTGGTGCACTGACCTTGTGGGTGTGGGACGTCTGTGGAGATCGGATCTGCCGCGGAGGAATATTCGTATCTGGAGTGGAGGACTTTTCGGATCTGATCTAGGAAGGTTCGGATCTACGGGACCAGGTGAATCTTCGGATCAGATTACGGAGATCGCTACGGATCTGACGGTAGCGGCTGGATGTTCGGAACTTATCTCGATCCCTGGATATACCGAAGCGCGGTACGCGGCCGCGCCTTTCGGATCGGATCCCGGGCGAAGGTATTCGGACTCGATGCCCTCACGCGGCGCCTCTGTCCTGATGCTCGATGCAGGCACAGAGCGTTCGATTCGGATCGGATCGTTGTTGGACACCGCACCCTGAGACCGCGGGGGATACTCAGAGAAAATATGCGGCGGAGAAATAAGGACATCAGACGAGGCTGGATGCACTGGTAAATCTGGCTTTATTATTCACAGCTCAGGCATTTATCAACTTCACACAAATTATGAATACAATGGGAATCCCTGCCCGCCCTCACAGGACCCATTGGCCGTTACAGTTCGGGGAGTCGCCGATTCGGACCGGATGGTCCGAATCGGCCATTTTACGATTCGAACCGGATGGTCCGAATCGGCCATTTTCCGATTCGAATAATCTGATTGCAGCCACGAGGCGATCGGAAAATGGCGGCGGGCAAGGCAGACAAAGGGAACATTTCACAATAACCAACGGGGACACTTTATTACACCACACATAGCCACATCTAAATAAAAAGAACGTCAAAACTCTGTGCGTGCCACCGCACCTAAGTGTTCATGGCCAAATCAATGTCCTTGTGCACCGCCCCTGGCTGAGGGTGCTGGGCCATTCCGTGACAGTCCCCTCTATTGTAGCACCTTGGGTCACAGGGGTGGAGTGCTGGGGGGTCTCCATCTTCGTTGGGGACAAGGCACACTCTGATGCCAGCACAGCATCCACCTCCAGCAACAGTGGGTACAATTGCTCCTCTATGCAAAATATAACAGGGGCAATGACTTGACTCCCTGTTGTGCTGCTCTCCTCTGTGGTGGGCACATGGGTGCTGGCAGCTTGTGCCAGGGACAACTCATTTTGGAGCTGTTGGCACTGTGCTCGTGTCCCTTCGAGCTCAGCCTGCATTTGGCTAACAGTGCCCTGGTGCTCCTGCTCCAATACACCTAGTTGGTGTGTCAGACGGCTCACCTCCATCTCGCTTGCCTTAGTTTGAGCGAGGCTCTCCTTCCGAACTGCGTCTGCTTCTAGTAGCTGGTGTTGGCACAGCTGGAGTTGGTTCTGGAGCAGCTGTATTTCCTCCTCCTGCTCCCAGGCCTGTGCCTGACTAGTATCCCAGGAGAGCTGTGTCCGCTCTAATTCCTGCTCGCAGTTCTCCAGGTGAATTTTAAAAGCTGTTATTTCTATGTGTTGAGCAGCTCCAGTTCGCAGCTCAGCCTCCAGCTGCTCGATAATTACACGGGAGCTCCGCTCCAGCTCCGCTATCTGGGCCTGAGCACCACTGAGCTCCATGTGTAGGTCGAGATTACAATCCTCACAGACCTGCAGCTGGGATGACAGTTGTCATATAGTGGCTGCCTGTTCTTGTGCTTCATTGCAGTGGAAATCTCTCATCTCCATGACAGTTCACAGTTTATCCTGATGGTCCTGTAATGTCTCTGCCAGGGCCAATAGCTCTGCCCGAGCATCACGCAAGTCAGCCTGTAATGAGCTGACCAGACTGTCCCTGGACTGTGTGGCCCCATCTTTCAGGAGGGGAACAGCCTGAGTGCCAGTCTATCCGGTGGCCTGATACTGCCCGCTGGAAGATGGTTTACTGTTGTAATCCCCGGGCTGTGACGGTGTTTTGCTCTGGTCTGCTTTGGCTCGGCCACCCCTCTTTTTCTTCCGCTTCCCGCTGACTGGTGGGGGGAGGCTTCGTCCAGGGGTCTCGAGGACTGGTAGCTGGGCTGCAGTCTGCAAACTTTTTAAATCCATTTCGAGTGCCCATTCCTCAGCAGCGAGACCCTTTAGCACGGGCCAAAAGGCAGAGTCCTCATAAATGTCCAGGTAGCGCCCCTGGATGCTGCACAATTCTGCATGTATGGCAGCTTGTGGACTGCCATAATTGTCTCCCCCCTTAAAGTAGATCCATGCTGGGTCAGGACCGCGCAACACATAGCCTGGGGGAGGCTTCTCATCAGTTTCCCAATCCTCCTCACTCACATATTGCAGCAAGTCCTCGTATTTTCACTCTAGATCGAGTGCGGCACGCAGCCAGTGCACCAACTGGTCTCCATGGCTCGCAGTGGGCTAAGGCCCCAACACTTGGGGTCTCCACAGCTGAATGTCCTCTGCGATTCTCTGCTCATAAAGAATAAGTGAGCTGTCCTGATCCATAGTCCTCTGTAGACTGTTTTCTTGCACCGCAGGCAAAAACCTCTGCGGTCTCTCTCAGCGGGGACACATCTCCACTCGCTCTGGGTTGCACCACACTTGTGCCTTTAACCCTTACTTCAGTATTCGTTCCTTCCATGGCTCTCCAGCAGGTCCTTCAGGGTGTCCTGCTTGCAGGCTGTATAGTTGGCCATCTCAGGGTGTATTGGTGTTGGATAGCCTCTATCCCACTGCTTGCCACCAATGTGACAGAACCGTTCTCTTCCGTCTGTCCTGACTCTCCAGTCACCCCTTCGTTGCGGTCAGCCCGGCTACTGGGAGTGCTGTCCTCAGCGCCTCTAGCAGCTTGACCCGCCTGCTTCTGTTCCTCTGCCCTGGAGCCGTTAGGAATTTCCAGGAGGCCACTCGGTGCCTTCTGATGTTGAGTATATAGTGTAGCGTAGTTTGTAATAAAGACACGAGGCGCGGCTGTATGCTTTAAAACCGGATTCTCTCTCTCTCTGAGCTTGAGAGTTCTCTGACTTTTAATGAACAAAACGCCACCATTTATGCTGAAGTCCAACAGTCATAATTTGCATAAATGATGCACCTCGTCCTACCAATATAGTAATTACATTATGTCAGTTATTTACAATAAACATTCTTTACATTCTTTAGCCTTCAGATCACACAACATTTGTATAATCCATTGTTCTAACACATCAGATTAAACACGAAACACTATCACAGATCCCTTGAATTAACATGCAGCTAGATAAGAGGGAAAAGCCCTGTTGCATAAATTACACAGCAGTAAAGCTTGTTTACTGGCTATACAAAAACACATTTACCTACAGAAATACAAGTATATTTAAAACCAAAGCTATGCCATGTTACACTAAACTAATTTTAACTAAAACCAAACGATGTAAAATATATTTAAATTCTTTATTTTTGAATGTAGCATGTACAACAAGAGACAAGCGGAAGTACATATGGCCTCGCATGGCCAGAACTATTCATCAGTACATCAAATAAAATCAAAAACATCCCCGATTGGGGGGTCTCAGCTAGGAACAATAAACATTCCGCGTTAGGGGGGGTCTCCGCGAAACAGAACAAATCAATGTAAACTAAAACTTAGAGGAGAGAAAAAGAGGAAAAGAAAAAAGAAAAAAAAAAAAAAAAAAAAAAAAAAGGGGGGGAAGGGAGTAAAAAGATGGCAAAGGCCAAAAATGTGCCTGCCTTGGTGACTACCCAGACGGTCCATAAGGCCGCAGGGAGGCCAAGGGGGAATAACGGCACCTGGCTCGGGTACTCAGTAGCAAGCCGGACGCCTAGTCGCGGTTGCGTCCCCGAGATGTCCCAGAATGACAAACAGAAAGAAAAAAAAGAAAAAAGGTCAGCTTGTAACCAGCATAAGTTATCATGGAAAATAAACATCAAGGGGGGGAGGGGGATTCCCCAAAAAGGTTGCAAAATGTCAGCACATTTACATGACACATATCAACTCCCGGAGGGGGGGAGCCTCCCCAGGCAGGGGGGTCTCATCGAAAAGAATAATAGAGCAAAAATAATCGTCGCAGAAACAAATCCTCAATAGATCAGTGAAAAATCGAAGCATGTCTCTTATAGTGTCTTAAAACAGAGGGAGGGGGGATATAACACGGGCAGCACAGCAGTGAGAAACTCAATATCTCACACGTACATTCAGCCTGGCCTGTCCTCCACCACCTCACGAGAAAGTCCCACCGCCGACAGACGGGACCATGCTGTCTCAGGGTCACTGATGGAGCACACTACATTCCCGTGGGTCACTTCTAGGGATCCCGCCTGTCCCCACCGGTATCGGACTCCTCTGGAACGGAGATAGCCTGTCACCTCCCGGTATCCACGGCGGGCCAACAGCGTCGCAAAGGGAAGGTCGCGAAACATCATTAGCTTTAGCCCTTCGAACTGTACAGCCTGTCTCGCTCCCGGGGCTGACATAAGCTTCTCCAGTGCAGAAACGTCCATGGTCACCGCTATGACGTCTCTGGAGACCTCTTGGGGAGCTGTCGCGGCCTTCCGTATACGATACACTGAAACGAACAGCGTCAATGAACCCGGTGCTGAGCCCAAGACCTGATTCCCCAGACGATTCACGTATGGTAAGAGTTCGGCGAGAGGAACGGACTCAGGAACACCCCGGATCCGGAGATTTCGCCGGCGGTGGCGAGCCTCAAGCGCCTCCACAGATCGGGATAGGAGAGCAACCTGAGACCTAAGCTCCACAACGTCCGTCGAGAGATCGGTCTGCCGTTTCGCCACCTCATCCGATTGTGTCTTCACCTCCTGCACCTTGGCTTGGACCTCCGCCACTTCGGCCCTCATTCCCGTCACCTCCGTTCGCCACACAGAGCGCATCTCGTCCATAAATCGACGAAGGTCCCCCTTCGTCGATGGGAGGGCATCATCACCCTCGATGGCATAGGGGTCTTGAGTGTCCGCCTGCAAGGGGGGTGCCCCAAGATCCTGCCTGGGACCAGGGGTAACGTGCCTTCTAGGTGCGATATCCTTCACGGGCAAGGAGCGAGGGACCGGAGATGAGGGCGCACTTTCCTCCCCTGAACCCTCTTGCATACGGGCTAACTCTGCGTTCGGCAGCGTCCCTGCCATCTTCTCCGCCAAGGCACGGCGCTTCCCCTGCGCCCGCTTCCTCGCTGCCGTGCCAGCCGGCTTCACATGGTGCGAGGTGAGCATCTGCATGTCATCTAGGCCATCAGAGGGCCAGTAATATTCCCCATCATCCGAGGACCCACAGCCAGACAGCATGGCGGGGGAGGGGGCCGCAGCCCGGTCAGCGGATCCCCTGCCCATAGCGTCACGTATGTCTCGTTGACTTAAGCTCTCGGCTTGGCCCGACTTCCTGGTGGACTTCTTACCCATCTTGGGTGCCGTGTATCCAGGGATGAAGGCCAGGGAATCACCGGCGGGCAAAGAGAGGAGAACTCGCGGCTCCAAAATGGCCGACCGGAGTAGGCCGCAATCAAAGTTCTGGGGCCGCGAGGCTCCGCAAAGTCAGCTGTCTTCCCCAACGTAGCTCCGGGGTGTCACCAGCAGTCCCCCCGCAGAGCCGGGGTCTCGTAGAGGGCCGATGGGAGCCGGGATAGTATCTAATAAGTCTAAAAACTCAGCGGAGCCCGGCTTCGCACGACCTCTCGTCTCGGCAGATAACTCCGCCCCCCGTAAAATATATTTAAAATCACACGATACAATTGAACATAAAGTCTCTTGGGGTTTGAAGCATGGAGCGTTACATCAGCTCCATGACATAAATCCAGAACAAAAGATAATGCAAAGGTTTCCTTGACAAGAGTAAAGTCCAGAACGAAGGATTGTAGGGGTAGATAACATGAGCTGTAGCCTTTGAGACAGACCAGGGTAGAGGAGTTGGACTTGAAGATAGGATCTGGAACTGGTACCGTGGATGTGGGAGTAAGCCTGGAGACGAAGCTGGTACCATGGAAGCAAGACTGGAGATGGAGCTGGTACCGTGGAAGCAAGCCTGGAAATGGAGCTGGTACCGTGGAAGCAAGCCTGGAGATGGAGCTGGTACCGTGGAAGCAAGCCTGGAGATGGAGCTGGTACCGTGGAAGCAAGCCTGGAGATGGAGCTGGTACCGTGGAAGCAAGCCTGGAGATGGAGCTGGTACCGTGGAAGCAAGCCTGGAGATGAAGCTGCTACCGTGGAAGCAAGCCTGGAGACGGAGCTGCTACCGTGGAAGCAAGCCTGGAGACGGAGCTGGTATCGTGGACGTAGAAGCAGGTCGGAAATGGAGCTGGTACCGTGGACGTGGAAACAGGTCTGGAAACGGAGCTGGTACCGTGGACGTGGAAGCAGGTCTGGAAACGGAGCTGGTACCGTGGAAGTGGAAGCAGGTCTGGAAATGGAGCTGGTACCATGGACATGGAAGCAGGTCTGGAAACGGAGCTGTACCGTGGACGTGGAAGCAGGTCTGGAAACGGAGCTGGTACCGTGGACGTGGAAGCAGGTCTGGAAACGGAACTGGTACCGTGGACGTGGAAGCAGGTCTGGAAACGGAGCTGGTATCGTGGACGTGGAAGCAGACCTGGAGGCGGAGGGTCTGGAACTCAGGATTCTCTTGGAACAGGAATGAAGAGGGAACACTGAATAACTGAAGTGGTGAACCACAGTATAACCTGGTTAATGAACTGGGAAAGGCGGCAGGTTTAAATAGGGTTCAGAGGATCATAAGAACACCGGGAGCTGGGATACCTGAGTACTTGATAGGTTAATTGGTGGCGTACAAGGATCTCCAGTGCAGGTGTAATGCAGTACCTTTACTTGACCAGCAGAGGGCGCCAGAGTACCGGGCGATCACGCATGTGCACTTTGTCTCTCCTCAGTTGGATCCCGGAGGCGACGTGGGACACATCCTGGCTCTCCTCCTCCGAGTTGAAGACCGGAACCAGGGAGCGACGCGCCACGAGGGACCTCGGGTGAGTATGCAGAGTGACCCAACATGGCAGCCAGGGTCAGACCGCGGCGTGGGGCATGACAAAGACGTTACTTTTGGTGGCCTCGACTTGCCAGTGACGTCAAACGCTACGTATCCTCCTGTCAGATTTGTGCCAAGGCTAAATGCCACAACCAGAAACCAATAGGTCTACTCCAACCTCTTCCGGTTCCGTCACAGCCCTGGTCACATTTCACTATGGATTTTGTGGTAGACCTACCACTGTGGTAGACCTACCACGGTGCAATGGTTACAGCACCATCATGGTCGTTATGGATCGTCTGACGAAAATGGCTCACTTCATTCCCCTCAAGGGTGTACTGACGGCCGCTGAGACTGCCTCTGTGTTCCTGAAAGAAATATATTGTCTACATGGTATTTCTAGTTCAATAGTATCAGACAGAGAGGTTCAATTCACCTCCCGGTTCTGGAAACATTTCTGTAAGGCGTTGGATATATCAGTTGACCTATGCACTGCGTATCATCCACATACCAACGGCCAGACAGAGCGGGTCAATCAGTCTTTGGAAGTCTATCTCCGATGTTACACATCGTACCTACAGGACGACTGGGTCGATCTTCTTTGTTCTGCCGAATTTGCCTATAATGCTAGACTACACGACTCTACTCGTTGCTCGCCCTTTTATATGATGTATGGCTGTCATCCAGCTCCGCTCCCTGATCTGCCTATTGCCTTACCCGGTCCACGACCGCCTACGAGCCCTCCATCTGGGCCGTTCCAGGGCCCGTGTCTGTCTTGTCGACGCCCAAAGTGTGTATAAGACCTACGCGGACCGTCACCGCTCCGCCTCTCCTACGTACAGTCAGGTCCAGAAATATTGGGACATCGACACAATTCTAACCTCTTTGGCTCTATACACCACCACAATGGAGCTGGAATGAAACAAATACAATGTGCTTTAACTGCAGACTGCCAGCTTTAATTTGAGGGTATGTACATCCAACTCAGGTGAACGGTGTAGGACTTACAGCAGTTTGCAGATGTGCCTCCAACTTGTTAAGGGACCAAAAGTAATGGGGCAGAATAATAATCATAAAGCAAACTTTCCCTTCTTAATACTTGGTTGCAAATCCTTTGCAGTCAATCACAGCCTGAAGTCTGGAACGCATAGACATCACCAGACGCTGGGTTTCATCCCTGGTGATGCTCTGCCAGGCCTCTACTGCAACTGTCTTCAGTTCCTGCTTGTTCTTGGGGCATTTTAACTTCAGTTTTGTCTTCAGCAAGTGAAATGCATGCTCAATGGGATTCAGGTCAGGTGATTGACTTGGCCATTGCATAACATTCCACTTCTGTCCCTTCAAAAACTTTTTGGTTGCTTTTGCAGTATGCTTTGGGTCATTGTCCATCTGCACTGTGAAGCGCCGTCCAATGAGTTCTGCAGCATTTGGCTGAATGTGAGCAGATAATATTGCCCGAAACTAGGGTTGCACCGATACGATACTAGTATCAGTATCAGTGCCGATACCGGGTACTGCAGGAGTACTTGGTACTCATGCAGTACCCCCAATATTTTTTTCCAATACCGGAAGCCGGCATTGAGCCGGCTTGCCGGCATCCTAGGGGCTGGGGCGGCTGTCCGAATGCTCTATCGGCATTCGGACAGGCCCTGCAGCTGCTCTCCTCACTTTGTTTATACTTACCTTCCTTTAGCGATGCCGGGAAAGTCTTTGCACGCGCTCCTTGGAAGGTCCCCAGCCGCGATCACGTGGGACCATGTGATCGCGGCTAGGGGCCTTCCAACGATCGCACAAAACTTTCCCGGCGTCGCTAAAGGAAGGTAAGTATGAACGGAGAGTGCCAGGTGAGCTGGGGGGGGCAAATCCATGAGCTGGGGGCATTATCCATGAGCGGAGGGGGGCAAATCCATGTACTGGGGCATTTCCATGAGCTGGGGGCATTTCCATGAGCTGGGGGCATTTCCATGAGCTGGGGGGGTATATCCAGGAGCTGGGGGGCATATCCACGAGCTGGGGGGCAGTATCCATGAGCTGGGGGGCATTATCGATGAGCTGGGGGGCATTATCCATGAGCTGGGGCAATATCCATGAGCTGGGGGGCATATCCATGAGCTGGAGGCATATCCATGAGCTGGAGGCATATCCATGAGCTGGGGGCATTATCGATGAGCTGGGGGGCATTATCCATGAGCTGGGGGGCATTATCCATGAGCTGGGGGGCAAATTCATGAGCTGGGGCAATATCCATGAGGTGGGGGCATTACCCATGAGCTGGGGGCATTATCCATGAGCTGGGGGGCAAATCCATGAGCTGGGGGGCATATCCATGAGCTGGGGGGCATATCTATGAGACCTGGGGGCTTTAGATGAGGTCTGTTCTTATTGAAAAGTGGTCACATGACATAAAATAAAAGTATCGGTACTCGGTATCGGTGAGTACTTGAACAAAAGTATCGGTACTCGTACTCGGTCTTAAAAAAGTGGTATCGGTGCATCCCTACCCGAAACACTTCAGAATTCATCCTGCTGCTTTTGTCAGCAGTCACATCATCAATAAATACAAGAGAACCAGTTCCATTGGCAGCCATACTTGCCCACGCCATGACACTACCACCACCATGTTTCACTGATGAGGTGGTATGCTTAGGATCATGAGCAGTTCCTTTCCTTCTCCATACTCTTCTCTTCCCATCACTCTGGTACAAGTTGATCTTGGTTTCATCTGTCCATAGGATATTGTTCCAGAACTGTGAAGGCTTTGTTAGGTGTTGTTTGGCAAACTCTTAGCTGGCCTTCCTGTTTTTGAGGCTCACCATTGGTTTACATCTTGTGGTGAACCCTCTGTATTTACTCTGGTGAAGTCTTCTCTTGATTTTTTTTACTTTGACACACATACACCTACCTCCTGGAGAGTGTTCTTGATCTGGCCAACTGTTGTGTTTTCTGGTGTTTTCTTCACCAGGGAAAGAATTCTTAATTCATCCACCACAGTTGTTTTCCGTGGTCTCCCGGGTCTTTTGGTGTTGCTGAGCTCACCAGTGCGTTCCTTCTTTTGAGAATGTTCCAAACAGTTGTTTTGGCCACGCCTAATGTTCTTGCTATCTCTCTGATGGGTTTGTTTTGTTTCTTCAGCCGAATGATGGCTTGCTTCACTGATAGTGGAGGCTCTTTGGATCTCATCTTGAGAGATGACAGCAACAGATTCCAAATGCAAATAGCACACTTAAAATGAACTCTGGGCCTTTTATCTGCACATTGTAATTGGGGCAATGAGGGAATATCACACACCCTGGCCATGGAACAGCTGAGAAGCCAATTGTCCCTTTACTTTTGGTCCCTTAACAAGTGGTAGGCACATCTGCAAACTGCTGTAAGTCCTACACCGTTCACCTGAGTTGGATGTACATACCCTCAAATTAAAGCGGACAGTCTGCAGTTAAAGCACATTGTGTTTGTTTCATTCCAACTCCATTGTGGTGGTGTATAGAGCCAAATATGTTAGAATTGTGTCGATGTCCCAATATTTCTGGACCTGACTGTATGCGGTGGGACAAAAAGTATGGCTTTCCACTCGCCATCTGTGACTTTCTTGCCCCGCCAAGAAGCTTGGCCCCAAATATGTTGGTCCCTTTGTTGTCGCTGCCTTGGTTGGATCCTTTTTAGTTTGTCTTCTCCTTCCTCCTTGTTATCGATTCCATCCGGTTGTCCATGTTTCCCTCCTGAAACCCGTCGCCTCCAACCCTTTTCCTGGTCGGTTGTTTCCTCCTCCTCCTCCTGTGTCGATTGACGGTTTCAATGAATATGTGGTTTCTAGAGTGTTGGATTCCCGTCGCCGGCGAGGCGCCCTCCAATATCTCATTGACTGGGAAGGCTACGTTCCTGAGGAGCGTTCCCGGGAGCCCGCGTCCCACGTCCGTGCCCCTTCTCGTGTTCGTGCATTTCATTTGGCCCATCCTGATCGGCCTGGTCCATTGTGTGTCTGGTGGCCCCGCCTTCCGGGGGGGTTCTGTCAGCTAGGCCATTGGTGCCGGATGCAGCCGCGACCCTGTCTCCCCAGCAACGCTGTGCGGAACGCTAGGGTGCGGCTGGTCCAACAACCGCTTGATCCGCCGGCACGAGGGGTACCTGGCTTACCTGCCCGGTGTGGTCCTGACCCCCGCAGTATTTGGATGCTGGCCCCTCCACCAGCGGCTGTGGGTCTCCACCGGAGCGCCAGGCTGTTGGACCTTGTTAGGCCACAGACAAGACGCGCGCACACTGGGCTCCACCAATATGGCGGCTGAGCCCGTGGCGCACGTCAATGACGTCAGCGTCTTCCTGATTACTGGGAGGAGCTTACTGAATAAAGGCCAGCCAGATCAGTAGCTCCTCGCTCCGGTATTACGAGCAGTTCCCCCCAGTTGCTTACCCTATTGTATGTTCTTTGAATTGATTACCCGTGTACAGACCTGGACAGTGACCCTCTACTACGTGTATATCTCCTATCCCGACCTTGGCTTCCCCCTGACCTTCTACTAGATACCAGTGCCTTATTACACTCAGCAACGCCCCTTGGGTTCTACCCCTCCTTACCACAGGGATCCCTGACAGCTCCCCTGCAGTGACTAGCGATACCTATGGTGAGAATGAGATGGCATTCCTCCACTAGCAGGCTTCATGATGATGCGTGATCTCACACACAGAGGGCACGTGCCGGCAGCCGGCCATGTGACTGGTCTCCCTGCCTACCAGCACCTGGCCAACTCCAGGCAAAAGTGCTGTTGCGTGTGTGTCGGCCGGAAGTGCCCGTGATCACATGGGAGCTCAGCTGCAGCGCATCTCGCAGTCTGCCCCAGCTGGGTCCTTTATCGGAGACACCAGACAGTGACAAGCTGCGTTTCCCCTGCCTACCAGCATCTGGCCAACTCCAGGCAAAAGCGCTGTTGCGTGTGTCTCGGCCGGAAGTGCCCGCGATCACATGGGAGCTCAGCTGCAGCACATCTCGCAGTCTGCCCCAGCTGGGTCCGTTATCGGAGACACCAGACAGTGACAAGCTGCGTTCCCACTACGTTCCTGCTGTGGGAAAAGTGCGGGAACGTTGTTCCCGCGCGTTCCCGCAGGATTCGAGCCCTGTGTGAGGTTGTGTATAGAGATGCTGTGAGGCTGTGTATATAGATGCTGATGGGGTTGTGTATAGAGATGCTGTTTGTGTATAGAGATGCAGATGAGGTTGTGTATAGAGATGCTGTGAGGCTGTGTATAGAGATGCTGTGAGGTTGTGTATAGAGATGCTGATGGGGTTGTGTATAGAGATGCTGTTTGTCTATAGAGATGCTGATGGGGTTGTGTATAGAGATGCTGTGAGGCTGTGTATAGATATGCTGATGGGTTGTGTATAGATATTCTGTGAGGCTGTATATTGAGATGCTGTGTGGCTGTGTATAGAAATGCTGTTTGTGTATAGAGATGCTGATGAGGTTGTGTATAGAGATGCTGTGAGGCATACTCTTCTCTTCCCATCACTCTGGTACAAGTCTTGGTGATCTTGGTCTCATCTGTCCATAGGATCTTGTTCCAGAACTGTGAAGGCTTTGTTAGGTGTTGTTTGGCAAACTCTAGATATGCTGTGAGGTTGTGAATAGAGATGCTGATGGGGTTGTGTATAGATATGCTGTGAGGCTGTGTATAGAGCTGCTGATGGGGTTGTCTATAGAGATGCTGTTTGTGTATAGAGATGCTGATGGGGTTGTGTATAGAGATGCTGTGAGGTTGTGTATAGAGATGCTGTGTATAGAGATGCTGATGGGGTTGTGTATAGAGATGCTGTGTATAGAGATGATGATGGGGTTGTGTATAGAGATGCTGTGAGTTTGTGTATAGAGATGCTGTGAGGTTGTGTATAGAGATGCTGTGAGTTTGTGTATAGAGATGCTGTGAGGTTGTGTATAGAGATGCTGTGAGGTTGTGTATAAAGATGCTGTTTGTGTATAGAGATGCTGATGGGGTTGTGTATAGAGATGCTGTGTATAGAGATGCTGATGGGGCTGTGTATAGAGATGCTGATGGGGCTGTGTATAGACATGATGTGAGGTTGTGTGTAGAGATGCTGTGAGGCTGTGTATAGAGATGCTGATGGGGCTGTGTATAGAGATGCCTTGCGGCGCCGAAGTGCGGCCTAGCTCCGGTGGGGCCGCCATCTTGGATGGCGGGTTCCACCCCCGGGTCCCCCTCACTGCCTGACGTCCTCACGCATAGCGTGATGACATCAGATAGCCGGGGAACCCCTAGCTGCCCGGAATCCCCTGGTGGAGATAGGGGGTTCAAAGGTCTGAGCATGGCCTTTCGAATGATACCCAACATGACCAGGTATAAAGTAAAAAAAAAATAATAATAATTTTGTGTGTTCTTTTTATTAATGCAGCAATATTGTTCACATTTCAATTATAATGTGAACAATGATGCTGCACTAATGATTTTTTTCTATGGGGTGCGTTTGCTATTAATCACGTAATTCCCCCCACAAAATGTAACAAGTCCCCATTTCTAATTTGTGTACAAGCGCACCCCATAGAACACATAACCGCAAACGCTCATGTGCTAAAATGTGAAAAAAAAACACTTTACACACTGCAGATGATTAAAAATTCAATTTTTATTGCATTTTTTTGTCATAGTATACAGGCAGGACATGACGTATACATATAAAAATGATATATTATGAATCTGCGGAGTCTGACGGAAAGAACAATATCTAATATGTCTTGGTCATTTAATAAAATGTGGCTTCAATTCGCGTTTAAACATGATGAGCGAAAGTGGTAAAAATGAGCTGAGCACACAGCGGTGAAATGCCTCAGCAGTGAAAGGGTTAAGGGGTTAAACAGCATATCAGAGGAACATTTTGTAGAGAAATGAACACTTCTCAGAAGCACAGGTGTTGTTTGATACATGTTT
The DNA here is from genome assembly GCA_009667805.1 of Leptobrachium leishanense. Classification (NCBI taxonomy): domain Eukaryota; kingdom Metazoa; phylum Chordata; class Amphibia; order Anura; family Megophryidae; genus Leptobrachium; species Leptobrachium leishanense. The sequence goes on from CM019066.1 coordinate 238,657,192, forward strand.
AGGAGGCACCTCCAGACACCCTCAGTCTACAGATAATGTACATTAGACCAGACTAATTAAAAGCACAACATTAATTAACAGCACCTGTTGTTTACGCCGTTTGAGAACACAGGTCATTTAGAGGTGAGAATCTTTGAACCTACACATTAGTTTTTAATTCAATATCTAATAAACCATTGCTTATAATATTCTGCAGTAAAGAGTCTCTTCCTAGATTTTTTTTGTATTTTTAAGCATTTTTTATACTTTTTAAAAAAAAAAAATTCGAACTGAACACGCCAAAAAGTTCGAAGTTCGCGAACTTGCGAATGGCCAAAGTTCGAATCAAACTCCAAACTGATCGAACCGAACAGCTCATCCCTATTCTCAATCTCTTGGCCAGCTTGAGTTTATGCGATTTAGTCTAGTGTTCAGCTATGCAAATTGCGTAGGCTCAGGGAGGACAGGCTGCTGCGAAAAAATAATGTGCGCAGAGACAGACGGCGTGGGAGCGTGGAGCAGATGAGTTTAAGTTTTTTATAATATTTTATAACTCATTCAGTAGTGATTAAAATTAGATTTGCTTTGTCTACCATCACCCCAGACTTTGAGACATTTCTTAAGAGCAAGAATCATCCCCAGTTTTCCCTTAAGTTCTAATTAATTTCACGTTTCAATTATAGTTTATTTTATTGGGTTTTTGCCTCAGCAGCACTTTCGTTTTCACTAGTGCTGTGATTAATATCCATTTTGGAAAGAATCCCCGTTTATTTACAAAATTGTTTAAAAATGCATACATTGTAGAATATTGTGCATGTTATTTTGTGGAATAAATTCTGTTTCAGAAATTCAATTATTTTTGGGTCGCGACTCAGGCTGGGGTCAGACTAGCGCATTTTTTTACGTGCGTTTAGGCGCACTTAATCACGGCCGTAGTAGCAGCAAATGACGCGCAATAATGGCCAATATACGAAGTACGGCCGCAGAAAAGTCTGGCCGTGCAACGCAAGTGGAAAATGCATTTTTTCGAGAACGCAGAACCGCTAGTACTGACGTACAGAGTGTGCTGCGTCCGCTAGCGGCATGTGTGCGTGATTAGGAGACGTCAGACGCTGCTCATGTCCGGCCACATAAAGTCCAGACACCCAAAGTTTCCTGGTTTGGATCTGTAAAAAATCACGCACAAAAATGTGCATCGCATTCCGTGAAAAAATATGGCAATGGGGTCGGACGCACTTTTTCGCTGCACTTGGTCGCTGCGAAAAATGTGTTCGTCTGACCCTAGCCTTAATGACCAAGGACAATTGTGGGTCCTGAGGGTCCACAGGTTGAGAACCACTGCTATCTAAGACTATAAAATTATGTGTACCTGAATCCTGAAAGTTTGCCTTTTGATATACTCCTGTATTATTATCTAGCCTCTGTTATAGTTCCCTCTATTGTATTTCAGTTTTGCTTTATCGTTCCTAGTTCCTTTTGATTGAGATTATTCCTTCTGTTTGCTTCGCCTTCCTTTTTGCTTATATTGTTGTTCCCTTTGGTTATATTTCTCCTCCTTGTTCCCTCTTGCTTATATTACCTGATTGATATCCTGTGTACCAAATTTGGCTATTCTTCATGACTACTCTTTGTGGTTTGTCCCATTTGGTACTGTGTTGTTTTGTGTTTATTACTTTTCCTGTAGCCTGTATTTCTTTATTCTGTTTAGTTAGTTTATAAGCGGCCACCCAAGGACCGTCTAGTTTAGTATTTCTTTTTGCTTCTTTGCCGTGTGTATATTTTGGTTTCCACCCTTAACCCCTTCCTTTCTGGCTCTCTTGTTTTGTGTCCTACCCAGCAGTTGCTGATTTCCTTGTTTCTCCTTAGTTGACTGTACACGGCCACCGAAGGACCGTGGTATTAGTTTATGTTTCCCTTACAGTTTACTGTTGTGTTTCTGACCTCCCTTAACCTCTTTCCTTCCTATATCATTTGTATTGAGTCCTGCCCATCAGTGTGTTTATTTCATTTACTGTCCGTCTGTTTGCACCCCTGCCTATAGGGCTCTTTGCCCGCTATATGGGTCCCAACCCGGCTCTCGCCGGACGCCACCGTGACACCCCTGTCCCTTAGATTGTAAGCACTTGGGATGTCACTTGGGATGTCTGCCTGAGCACTTGGTTTCATGTGCTGTATTGCCTTGACAAATATCCTACGGGCAGGGTTGCCTTTTCTCTTGTATCATGTATGTCTCCTGTTTGTGCTTCCCCATTGTAAAGCGCTACGGAATCTGATGGTGCTGTATAAGTACCTGTAACTGTAACTTATCTTGTTCATACTTGTTCTCATAAATAATAAACAATTAATTTTTGTTAGGATTCAAACCTTGACAATCAAGTACAAAAGGTGGTGAGCATGAGTGTTTTGGCTGCGGTGTGCAGCATCACTCCCAGGGCTTATGAGCATCTACAGGAGACTCATGACTTCATCAGTGTTCTCTACAAATACATGTTGTCAGCACAATCAAACAGTAGCCTTGCCAAGCCAACAGTTAGCGATGAAAGGTATGTTGTTTAAAAATATACAATATTTTCTTTGATATGCGTGTCTTTAAGCTCTAATGATTAAGTCAAGAACATCAGTTAATTTACTGTAGATGGGGAAAACCAGAAAAACTTTGTATAAAAGTACAATTGGAATTGTACAATTGCCACATGTAATGGTAAACTGTGTATATGCCATAGCAATAAATATAGCAATAAAATGAGTCTGCCCCTGACTTGAGTGTTTTTACAGACGTCTATGACAATAAAACTTACAGGAATATAGAGTTAGTAAATCCTACAGCTTGTGAATCCTAGTGAAACGCATGTTTTTATACACCACGAATCGGTGTTTTGCAAGAAGTAATTTTATTTAATTTTTTTAACTTTATGGTGATGTTTTGTCTACCATTCCATGTAGAATGACGAGCACTTACACCTCTTTGTATTAATCTTTTTGTCTTTGTAACTCATTGCATGGCCTTAAAGGCAGTGTAGGAATAATCTTTAAATACAGAAAAAATGGTGTCGCGCCCATACTCACTTATTTTCGGAGCGGCAGCAACTGCCAGGAGTAACAGCCCAGTCAATGTATAAAACATAACAAGGAAAAAGAGTGTCATCTGCTCTAGTTTCTATGTGTTCCATGTACAACAAAAATGAGGTTTTTGTTTGTTTCAATGGCCATTGCAACGTAAGCCCACTCGCCACTTCAAGGCACCTCTTTAGAGTGGGTACCTAACAATTGTAACCAAAAGGCCGCTCTACTGAGCAGCTCCAAGCCCCTCCAGCTGCTTTTCAGCCAAGGAGAGACAAAGATGGTGTGTTTTATTTATACACGCACCAAACACTTCCCATTTGGGATCAAAAACAAAAACATGGAAAGAGGAACAGCTGCAGAACGACGGACTGGTGTTACAAGCATGATATACATAAATACAGAAAAAATGGCGTCGCGCCCATACTCACTTATTTTCGGAGCGGGCTGTTACTCCTGGTAGTTGCTGCTGCTCCGAAAATAAGTGAGTATGGGCGCGATGCCATTTTTTCTGTATTTATGTATATCATGCTTGTAACACCAGTCCGTCGTTCTGCAGCTGTTCCTCTTTCCATGTTTTTGTTTTTGATCCCAAATGGGAAGTGTTTGGTGCGTGTATAAATAAAACCCACCATCTTTGTCTCTCCTTGGCTGAAAAGCAGCTGGAGGGGCTTGGAGCTGCTCAGTAGAGCGGCCTTTTGGTTACAATTGTTAGGTACCCACTCTAAAGAGGTGCCTTGAAGTGGCGAGTGGGCTTACGTTGCAATGGCCATTGAAACAAACAAAAACCTCATTTTTGTTGTACATGGAACACATAGAAACGAGTGCAGATGACACTCTTTTTCCCAGGAATAATCTTTCACTCCTATCTGCCTGTTTTATGCTATAATTCTGTGCAGCAATAAGACACTGTTGTACCACACTGCAAGCATGGAAAATATTTAAGTATTGCCAAACATATGTATGGGATTGAGGGGCATATAAAAATGTTGTGCAATGTATCACTTACTGAAATGTATTCTTCTCAGGTTTGCAGCAGAAACTAGTTCTAAGGGATGGGGTAAGATTGTTGCCCGTTATCTTCATGATCAGTGGATCTGCATATATTTTCTTCTCGAGAATTTTAGCAAGGTTTCAAATCCAGAGATTGCAAAATCACCTGAATCACCTGAGTGGTCTTATCATTTTGAGTCCCCGTCTGCAACTCTTCAACTAGCATTGGATGCTCTCTCCATCATTCCATCTGATCATGCCCTACCTATATTTAACTGCATGAAGCATCTTGTACCAAAGGTAACTATTAATAGTGCATAACATTTGCTTTTACCATTTTTTTTTTTAAGGTTCCGTTTGTATTCTGAATATTCACACAGTCTCTGCTGTTGGTATAATCTTGTTTGCTGAAAGTTTGATACACAGAGTAACAGCATTTGTAAAATAAATTTTAATGCCCACACTGTTAATTTTGAAGAACAGTGGGGTAGATTCATTAGAGATTATTATTATTATCATCATTTATATAGCACCAACAGTTTCCACAACGCTTTACCAAAGGGAACCAAAGGGAACGAGATAAACGGACATATGATGGAAACAAGAGGTGTAGAGGGCCCTGCTCATAGGAGCTTAGTTAGTTGGTAGAGGATATGCACAGTCTAGATTGATTGGGGTTGAGGAAGACAAGAGAAATTTTACTAGATTGCAGAATCATTAGTGCCAGTGCTTCGTGAATGGTGGGGCCATAGAAGCAGCGTCAATCATGTGTGAGTCGACGAGCAGGGGGGATGAGTTGCGTCAGTGATGTGGTATGCTAATCTGAAGAGATGGGTTTTGAGGGTTTTCTTGAAGGCCTGAAGATTAGGGGAGAGTTTATTTTTATTTAGTAGAGCATATTAATCAGTACAAAGATAGCAGTTCAAAGTAGTAAATAATACATTGCAGAGCAATGGTCAAAGTTCAAGAATGGTAATCAGCCAATGGACTGAGTCATCAGGATGAGGTGCACAAAATGTTCATACGTAGTAAGCAAGGAAACAGAAAAATAGGAACCCCTCGCGTGACTGCTTGATCCTTCAGACTTGATCAGGTCCATTCTCCACAAGGGGCACTCGAGAATTAAAACACAAAGAGGAAGGGAGAAGAAGAAAAAAAAATGGGGGGAAAGGAGTATATCGAGCATCTTCACACTCATGACGTCCTGCCACAAGGAGTGTTATCAATGCAGGGTCCAGGTCAGAAAGCTAATAAGAAGGAGCAGAGAAGGGAACAGCAAAGACAGAGAGGACAGAGGTAAGTGGACATGTTCAGGTGCCACCCGTGGTAGCACAGAGGGAGAAGTACAGGGAGGCGGCCAGAAGAGGGGAGGGCGGTCCCACAGACCACTATGCCCAGCGAGAGACACATCACACCTTAGGGCTCAGCCCTCAAGAGAGGACACAAATCCCTGCTAGTAAAACCACTTCCGAAGATGTAGTGGTGTCTGGCCATCAGTCTTTCATATAGACTAAGCTCCTCTATCCGGTTGAGCCAATCCCCACTCAGTGGCCGGGCGTCATTCACCCAGTGAAGAGCCACAAAAGATGTCGCGGTGAGCAAGAGCGGGAGCAGCACCGAACGATGCAGTCCAGCAGCGGACCGGGGACCTGTAGCAACAGAAAGACTTGTGCCGTGAGGGGCAAGTCCACATCAGTCACCCTCAGTAGAACAGCGTGCAACTGAGCCCATAAGGGCTGTAGCGCCACACAGGACCACCACATGTGGAGGTAGTCCCCAACTTCATTACATTGCCAGCATTGTGTTGTAAGGTCCCATATGAAATCGCACCAGCGTACAGTACCAGAATGACACAATTTTATATGCCAGTTCCTGAAGCCGGGATTGCTGCGACCAATGGACCAGCTTGTACGTTTTAGCCCAACTCTCATCATCACTCTGTTCGTCCAAGAGATCCTCCCAGCGTGCTGTCGGATATAATCTCTGCACGTGAATACAACACGTTATATATTGGACTTATCAGCCAAGCCTCCAATATGTCTATATTGGACTTACTGGACCTATCTCGGCAGTTGCCTCCAATATATCAGGGATTATTATTTCATAAGAAATCCATACGAGACACAAATATCAATCGTTTATATTTCTTAGAAATTCTCCTGAATTCTTTTAATTGTCTGTGTTTTGCTTTGAAAAATACAATAATCAATAATCGGATAAAAATATATCTACATATTTATTATGTATACAAAAAAAAATTCAAATCTCATATCATAAACAAAAATTTATAAACCACAATCCATCAGCATATAAAAACTAGCTTCACAATATATGTATCTCCGGTTAGTAACTGCATATATGATTAATATAATTTACCTTATCAGTTAGTAACTAAAACACAAATGGTTAATAAACATTTCTGCTTAATACAACATGCATTTCCCAGCAAACAATGTTTAACCAGCCAGCTCTTATAGATATATATATATATATATATATATATATATATGCTACATGGATCAACAAAAGATGAGCTAATTTAATGATAAGTAATAAAAACTTATTTAGTGAATCGTCCCCTAATCTCGAGAATTAAACTTCTAATCTTTTACTTTTTATTTTGTAGTTATATAATTCTTTGCTTATTAATTAAATCGCAGTAATTTCCAAATTCAATATATATATTGGTATCAATCTTACAACATTTCTTTTAGGAATAAATCTTTATATTCACTTCTTAATATTTCTATCTGCAGAATAGAAATACTTAGAAATTTTGGAGTTACCCAAGTATCTGAGAAATCTCAGTCTACGTTGCAAGAATATCTACAAATATATATAATTACATTAATTCCTTAATTTCATACATTACCTGTCCAATTTGGATTTTGATAAGTCTTGGAATTTTATATGTGATGCTTTGTTTTGGAATATGTGAAGATTATCGATATCAGATAATCAATACATGTGAGTTAGAGATTTGGTGAGAATCTTGATTGCCTCATGTCCTGGGATCTGCTATGTGTACTGGACATCTGAATGCATTGTGGTGTGAGTCTGAATGCTGGAATCTCGGACTCTCAGAGGGTCATGTGTAATGCATTGCAGTGTGAGTCTGAATGCTGGAATCTCCGACTGATCTGCAACCAACACTGCCACTTCAATTATAGTAAATTTGACGTCACTGGCAATATTATTGGTATATCAAATATAATATTTACTATCCTCTAGAGGGCAGTGTTGCACTTCTTAATTAATTCCACCATTTCTTTTTAATATTCTTATCTCGGGTCAAAAGGTCAATCTACACAAAGACCTTCTCTTCTCAGTCACTAGACACGGTGTCTCTATCTGTCATACCTAATTTATATCCTAACTCCCTTTTGAAATTACTTACTATCAGCTGAATTCTTTTCTGGTTAACTCAACAGAATCTATTCTTTAGTAATTTTTATTATTTTCCAATTATTATATACTTTCTACAATACTTATTGGAGTATATATTTCCTACTGTAAATATAATAAAATATACCTTGATTATAAACATATATTTTGTGAATATAAATCTATATTACAGAGATATTAACTCTTATTCCTATACCCAAAAGACAAAATATCTTTTGTTTTAAAAACTTAAGACAGACCAATAAATTTAATTATGACACGTCTTAGCACTTAACTCTAGCATTATCACACAAAAACATTCTAGATTCCTTCATGTCTGGCCCTTCTAAAAAAAATATAAAAAAGACTTCACCCAGGAATGAACTCTGTAAAAAAAATCTCGTTCATTTCTAAACCTAGAGAAAATTGAAAGAAAAACTGTCTTTAAAAACAAAATGGCTACAGACATCCATTTAAATGTTTCCTTTCTGTAATATACCCGACAGTGCCTCGAAGGGTGGTGGGTCAGGCGAGGGTGGTTTTACCAACATTGTGTACATGACGAGACACCGTGGCAGAGGTTCGTAGAGAATAGGCACAGTCACTCAAAGGGCGTGATGTCCCGAAGAAGCCGATGTGTTCCTGGAAATGAGCGGAGGTAGTGTAGGACCTGAGCAAAGTTGAACTGTTCCAGAAATGTCAGGGGCGAGGCCCCAGGAATCCGGTCCCATGGTGGTGAGTATGCTGCATCAAAAATTAAAGCAGTCGCCCGCAGCCTACAAGGAGCAGGCAGCTGAGCTCTGAAAGACTGGGCCAGTATTGCCTGGAAGGTTGGATTGCCGGCTACAGGAAGCAGTGGTGATGGAAATGTGGACAGGCGGTAAGTTGAGGCGGTCCAGTCCCACACCAGCAACGTAGCCACTGTCGGTGGATGAGTCACCACCTCGCGGGGCCTGCCCGCTCGGACGATCCATGACAGGGAACACAGGTGCACCGAATCAAAAGAATCTGCCAGATCTGACCAGAGTGCCCCCATGCCCCCGTGGACCACTCAACGATATGTAGATGTGTCGTGATGTAATATTCGTGTAAGTCAGGTAAAGCCACTCCTCCTCCCGATTTTGATCTGACCAGAATGCTCTATCGCACCCGCGGGCAGGATGCGTGCCACACAAAGTGCAAAAGAGTCGTCTTGATATTAGCAAAAAAAAGAGGCCGGTATCCGGACCGGATAGTTTGGAATAGGTATAGGAGGCGCGGTAAGACATTCATCTTCAAAAGGCCAATCCTCCCAAACCACGAAACTTTAAGCTTAGCCCAGGTGAGGAGGTCATCGGATAAGACCTTCCACAGGGGAGGGAATTATCCTCGATTAACATGTCTAGCCGAGATGGGAGCTTGATCCCCAAGTATGACATAGCCCCATCACACCAGCGAAAGGGAAGGGAGTCCCGCAGGTGACTCTGCTCCCACGCAGACACCGTAATATTGGAAATCTCCGACTTCCTCAACAATTCCTCAACAATCACCGGGAGAGACACCGATGGAGAGGTAACGAAGAACAGCAGGTTGTCAGCGTAAACTGTAACCTTATGGATTGCCTGCCACCCCGTGATGTTGGGATTGAGCCAAATTGATTCGAGGAAGGGCTCCAAGGAGAGGGCGAACATGAGTGGTGACAATGGGCAGCCCTGTCTAGTGCTGTTGTGTATACGGAAGGGGCAAGACAATGCACCATTCACCTTCACTGTCGCCATAGGCGCTGAGTACAGCGCTGCAATTCAGGTGTAGAAGACACCTGAGAGACCCATTGCGTCAAGGGTCGTGAAAAGAAATGGCCAGGCTACCCGGTCAAACGCCTTCTCGGCGTCCGTAGACAGTAGGACACTCCGGTCCGACCGTTGGGCCACGTGAATGACATTCAGTGCCCGGATAGTGCCATTGCGAGCTTCTCTCCGCGGGACAAAGCCAACCTGATCCAGTTTCACCAGCAACGGGACAAAAGGCTGTAGACATAGTGCCAGCATGGAAGTGAATACAGTTGCAAGAAAAAGTATGTGAATCCTTTGGGATTATGTGGAGTTTTGCATGAATTGGTCTTAAAATGTGCTCTGATCTTCATCTACAGTTGTGTTCAAAATTATTCAACCCCCAATGCTGTAAAGGGTTTTAGGGAATTTAGTGTACATTTGTAATTGTATTCAGAATGAAATCCTACAAGGACTTTTTAAAGAACCATATGGAACTAAAATGACATCAATTGGTTTTGTAATACAGTAGTAAATGTTTCTTTTGTGAATTCTTCATTGACACAATTATTCAACCCCTTAAAGACTACCACTCTGAAGAACAGAGGTTCATTCAAGTGTTTTCAATCAGGTATTGAAAACACCTGTGGATGTCACGGAGCAGCAATAAAGCATAATAAGCACCAATTAGGCAGCTTTAAAATGACTGTGATACTCAGCTCCTTCTAGACATTTACTGGTGTGGTTACAAACATGGTGAAGTCAAGAGAATGGTCCAGGAAGACAAGAGAAGAGGTGATTACTCTTCACAGGAAGGGCAATGGCTATAAGAAGATTGCAAAGATGTTAAACATACCAAGAGAGACCATAGGAAGCATCATTCGCAAATTCAAGGCAAAGGGCACGGTTGAAACACTACCTGGTCGTGGCAGAAAGAAGATGCTGACTTCGACTGCTGTGCGCTACCTGAAGCGTAGAGTGGAGAAAAGTCCCCGTGTGACTGCTGAGGAACTGAGAAAAGAGTTGTCAGATGTGGGTACTGAAGTTTCAGCTCAGACAATACGGTGAACACTGCGTAATGAAGGCCTCCATGCCAGAACTCCCAGGCGCACCCCCTTGCTGTCTCCAAAGAATAAGAAGAGTCGACTGCAGTATGCCAAAAGTCATGTGGACAAACCACAGAAGTTTTGGGATAGTGTTCTGTGGACTGATGAAACAAAATTAGAACTGTTTGGGCCCATGGATCAACGCTATGTTTGGAGGAGGAAGAACAAGGCCTATGAAGAAAAGAACACCTTGCCTACTGTGAAGCATGGCGGGGGGTCAATCATGCTTTGGGGCTGTTTTACTTCTGCAGGTACAGGGAAGCTTCAGCGTGTGCAAGGTACCATGAATTCTCTTCAGTACCAGGAGATATTGGATGACAATGTGATGTAGTCTGTCACAAACCTGAGGCTTGGGAGACGTTGGACCTTTCAACAGGACAATGATCCCAAGCATACCTCCAAGTCCACTAGAGCATGGTAGATTAAAGACTGGAACATTTTGGAGTGGCCATCGCAGTCACCTGACTTAAATCCGATTGAGAACCTCTGGTGGGACTTAAAGCAGTTGCAGTGCGCAAGCCTAAGAATGTGACTGAACTGGAGGCTTTTGCCCATGACGAATGGGCGAAGATACCCGTAGATCGCTGCAAGACACTTGTGTCAAGCTATGCTTCACGTTTAAAAGCTGTTATAACTGTAAAAGGATGTTGTACTAAGTACTAAGATTGACTGTCACTTGGGGGTTGAATAAAACTGATAATGATGTGAGCACAGAAAAGACATTTCTGGTTATTTCATTATAAATGTTATGTTATATTTGTCTGACCTACACGTGCCTCTTTGATTTAATTGTAAGCAAGATGACTGAATGATCAAAATCAATGTCAAACTGGCCAAAACACTCAATTTCAGTGGGGGTTGAATAATTTTGAACACAACTGTAAGTCACAACAATTTGAAAAGCACAGTCTGCTTAAAATAAAATAATACAACACAAACATATGTTTTCATGTGTTTATTGAACATAACATGTAAACATTCACAGTGCAGGGTGGAAAAAGTATGTGAACCCCTAGCCTATGGACTTCTCCAAGAGCTAATTGGAGCCAGGAGCGAGCCAACCTTGAGTCCAATCAGTGTGATATTATTGGATGTGTTGCTGAAAGCTGTCCTGCCCTTTAAAAACACACACCAGTTTTGGGTTTACTTTTTTTCAAGAAGCACTGCCTGATGTGAACCATGCCTCGCAGAAAAGATGCCACGATACCATGCCACAATCAAGAATTGTTGACTTGCATGAAGCTGGAAAGGGTTACAAAAGTATCTCCAAAAGCCTTGATGTTCATGTGTCCACAGTAAGACAGACCGTCTACAAATGGAGAAAGTTCAGCACTGTTGCTACTCTCCCTAGGCGTGGCCGTCCTGTAAAGATGACTGCAAGAGCACAGCGCAGAATGCTTAATGAGGTTGTTGCGCTCACTCCCGGAGGAGCCGCTGAAATTTGAACCTCGGGTCAATCTCCCCGCACTAGGGAATAAATATACTCCAGCACCGTCGTGGATTTTATAAATTATATAGTTTACTGAATAAACTGGCATATAAGAAATAACACGGTGTATATATATATTTACAGTACTGCGTCCTGCGGGAAACGCGTAGCAGAAAAATAAATGCAATGCTTAGTAATACGAGAAACGCGCAGCGGAAAAGAAATACAATGCTTCGTAATTCGAGAAACGCGCAGCGGAAAAGAGAAAAATATATATTTAACCCCCTTTGTGGTTGGGGAGTAAGTCCCGTACAGGTTATGTCCCAAAGAATGTAGGTGTGTGTGTGTGATGGTACCCGGGTACAATATTCAACTGGTGAATTATTTATGAGGTATCTTCGACTAGTCAAGTTGGGGCCCTGTGGTTTTTTGAAACAAACGGCAGCGTGCTTTCTATTTTCACAACGGCCTGGAAGGCCTCTCACCCATCCGCCAGATACTTGGTGCTCCGCTCGACCCAGGATGTCTCTCCGCTTGATTTTGACTGGGATTCTATGGGTTACCGGATCTGCTGTCTTGCTTTCCTTTAGCTGCCGCAAGATGTCTAGCTCACCACCTGCACTCCCTGTCAGATCGATCTGCGGTGCTCCTAACTCGGGGTCCTCTGGAACCAGCTTCTTGTCCTCAGACCTCACAGCTTGGTATAGACAGATCTCTGCAGGGTCACTGTCCCGATCCCCCAGCACCAGTGAGGTAGCCCCTGCGCTCTGGCCTGGTCACGATCCATAACAGCTCTGCCTGCTTCCTTCTCCTTTCAGCTCCCAGCTCACTCTGAGCATGCTTTCCACGAGGCTGCTGATGCCTTTCCTTTCCTACACACACCCCTTCCTGTCCTCACGCAAAGCATCATGGAAAATGTAGTTCAGTGTCTAATGTGTTTGTCCAACATAATCTTACCATGGTCTCTGTCTCCCTCTGGTGGCCATTGCAAGTAAATGCAGCAGAACAGTCTTTTTAAACACAGCGCTACAAGGTAAAGAAGAATCCTAGAGTGTCAGCTAAAGACTTACAGAAATCTCTGGCACATGCTAACATTTTTGTTGACTTCTATACAATAAGGAAAACATTAAACAAGAATGGAGTACATGGGAAGACACCACGGAGGAAGCCATTGCTGTCCAAAAAGAGTATTGCAGCACGTTTGAAGTTTGCAAAAGAGCACCCGGATGTTCCACAGCACTACTGGCAAAATTTTCTGTGGACAGATGAAACCAAAATTGAGTTGTTTGGAAAAAACACACAACACTATGTGTGGAGAAAAAAGGCACAGCACACCAACATCAAAACCTCATCGCCACTGTAAAACATGGCGGAGGGAGCATCATGATTTGGGGCTGCTTTGCTGCCTCAGTGCCTGGACGGATTGTTGTCATTGAGGGAAAAATGAATTCCAGAGTTTATCGAGACATTTTGCAGGAAAACATTAGACCATCTGTCCGCCAACTGAAGCTCCGCAGAGGATGGGTGATGCAACAGGACAATGACCCAAAGCATACAAGTAATTCAACAAAAGAATGGCTTCAACAAAACAAAATACACCTTCTGGAGTGGCCCAGTCAGAATCCTGACCTCAACCCGATTGAAATACTGTGGCATGACCTTAAGAGAGCGATTCACAGCAGACTAGGGATGTGCGTTTCGGGTTTTGGAATTCTCACAAAATTTCCCGATTTGTGATTTCGGATCCGGCCGATTTGCCGAAAATTTTTAGATCCGAAAATGGCAGATCCGAAACGTTTTCCGAGCCGAAACGAAATATTTTCGGAATTTTCGAATGGACTTGAAATGTGTCAAATCGAAATTTATTTTCGGTCTATTCATGATTTTGGTTCCAGTCGTGATTTCGGTTCCATTTCGGTAATTCTGGACATCGTATATTTAACTATTATCGGTTATATCGCTGATTCTGTAAATTTTGTATTTGTAAATGCGTATCACTTGTTTTTTTTTGTTTCCAATGATCCGATAATTCTGTCGATACGAAAATACGTAATCTGGTCGGATCCGATTCGTACGCGGGTCGCGCATGCGCGCAACTTTATTGAGCCAGTTTTTTGACAACTTTTTGGACAAAATATTGTTTTTATTATTCATCATGGCTGCAAGAGACGAGTGCCATTCAGACACCTCCTCATCGTCTTGCACCCATGAAACACCACCCAGGAAGAAGCGGGCCAGCAACATGGCATTTGAGGAGATGCTCGAGCTGGTCCGGACATTTGACAGACGAGATTACGACTGCCGTAAGGGCCCTTACGGCAGAAAGAATAACGCAAGAAAGGACCGTATCCTCGATAAGGTTCGCACCACCATCCTGGAGCTGTTCGGGAAGGACCGGACGAAGGACCAGCTCCGCAAATGCTGGTCCGACCTCAAGGTGCGCGAGGAGGAGCAGCTGAGGCGCATCCGGCGTGTCATAGCCAAACGTAAGTGTCATGTTATATTGTAAAGCGCTGCGCAAACTGTTGGCGCTATATAAATCCTGTATAATAATAATAATGTGCTTGCATGTGCTAATGTGCACAGAAATACGTTGATTTATCTAGTCCTTTTTTCATGCAATGTGATTGTGTATAGCTTTGCGTTTTCACAACTCGTCATACATGCATTTTTGCCATAGCTCTTCTTTTTTGTGATTTTACGTATTCGTGAAAATTGTGATATTTGATGTATGTAGATGAAGTTACAATGCTGGATTTCTTTTGGCACTGTGTGTACTGTAGTGTGCTGGGGGGGAGGTTGTTGTGATTGAGTGATGCATACGAGATGACCCGCAGCTTGCCCAATATTGGCTCCCACCTGCGCATCAATAAAAATCTCTGCGTCTCTGCTAAGTGGTACGATGGGACATGTAGTTCTTCTGAAAGTGCATCCAAACAGATCCGCGTTCAATACGTCCTCAGCAGCTGCTGAATTGTTGCAGCGCAGCAATTCGTTTGCTGCAGCAGTGTCATTATTGAATGCTTTAGATGCAAAGTTCAAAACAAAATGGCGGATTTCTGTTGTTTCTGCAATATCCAGTTTTATTCGCAGAAACTGAAAGTGAAACTGAGGCTGAGGCATCTATAAAATAAATAAAAGCAATCAGCACAATGCGTTTTGTACGCACACAACAAATAATAGTTTTTACTGAATAAACGTAATGTTTACTTCTGAAAAAAATATATAATTGAACGGTAATATATGTCTATGTGCAGAGGAAATAAATAAATATTTTGTGACTTTAGAACTATGAGATGGGAGTAGTGGTGGGTCAAGCTGGTAGTGCTAGTGGGTAGTGGAGGGGTGTCGCAATACTTTCGGCAATATATTGTATAGATATACCATTTTTTCCAGTCTGCATTATTTACGTGTTATTTTTTGGATTTGGCAGAAGACAGGAAGAAGGCAGCATCTGCCCCGGCGGGCACCAGTGCCCCAGTGGAGGAGGAGCCACGGGCGACCACCAGCGCTGGTATATACTGTTTTATTTTGCAACGACTTTTGGTCAAAAATAAATCAGTTTTGTTGTTTACTGTATTTTATATTTCTTTAATTTCTTATAGCACCGGATGAGATGCTGACGGTGGTGGTGGAGGAGGAGGAGCCTCAGGAGGCCGCCAGCACTGGTATATACTACTGTTATATTTTTTCAAGACTTTCAGTCAAAAATAGAAACCTGCTTTACTTACTGTATTTTCCTTCTTTCATTTATTGGATATATAGAAGGAGAAGCCAGACCGGACACGTCATCCTGTCAGGATGATAAATCGGGAGGTGATCGGCGAGCTACGCCTGGCTGTTACCTCCATAGATGCCATCCAGGAACTGCTCCAGGAATTACGGGAGCATATAAGCAATGCCGCTGACATCCTGGAGCAGCAGTGAGACCAGCCTCCTCCCGAAATTGTGCAGCGCTTTACAATATAACATGACACTTACGTTTGGCTATGACGCAACGGATGTGCCTCAGCTGCTCCTGCTCACGTGCTTTGAGGTCGGACCAGCGTTTTCGGAGCTGGTCCTTCCCGAACAGCTCCAGGATGGTTGTGCGTAACTTGTCAAGGATACGATCTTTGTGGTTGTTATTCTTCCTGCCGTAAGGGCCCTTACGTCAGTCATAATCTTTGTAATCAAAGATACGGACCATCTCCAACATCTCCTCAAATGCCAGTAATTATCTCAAGTGAACCAATATTCTGAACAAGATGTTCGCCTGGCTTACAATGGCGGCCATCTTCCAGTCTATTTCCACTACACTATGTTTGTTTGTGTTGTTTGTGCCCCTGTTGGGCAGTTTGCCATCCTTGGCATGTTCCCTTCCCTTCCCCATGTTGTAAATAAATTTTTAATTTTTTCTATTTTTTCCTGTTTGTGTGCGTTGCTTTTCTTTACTTAATAAGTTAATATGTATTGCTTGGTTTCCACACTGTTAAAATTATATGTACATAAATTTATTGACATTTCTATGGACCCTTTGTCATAAATTTGTCAACATATTTGTGGCCATGAATGTGACTGTGCACATTCTACACTTCCTGCCTGGCCAAAAAATGTCACACACTAACACAACCTTGTTGTACTGCCTTGAGATTTGATTACCGACGTGGCATGGTTTTGTTAAGCTTAGGCGATGTCACAACAACACAGATTTTTGTCCACAGTCACATTCATTGTATAACCAAGAATTTATCAAAAAATATTGATGGCAGCACTGCGTGAAGTCTTCTCCGACACAACCCAAAGATCCTCAGTGCGGCTCAGGTCTAGTTTATTTGTCCCTGTTTGCAGCTTCACGCAACACCTCCTCCCAGCTATGAGCTCTCTCTCTCCCACCGCTGCTCGCTAAGACGCTGCCCGCCAACATGGTCACGTCTTTGCAGGAAGACAACAGCATGGGGGAACGGCAGCTGTCGACAGTCCCAAGACCTCGTCACAATGACGTCAGTTCTGGAGTTAACCCCTAACTGCGACCAATGGTGGAGATAGGGGGTTCATTGGAACCCCCTATCTCCCGATCCGCGGCAGCTATCGGTTGGTTAATGTTTGGTATCTTTGGATCGACCAGAGCATGGCCTTTCCAACAATACCAAACATGACAATGTTAAAAAATTATAAAAAATTAAAATCTAAAAAAAAATAAACAGGTTTTTTGTTTTGTTTTGTTAATGCAGCAATATTGTTCCCATTTCAATTATAATGTGAACAATGATGCTGCACTAAGGATTTTTGTATGGGGTGCGTTTGTTAAAAATAGTGTAATTTTCACCCAAAAAAATATAACAAGTCCCCTTTTCAATTTTTTTTTAACAAACGCAACTCCTAAAATATAACCGCAAACACTCGCATGTTAAAATGTGAAAAAAATACTTTACACCTTGTAAAACAAACATTGAAAATTCTAATTTTATTGCATTTTTTGTTATAATATACAGATAGGACATGACGCATACATATGATAATGATATATTATGAATCATCTGCCGAGTCTGCCGGAAAGAACGATATATAACATGTCTGGGTCATATTATAAAATAAGGCTTCAAAAAAACACGTTTAAACAAGAGGAGCAAAACTGTTAAAAATTAGCTCAGCAGCAGACCGCACACAGGCGAGAAGGGAAGCCGTGAAATGCCTCAGCAGCGACAGGGTTAATTTTTTTTTGTCCTTTTTAAATCATTTTTTTTTTTTTTTTTAGTTTCAGATCATTTTGATCAACTATTTTTCCGTTTTAAAACCTTTTTGTTCTGGTTTTTATTTTTAAAGTCAGACCATTCGGGTCAGTTTAGCGTTTTTTAAATCGTTTTGTTCATTTTTTTTTGTTCCTTGGCTTTCATACCATTTTTTAATGTGATTAAATAAAGTTGTGAAATGTATATTCGTAAGAAAAAAAGGATCTTTATTTAATTAAAAAAAAACACGATAGAATCGCCAGAATTATTGTATCGACATTCGACAGAATGAATTATCGGATCCAAAAAACAAACCAAAAATTTATTATAAAAAAATATATAAAGTATAAAAAAGTAAACCATAGTAGTTTACATCAAAACGAATGGAGTTAGACAGCTTTGAAACGAGAACAGACGTTCCGAAAAAACGAAAATTTCCGAAATCCCGAAAAGTCGATATAAAAAACGAGCAAAGTGACACGAAAATACGAAAAATGGTCGAGAACAGACGTGCCGAAAAAACGTAAAGTCCCGAAATCACGAAAAGTCGATACAAAAAACGAGCTAAGTGACACGAAAATACGAAAAATGGTCGATATTCCGAAAAAAAATGTACACGAAAAACGAGTCGAGCCGAACCGAATCGAAACAGAAATCGGCCGAAACGAGCCGAATCGAACCGAATCGAAAAGTTTAAACATCCGAACAAATCGAACCAAAAAAAAAATCGGTGCACAAGCCTACAGCAGACATCCCAAGAATATTGCTACACTGAAACAGTTTTGTGAATAGGAGTGGTCCAAAATTACTCCAGATCATTGTGCAGGTCTGATCTGCAACTACAGGAAACGTTTGGATGAGGTTATTGCTGTCAAAGGAGGGTCAACCAGTCATTTAGTCCAAAGGTTCACATACTTTTTCCACCCTGCACTGTGAATGTTTACCTGTTCTGTTCAATAAAAACATGAAAACATATAATGTTTGTGTTGTATTATTTTAGGCAGACTGTGTTTTTCAAATTGTTGTGATTTACAGTTGTGTTCAAAATTATTCACCCCCCACTGAAATTGAGTGTTTTGGCCAGTTTGACATTGATTTTGATCATTCAGTCATCTTGCTTACAATTAAATCAAAGAGGCACGTGTAGGTCAGACAAATATAACATAACATTTATAATGAAATAACCACAAATGTCTTTTCTGTGCTCACATCATTATCAGTTTTATTCAACCACCAAGTGACATTCAATCTTAGTACTTAGTACAACATCCTTTTACAGTTATAACAGCTTTTAAATGTGAAGCATAGCTTGACACAAGTGTCTTGCAGCGATCTACGGGTATCTTCGCCCATTCGTCATGGGCAAAAGCCTCCAGTTCAGTCACATTCTTAGGCTTGCGCACTGCAACTGCTTTCTTTAAGTCCCACCAGAGGTTATCAATCGGATTTAAGTCAGGTGACTGCGATGGCCACTCCAAAATGTTCCAGCCTTTAATATGCAACCATGCTCTAGTGGACTTGGAGGTATGCTTGGGATCATTGTCCTGTTGAAAGGTCCAACGTCTACCAAGCCTCAGGTTTGTGACAGACTGCATCACATTGTCATCCAATATCTCCTGGTACTGAAGAGAATTCATGGTACCTTGCACACGCTGAAGCTTCCCTGTACCTGCAGAAGCAAAACAGCCCCAAAGCATGATTGACCCCCCGCCATGCTTCACAGTAGGCAAGGTGTTCTTTTCTTCATAGGCCTTGTTCTTCCTCCTCCAAACATAGCGTTGATCCATGGGCCCAAACAGTTCTAATTTTGTTTCATCAGTCCACAGAACACTATCCCAAAACTTCTGTGGTTTGTCCACATGACTTTTGGCATACTGCAGTCGACTCTTCTTATTCTTTGGAGACAGCAAGAGGGTGCGCCTGGGAGTTCTGGCATGGAGGCCTTCATTACGCAGTGTGTGCCGTATTGTCTGAGCTGAAACTTCAGTACCCACATCTGACAAATCTATGTCAGGGATTATTATTTCATAATAAATTTATACGAGACACAAATATCAATCATTTATATTTCCTAGGAATTCTCCTAAATTCTTTTAATTGTCTGTGTTTTGCTTTGAAAAATACAATAATCGGATAAAAACATATATATATTTATTACGTATACAAAAAAGTTTCAAATCTCATATCATAAACAAAGATTTATAAACCACAATCCATCAGCATATAAAAACTAGCTTCACAATATATGTATCTCCGGTTAGTAACTGCATATATGATTAATATAATTTACCTTATCATTTAGTAACTAATACACAAATGGTTAATAAACATTTCTGCTTAATACAACATGCATTTCCCAGCAAACAATGTTTAACCAGCCAGCTCTTATATATATATATATATATATATATATATATATATATATATATATATATATAATATATATATATATATATATGCTACATGGATCAGCAAAAGATGAGCTAATTTAAAAGGATAAGTAATAAAACGTATTTAGTGAATCCTCCCCTTATCTTGAGAATTAAACTTATAATCTTTTGCTTTTTATTTTGTAGTTATATAACTCCTTGCTATATTAATTTTAATCACAGTAATTTCCAGATTCAATATATATATTGGTATCAATCCTACAACATTTCTTTAGAATAAATCCTTATATCCACTTCTTCACTCCTGCAGAATAAAGATATTTAGATTCTGGATCTAACCGTACCTGAGAAATCTCAGGCTATGCTGCAAGAATATCTACAAATATATATATAATTACATTAATTCCTTAATTTCATACATTACCTCTCCAATCTGGATTTTTATAAGTCTTGGAATTTTCTATAGATACTTTGTTTTGGAATATGTGAAGATTATCGATATCAGATAATCAATGTATGTGAGTTAGAGATTTGGTGAGAGTCAGAATTTTGGTGAGAGTCTTGATTGCCTCATGTCCTGGGTTCTGCCTTCATCGTGGTGTGAGTCTCTGAATGTTGGACTCTCGGAGTGTCATGTGTACTGGACATCAGAATGCATTGCGGTGTGAGTCTGAATGCTGGAATCTCGGACTGATTTGCAACCAACATTGCCGCTTCAATTATAGTAAATTTGACGTCACTGGCAATATTTTTGGTACATCAAATCTAATATTTACTATCCTCTAGAGGGCAGTATTGCACTTCTTAATTAATTCCACTATTTCTTATCTCCCAGTGTCAGAGGTCAATCTGTACAGAAAGACTTCTTCTCTCCATGTATAGACACTGTGTCTCTACCTATCATTTGAAAATTTATATCCCTGACTCCCTTTTGGTTACTTACTGAGTCCTATCAGCTGAATTCTTTTCTCTGTCAACAGAATCTTTCTTCAGTAATTTTACTATTACAAATTATATATTTATTGGAGTATATATTTCCTACTGTAAATATAATAAAATATACCTTGATTATAAAAATATATTTTGTGAATTTTACCTTAATAAAATTTTTATTTTCCTATACCCAAAAGACAGAATATCTTTTGTTTTAAAAACTTAAAACAGACCAATAAATTTAATTATGACAGGTCTTGGCAATTAGCTCTAGTATTATCACAAAAAGACATTCTAGGTTCCTTCATGTCTGGCACTTCTAAAAAAAATTCACCTAGCCATGAACCTTTAAAAAAAAAATCTCGGTTCATTCTTAAACTAGAGATAATTGAAAGAAAAGACTGTCTTTAAAAACAAAATGGCTACAGGCATCCATTTTACCTTTTTCCTTTCTGTAATATACCCGACATTACCCCCTTTGGTTTCATCTATTTATTGATCAAATAAAATTGAGGAAAACATACAATATACCCCCCCTTCTACCAATTAGGCTAGGTTTCCACCTTTCGCAACACGTTTTTCTTCTTTCATCCATTTAATAATTGAAGATGCAGTGTTTTTAAACTTCTATGTACGTATTTTCCTTTGTTAGTACAATCATCCAGACAGTTAGAAACATAATTACTATACAAATCACAATCTCTGTAATCTTTGGCCCATTATAAGCAGATAGCAATTGATAATCAATCTGTGAATACATTGGAGCATAAATTGTTAAATTATCTTTCTTCATTAGAAGTTCAATGGTATGATCGGGCTTGTTATCTAGTAGAAATTTCAAATCCGGATTCATAGGTATCTCTCGTCCTTGGAATGCGTCAACAATTTTTATCTCGTCATACCAGACTTCATTCCCAACCGGATAAAGCGTAACATCTCAATAACAACTCTTGATTCTTCAGAAACTTTCACAAGAATCACTGGTGTAGGTATGAACACTCTCTTGTTTTGTACCAGATCCTTCTGGTAAACATTTGCTTCTCTTTCTGTAGAAAACAGCGGTTGCAATAAAATATGCGGCAAATCTTTTCCTTCAGTGGTTCTTGTACATAGCAATCAACGGTATCCTGGCTTTATCCAGCATGTCTTTCAGGCTTGCATGAGCTGATTCACATGGGACTTTAGCATTCTCTTTGGTCAGAAGAAATCCAGGCGCCTCTTGGATTATTGTGCCAAGAAACGGACCTGGATCAAATATTTGATCTGCTCGGAATTGTGTGGAAAACCGTAGAATTTCCAGATAGTCACAGTCTCCTTGGTGGTCCGATTCATCTTTGCGGATTAGCGTCGCAGTTCGGATTAACCACTTTTCTCAATTTCTATTGAAAGAAAGAGTATAAATAACCATTCATAGACTAGTGATTTCACTCCAATTCCCTATAGATTCTCTGATTAAATTTAATTAACCGTACGGATCTAGTCTATCTACTAGCTTGAGTTAAACATCTGAATGCTGGAAAGAAGAATCATATGTTAATTAAAACATCACTTCACATGATACCAGTTAAGTGTCTTCTGCTAGTCCATTTTCACATATCCTGAGGTGAGATCTAGGATGACAAACACGCAATTGATTAATGTGAACCCATTTTTCAATACTCTCCTTTCCTTTGGGTATCTCTATTTTATACGCCACAGTTTATCAATTATCGAGTATGGTCCTTTCCAGGATTGGAGAAAGTTTCTCTCTTTTGCTCGATCTCTACTGAAATTATACAGATACACCTTTTCGTCAATCTCATACTCCTTTTTGGTAGTCTTAAGTGCATAATAAGTCTTATTAGATACAGCGGCCTTCTCTGGGTTCCATTGCGCAAAAGCAAATGCTTGCTGTAAATGATGACGCAGGTTTTCTATATACTGATGTGTGGTAGCAGCATTTATTAAATTCTGATCTGAAGTGCGATACAATAGATGTTGTGGTAACACCATCTTCCTTCCAGTCATTAACTCAAATGGTGACATCTTAGTCGCGGTACTTGGCGTGGCTCTAATAGCCATGAGCACTAAGGGCAACTTTACGTCCCAGTCCTTTCCTGATTCTTTTACAAATTTCTTTCGGACATTTACAATTGACTGGTTATAGCGTTTGACACTTCCACTAGACGCGGCACGGTACGCAATATGCAACTTACGCTTGACACCTAACATTTTCCACCTTCTTGTCATTACATCACTTGTAAAATGGCTACCATGGTCAGACTCCAACCTTTGAGGTAGACCAAACCTGGAAAATATATGGTTAATGAGAAGAATTGCACATGAAACACATGAAGCAGTATTATTAGGAGCTGGTAAACACTCTATCCATTTACTAAATAGACAGGTGACTGTTAAAATATATTTGTTTCCCCTAGTTGATCTTGTGACAGGACCAATAAAGTCGATCTGAATATCGGACCATGGCAATGAGAAACCTTTCCTCTGGAGAGGTGTGCGATGAGTAGGGCCGTGAGGTTGAAATTGGGCACATACTAGACATCCATGGCAATATGTTTGGACGTCTTGTAGCATATGGGGCCAATAAGCATAATCCCGCAATAACTCATAGGTGATCTTTTCACCTCGATGTCCCGCAGTTGGTGCATCGTGGGCATGTTGCAGCATTAAACCTCTAAAGGCAGTAGGGACTACCCATTGTTGTAGATGTGGATTAGATGTTCTTATCAATAGACCATCCTTAATACTGAATTGGGCCTTGGATCTCATTAAAATGCGAAGATCCTCAGTCTGGTCAGGACTCTCTTCAGATAAAGGAATATCACTAGGATTTTCAATATATTTGTAAAAGATTCCAATTACAGAATCTTCCTTTTGGCTCTTAATTAAATCTTCATTGGGAGAATCTTGACACCACTGTGCTACATTACTCTCGACCTTAGATTTAGTGTGCTGACGGGTAAGTACATCTACATGTGTTTCATTTAGTAAGTGATCAATATTTATAATTTTGTCACTGACTGCACCCTTTTTAGCCAATTTGTCAGCTAGGTCATTGCCTTCTTTATCCATACCTGAAATTTTGGAATGACTTATTGTCTTTTTCCAATAAACGGTTAAGCCATTTTTAGTCACCATCTTATCTATTTCTCCAAATAGATTTTCCACCCAGGCAAATATTCAACGAAACTGTTACGGACATAATTAGAATGTGTGACTATCAGAAATTCTTTAACATCATAGTCTATAGCCATCTGAACTGTCACGGATCCCTCTGATTACCTGACTAGTGGTCCCTATACGCAGGACACTCTCTACCCTTCCGATCCTTGAATGGTCGGCACGACTAGACAGACACAGAATTCGACAAGATAGTGTATCCACAAAGAATAACACTAGAACTATACACAAGACCTTAGAATAGTTAGCTCTTCCCAAGACCCTCACAATATAAGGGGTAGTCTGATGTGTGCTTAGGGTGCCACACAGACTGACCTCAGTACCAGAATTAGAAGAGTTAATGCCAATACCAGGGGTCATGCACAGAATGGTTCGTTCGCCAATGCCAAGGGTCATACACAGAATGGTTCGTTCGCCAATGCCAAGGATCACACACAGAATGGCTCGTTTGCCAATGCCAGGGGTCATACACAGAATGGTTCGTTTGCCAATGCCAAGGGTCATACACAGAATGGTTCGTTTGCCAATGCCAAGGGTCATACACAGAATGGTTTGTTTGCCAATGCCAAGGGTCATACACAGAATGGTTTGTTTGCCAATGCCAAGGGTCATACACAGAATGGTTCATTTGCCAATGCCAAGGGTCATACACAGAATAGTTGTTAGCCAAAAATACACAAGAGCTCTGCGGGAAGTAACTGCCACGTCAGGGCACCGGCGTCTCTGTGAGTCTGGGCTTTAAACCTGGCGGGTCCGCGTCAGCACGCCAGGCCCCGCCCCCCAGCGTCCCACGTGTGCGGAACCGACCGCGATATCACTCGGCGCCTGGTCAGCGAGCAGCGAGGAAGCTGCTGCCAGGCGCCGGGGGTACGGGGGGCACGGGGGGGTGGCACCGTGACAGAACCCCCCCTCAACGGGCGGCCACTGGACGACCCCCAGGAGCACGGGGATGAGCCAAATAGAAAGCCCTCACCAACCGAGGAGCATGGACCTCAGTAGCCGGGAGCCAAGAGCGATCCTCTGGACCGTAGCCCACCCAGTCAACCAAGTACTGTAGGACCCCCCTAGATATCCTGGCGTCCAGGATGGCCTCAACCTCAAACTCTTCCTCGCCCTCCACAGAGACAGGAGGAGGGGGAGCACGGGCCCTGGTGTACCGATTACACAAGAGTGGCTTCAAAAGGCTCACGTGGAACACATTGTGTATCCTGATATGGGGGGCAGTGCCAAAGCATAGGAGACCGGATTGAGTCGCCGCAGTATCCTATAGGGACCTATGTATCTGGGTGCCAGTTTCATAGAGGGTACTAAGAGCTTGATGTTCCGTGAAGAAAGCCAAACCCTGTCCCCGACTTGATACACGGGTGCCGGCCTCCTATGTCTGTCGGCCTTGGTTTTCTGGACAACACTGCTATCTTCCAGTGCCTGTTTAACCCTCCCCCAAGTCTCTGTCAATGACGCCAAATGCTCATCCAGAGCAGGAATCGTGGTATCAGGAAACGTAGCGGGGAGCACGGGAGGATCAAAACCGTAAACAGTGAAGAAAGGGGAATGACCTGTGGCTTCACTCACTGCACTGTTCAAGGCATACTCTGCCCAAGGTAGCAGGTCTGACCAGTTATCTTGTCGTTCAGATATGAAGCACCTGAGGTATTTCTCGATATTTTGATTGGCTCGTTCTGCTGCTCCGTTAGTCTGGGGGTGATAGGCCGAAGAGAAGGATAAGTCTATTCCCACATTCTTGCAAAACCCTCTCCAGAATCTGGAGACAAATTGGGTCCCCCTATCAGAGACAATCCCAAGAGGAATACCGTGTATGCGGACCACATTGGAAATGAAAATGGGCACCAGTTCGGCTGCCGAAGGTAGTTTCCGAAGAGGAACATAGTGACCCATTTTGGAGAATCGATCTATGACCGTGAGTATTACAGTATTCCCTCTGGACTCGGGTAACTCTACTATAAAATCCATTGCTAAATGCGACCATGGTCGTTCGGGGATTGGCAGAGGCTGGAGTAAACCAATAGGCGCTGTTTTGGGACTTTTATTTCTTGTGCACACCTCGCACACGGCTATGTAATCTTTAACATCCCGGCGCAACGTGGGCCACCAGAGGAGTTTACGTATACTAGACACTGTTTTGGTGATCCCCATATGCCCAGAGGTTTTATTGTCATGATAAATTTTTAGTACTTCCTCTCTTTCGTTCTCAGGTACAAAGAGTTTCGCGGGAGGTCTCCCCCCAGGAGCTGTACCCTGGACGGTCTGCAATCTTATCATCAGAGGAGACGAGACACTAATCGTGGTAAAGGCTATAATCCTTTCCTGGGGTACAATGGGATGCTGATCTTGGATGTTATGTTCGTAGGATTCATACTGTCTCGATAATGCATCTGCTTTAATGTTTCTTGACCCAGGTCTATATGTGAGGACGAAATTAAAACTTGAAAGAAACAATGACCATCTCGCTTGTCTGGCATTTAAACGTTTAGCGTCTCCAATGTACGTAAGATTCTTATGATCGGTTATGATAACGATGGGGTCCCTAGACCCCTCCAATAAGTATCTCCACTCCGCCAAGGCCGCGATAACTGCTAACAACTCTCTATTTCCGATATCATAGTTCCTCTCTGCCGGGGACAACTTCCGGGAATAGAAGCCGCATGGATGCAAGGGTTTGTCGGGTGCCTCCCTTGGGACAAGACTGCACCAAGACCGAGTTCGGAGGCGTCAACTTCAACTTGGAAAGGCAGAGCCGGATCTGGATGTCGGAGAACAGGGGCAGTCGTGAATGCCTGTTTGAGTGCCTCAAAGGCTTGACTGGCCTGGGGTGTCCATTTCTGATTTCCCACCCCTTTCTTTGTCATAGCCGTGAGGGGGGCTACCAAGGCTGAAAAGTCTTTAATGAATCTCCGATAGTAATTGGTAAACCCCAGAAACCTCTGGATGGCTTTAAGCCCTTGGGGTAGAGGCCAGTCGAGGATTGCTGAGAGTTTTTTAGGATCCATTTGAAAACCCTCAGGGGTTATTATATACCCAAGGAAGTGCACTGTTTCTATGTCGAATAAGCATTTTTCTAATTTACAATATAACCCAGCCTTCAATAGCTTCCTCAACACTTGTTGCACATGGGCGTGATGGGTTTCCTTATCAGGAGAGTATATCAGGATGTCATCCAGATACACTATGACGAACGCTTGCAGAAAGTCCCTTAGGGTGTCGTTTATGAGGTCCTGAAAAACGGCTGGCGCGTTACATAATCCAAAGGGCATCACTAGGTATTCATAATGCCCGCTACGTGTATTAAAAGCCATTTTCCATTCATGCCCCTTTTTAACCCTTACTAGGTTGTAGGCTCCGCGTAAATCGAGCTTTGTGTAAATACGGGCCCCTTTTAGTCTGTCGAATAATTCTGTTATAAGAGGTATGGGATATGCATTTCTTATGGTTATCCTATTCAAACCTCTATAATCGATGCAAGGTCGCAGGTCTCCCTCTTTTTTGGAGACGAAAAAGAAACCTGCTCCTGCTGGAGAGGAGGATCGTCTGATGAATCCTCGCTCTAGATTCTCCCTTATATATTCCTCCATAATGTCGTTTTCCTTTTGTGACAAAGGGTATACGTGTCCTCTAGGAGGCATAGTACCAGGGAGTAGCTCTATAGCACAGTCATATGGACGATGTGGCGGTAAGGCCTCAGTCCTGGCTTTAGAGAACACCTCCTTTAACGCCAGATAACATTCAGGGACTTCGGTGGACAAAGGAGGTGCTGTGGCAATATTGAGGCTACCAATCACATTGACCCTGCCCAGGCACTTTGACTGGCAACTAGGACCCCAACATTTTATGTCTCGCTGGACCCAATCAATCACCGGATTATGCTCTGTTAACCAAGGAAACCCAAGAACGACAGGACATGAGGGAGAGTCGATAATCTGAAATCGTATGGTTTCATGGTGCAAAACTCCTGTTTTCATGCATACATCAATAGTGTCGTGAGTGATATGGGGACATGACAGGGGTTTTCCGTCTATGGCTTCCACCATTAGAGGCCTCTCCTTTAGAACCAGAGGTAAGAGGTTTTTGGCGGCAAAACATCTGTCCATAAAATTACCTGAGGCTCCAGAGTCTAGGAATGCCTCAGTCTCGAGGTGAACCCCCTCCCAGGTTAGGGAGATGGGTACCAGAATCCGGGATTTTTTTTTTTCATTATCCACAAAGGAGGCATACAGAGAACCGATAACCTGGGTATTAACTGTTCTTTGACCCGATTTGCCATTCTCACCCCTGCTACCCCTGGGTCTCTGAGGACATTGAAGGCGGAAATGATCTGCCCCGGCACAATAAAAGCAGAGCCCCCTTTCTCTTCTGTGAGCTCTTTCTGCCTCTGAAATACCTGTTTTTCCTATCTGCATAGGTTCAACGACCGGCACATCAGTTTTTGCGGTCTCCGGGTTACCCGACGTACTGGTGTGTCTGGGTAATAAGGGTAAAGGAGGCAGGACCCTTCTGGGTCTGTCTCTGGGGTGTCTCCTTTCCCTAATTTGATCGTCCATGGCAATGCAAAAATCAACCAAATGGTCCAGATGTTCTGGTAACTTTAAGGGAGCCAGCTCAAACATAAAAGCCTCGTTCAGGCCTTCGGTAAAGGCTAAGGTTAAAACGTCGTTCGGCCAGAGCACCTCAGAAGCCAAAGTCTTAAACTCTATGGCATAGTCGGAGACCCTCCTATTACCTTGTTTAATGTGAAACAAGGACCTACCCGCATTGGTAGCCCTTCTAGAGGGGTCAAAGGTACGCTTTAACTCAGAGGTAAAACCCTCATAGTCATAGATGATGGGTTTCTTATTTTCCCACAAGGGCGTGGCCCATAATAAAGCTTTTTCAGTTAAATGATTAATCAGATATCCTACTTTGGCTTTATCAGACATACAGGACCCTGGATTGTTCTCGAACAAGATCTCGAGTTGGGTCAAAAAACCCCGGCATAAGTTTGGTGTTCCATCATAGCGTAAGGGTGCCTTCATACTGAGCCTACATCCCTCGGGAGCGGCCGAACTGACCCTAGGCAATACTGGGTCTGGAGGACTTGCAGTTCCAGTATTGGATCGATTTAACAGGGTTTGCAGGGCAAGAGCAATCTGGTCCATCCTATGGTCCTGCTCTTCTTGTCTGGCTGCAATACGTGTCAACTGATTAGAGAGGTCTGCGGGATCCATTGGCCCTGACGTAATGTCACGGATCCCTCTGATTACCTGACTAGTGGTCCCTATACGCAGGACACTCTCTACCCTTCCGATCCTTGAATGGTCGGCACGACTAGACAGACACAGAATTCGACAAGATAGTGTATCCACAAAGAATAACACTAGAACTATACACAAGACCTTAGAATAGTTAGCTCTTCCCAAGACCCTCACAATATAAGGGGTAGTCTGATGTGTGCTTAGGGTGCCACACAGACTGACCTCAGTACCAGAATTAGAAGAGTTAATGCCAATACCAGGGGTCATGCACAGAATGGTTCGTTCGCCAATGCCAAGGGTCATACACAGAATGGTTCGTTCGCCAATGCCAAGGATCACACACAGAATGGCTCGTTTGCCAATGCCAGGGGTCATACACAGAATGGTTCGTTTGCCAATGCCAAGGGTCATACACAGAATGGTTCGTTTGCCAATGCCAAGGGTCATACACAGAATGGTTCGTTTGCCAATGCCAAGGGTCATACACAGAATGGTTCGTTTGCCAATGCCAAGGGTCATACACAGAATGGTTCGTTTGCCAATGCCAAGGGTCATACACAGAATAGTTTGTTAGCCAAAAATACACAAGAGCTCTGCGGGAAGTAACTACCACGTCAGGGCACCGGCGTCTCTGTGAGTCTGGGCTTTAAACCTGGCGGGTCCGCGTCAGCACGCCAGGCCCCGCCCCCCAGCGTCCCACGTGTGCGGAACCGACCGCGATATCACTCGGCGCCTGGTCACCGAGCAGCGAGGAAGCTGCTGCCAGGCGCCGGGGGGTACGGGGGGCACGGGGGGGCCACCGTGACATGAACGCTATAAACTGCGGCTAATTCAGCGACTTGGCTACTTTTAGCACCGATGTTATATCCTACTGATATATTGGGATATTCTTTTGTCCATACAATACCAATGCCAGCTACCAGTTTCTGCTCTTCTTCCACAATGGCGTGGTAGGCACAACCATCTATATATACACGTGGGAGTAGGGAACAGTATTCTTTGTCATAGGCCTTGTAAGGTGATGATGCTTGCTCTTGTAAGAAATCATCTCCTGGGAATTCTTTTTCAGAGGAGGGATCTGCACAATCATGGAGTTCGGCAAGTCCTTGAGCTACTGTATTCTTTTGATCCGTCTATACCGTACCTCCAATGGTCATCCTTGTAAGGATAACGTCCATGCAGTTATTCTGCTATTGGATAGGTTCCCGTCCCTTATTCGACTACTGTGTAGATATTGTAAGGGTTGGTGTGCAGTTTCAATTATTATCCTCTCTCCTTGGATATAACTCCGAAAATTCTGTAGGGCCCAGACTGTGGCTAGTAATGCTTTTTCACAGTCACTAAATTTAATCTCCACTGGAGATAGGGACTTACTGGCATATGCAATAATTTTACTCTGATCATCTTGCTTTTGACATAAAACGGCACTCATGCTCAAATCGGTAAAACCAGTCTCCAGATAGAAAGGTATAGCCCCCTCTGGATAGGCTAGGCATGGAGCCTGGGTGAGTTTTATTTTAAGCTCAGTCATGGCTTGTTCTTGAGTCTCCCCCCATATCCACTTTATATCTTTCTTAAGCAATGTTAATAGAGGTTTACAAATCTCTGCATGATTCTCGATAAACTTACGTGAGTAATTCATCATACCCAAGAATGATCTTAGTTCACTGATGTTAGTGGGAGTTCTGGACTTTATCACTGCTTCCACCTTCTTCCGCTGAGGATTTAGGCCTTCGGATGTAACCTCATGTCCCAGGAAATTAACTCCTGGTGCGACACCATTGTGCTTTCTGCAATGAGATTTTAACCCATGCCTCTCTCAACTGGTTAAGAACATGTCTAATTTCTTGAATATGCTTCTCAAATGAAATACTTTTCAGTAAAATATCATCCACATACGTCAAATTACCCCTCTCGGCTGCATCTGGCATGGCTTTATGTAAAAAGACAGCGAACTCATGACCTGAGTTTATATAGCCGAAGGGCATTCTGGTCCACGTAAACTGTTGTTGACCGAAGGTGAAGGCCAATTTGTATTGGTCCTCAGGACTTACCTGAATTGTACAGTATCCTTGGGCACAATCCAGCGCGGTAAAAATCTTACAACCTTGCATTTGGACTAGACATTGATCAATATATGGTACGGGCCAGCCGGATCTGTATACACGTTTATTTAGCTGTCTCAAATCAGCACATAAACGCCATTCACCATTCGGCTTAAAGATTCCAAAGATAGGATTATTATAAGAGCTGTGCACCGTCCTTATAATTCCCCTTTCTTTTAGATTCCTTAATATCTCCGCCAGCGAGTCGTAACACGCTAAGGGAAGCCGATATTGTCTGACATATACAGGAGGAGCGTTAGGATCAGTTTGGACCCTAGCTATATGTAAGTCGGTGACTGCACAATCATATGAATCCTTAGCAAAAATATCTTGAAATTCCATTAGAACTTCTTTTAACTGCTGGCGCTCCATATCATTAGAACATACGTCAGCGAAAGATATATGTTGCTGGACCATGTCCTGAAATCCTGGAAAGATTTCAGGTTGACCGATCTCATAGGCTTCTTCAAGCCTTTCAGAGAGGTCATGATTTGACTTACTTGCATCTCCAGCAAAGTGAGTATACTCCTCTGCTTCCTGTGTAGTCAGAGGATGATCAAAGGTTAAAGATGATTCTTCTACCTGGCAGATTCCTTCTTCAGAACTGAAAGGATAAACATAATATATTGTGAATAATCCTTCGGGCCACAAATTAAATGATTGTTCTAACATTTGTTCCTCTGTGAGGTAACATTCAGGTATTAACCCGATAACAGCGTTCTGGAACCCGAATGTATAATAATCTGAATCCAGTGCTAGACCTATTGTAGTGTCTTTAGGCAAATGAATTTCCTGTGAGGAATTATTATTTATTATGATTTGGGTTCTAGATTGGTGTATTTTCACCATGGGTGTAGGATTTGCTGAAATTCCTAACCCATGTATTCGATTGGAAATACAGACTAGTGCCTCAGAATTTCTCAACTTCTGACCTTCCATTACCTGTAAAGGTAATGGGTAATTTACAGAGCCTGGTGGAATACAAACCTCATATGGTACCTGTAAGTTTACTGCGTATGGCAGTGTCTGGCACGATTTAAGAGCTTTATTTTCATCCTGGAATTCACAGGGGTTCTCTTTTAGTCTGGTCCATATGTGGGAATTAATCAGATCCACTTGCATAGCAAGACAATGAATTATATTGTTACCTACATAAATCTGATAACCGGGTTCATTTAGGACCAAAAATAAATGTGTGGCAGTTTTATTCCCAATAGAAATAGATAACATACATTTTCCAACAACATTGTGACTGTCTCCATCATTATCTAGATCTGTTACCCAAATCCTCAAGATGAGTGGATATCTGATCACTTTAAGGTCAGCTATTTTATTTAGCATCTTCTTGCTAATATAGCTATTTTCCTGGCGCAAATCTAGCTTAGCCATGTTTTCTCCAGCTAAACTATTTACACGTATAGGGAAAAATACCTCTTCATTTATCTTCTCTATTTCAGTTAAGAACTGAGAATGGTCACTATGCCCATTTGGTTCTGTTTCCCTTTTGTGGAGGTGAATAATTAGCACGTCATTTTCCAGACATATATCTCGAATTCTCTCGGGGGGAACACATATGGTGTTATCCTCCTGCTCTCCTGGAGTTAGGGGCTTTGGCCTTAAGAAAGAGATATCAGGTGTCTGGCTATTTCTGAAGTGGACTTCAATAGAATCCGGCCTTTCCTCAATCACGTGGCAGTTACACTGAGTGTGATGGGATTGGGATCTATCATAGCTGATTGGAACATTTACTTGGGACCAAATAACCTCATTGATAAAATCAATGATTGGATTTAACCTTTTAAGCGGGTCAATTCCAATAATTAGGTGATTTTGGGGCAGATCCACAACAAGCGTTGGATGCTGAATTACTTTATTCCCCAATTTAAAATCCAATTTAGCCGTGCCCAGAACTTTCAGAGATGTGCCACTCACACTCACTAGATTAGCATTAGATTTATCTAATCTAGGCTTCCTGGAGGATAGTTCTTGGATCTGTTCAAAATAATGAGCTGATATTAACGTAACCTGGCTTCCACTGTCTAGCAAGGACGGAATATGTGGTAAATTATCTTGTAATTCTACATTCACATAATATCGGTCTTCAATGCTATGCAATTTACAGAGAAATTTAGAGTGAGATATGAAATTAGGTTTTGTACAGATTTTACCGACTGATTTTGCTCTCTCAAACCTGCTTTTGGCAGCTGTGCTTTCCATTTCGGATCCAGTCTTCTCAGCTTGCTCGCACTTAGTCTGGGGAGATAAAATACATTTTCCTTCTCTTTGCAGGGAAGGATTTAAATCATCAACCATACAAACATTTGTATTAATCATTTCATCATCATTTTCTGGTAAATTGTCATGGATACTGGTTACTTCATCAGAAACATCATCTAGTCACTGGCTGGGTGGGGCTGCAGGTGTTGCATTGCTTACAACCTGACCAGGGTTATTTCCAGTCATTAACTGAGTGATCTGATCCAGTTTTTCTGTCAGCACACGGAAATTTTCCTGCATTTGACCAATACGCTGGCGTACATTATATCTCCGCTTTCTATTCGTCTTTGGGGACGAAGCTTGCGCATTATCAGACGCATCAGATTCAGTTTTACCTCTGGTTGCTTCCTGTCTAGGTACATTTTCCCTTGATTTAACCCACTGACTTCTAGGTTTCCATTGCTTTCTAGATTGAAAGTTACTTCCTGAATTTTCTCTGGCAAACCCTCTTTCCTGATCTGGCTTGGATTTTTCCCTTTGAGGTATGGAGTCACGCAATATTTCCGCATAACTCTTTTTGTCGGACTCAAATTTAATATCACCCTTTTTAACGTGAGTTTCCGCTATTTCCTCAGGTGAGTTTTTCACTCTTTTCCCCGGAGTTTCTTCACTATATTCAAATACAGTAAATAGGGTCATACTTTCTTTTAGTACCCAATCCAAACCATTTCTTGGGTCATAATCTCTTGTCAAAATAACCTTTATTTTATTTGGCAATGCGTCATAAAATAATTGGATAAATTCAGGGTTTTCAAAATCTGGGTTTCTTTCAGTCAAGCTGTATGCGTTTTTAAGGACTGAAAGAAATTCACAGGGGCTTTGATTAGGTCTGCATTTTAGAGTTAAAATTGCTCTTTTCGCAGCTAGACTGGTGCGGTGAGGCCCAAATTCAAATTTGACCTCAGAGACTATTTTACTCCAGTTACGTATACCAGATTCTTTCAAAGACTGAAAAAAATACCTATGTTTGCCTTCAAAGACCCATGGGATAAACTCAATTTTCTGAGCATCTGAATTAATCCCTAAAATTGACAGTGCTTC
Organism: Leptobrachium leishanense; assembly: GCA_009667805.1. NCBI lineage: Eukaryota > Metazoa > Chordata > Amphibia > Anura > Megophryidae > Leptobrachium > Leptobrachium leishanense. The sequence goes on from CM019066.1 coordinate 238,691,774, forward strand.
TTCAAACATGTTTAAATGATTTATTATTTTTGGCGATTCCTTTGGGTCAAAGATACCTACTGAGTTTTTTAAGAAATGGACGATTTTTGTTAAGAACTCTCATAAAGTTCAGGATTTAATAGGCTGTGGCTGGCTAGAGTGATGTGATTTGAAATACTCCTGTGTAAGAGGCTTCACTCTTTTTTTATCATGAGATTTAGTTTCACTTTCACATTTGCTCTGCTCACTCTGCAGCGATCTGTCATCAAGCCTAATCAGCGAGGAGTTACGACTCAAAGCTTTCAAAGGGAACTTCTCTGAAGAAGGATTTTTATCCCTTCGAACATCACCTTCAAAGGAAGGAGTTTTAACCCTTCGAACCTCAGTTTCAACCTGACGTAGCTCATCAGCGAATTTCTCATGTTCGCGTTTCATTCTCGCCAATTTTTCATTCAGCTCCTTATTTAATTTGGATAATTCATCACTCTCATCTTGCCATTGATCTTTTTCTCTTGCACACACTTTCAACTCCATTATCATTCGTTCTGACTCATCTTTTAATTTATTTACGGTATCATGCAAGTCACAATTTTTTTATTTTCTAAGCTGTCTCTGGTTTCTTTGTCATCATTCAATCTCTTGTTCATTTCTGCGATCAAGTATATGCATTCAGGGAAAAATTTTAAAACAAAAATCTCTCTGTCTTTTTTATTTGTGGCTGCACTTATCTTTCGCAAACATTCAAGAAAATTTGATTGATCTGACCAGATTGAAGCGGCATAATTAGATGCATTTGCTTGCAAATCTTTTATCCAATCAAATAAATCGTCTGTGACGTGTAACTTGTCCTTTAGATAAGACATAACATCTATCAATACTATTTGATTAGCATGTATCTCTACATCTTCCTGAGTCTCAGATTCTGACTCTGACATTTTTATACTGTTTAGTAGACAACCGTAAAACCACAAGTCAAAATATCTGTGTCTAATCAGACAATACTGACAATTCTATTCCAAACAAAAACTACAATCTCGGTACAGTGCCTCCAATTTGTCGGATATAATCTCTGCACGTGAATACAACACGTTATATATTGGATTTATCAGCCAAGCCTCCAATATGTCAGGGATTATTATTTCATAAGAAATTTATACGAGACACAAATATCAATCGTTTATATTTCCTAGGAATTCCCCTAAATTCTTTTAATTGTCTGTGTTTTGCTTTGAAAAATACAATTATCGGATAAAAACATATATTTATTACGTATACAAAAAAGTTTCAAATCTCATATCATAAACAAAGATTTATAAACCACAATCCATCAGCATATAAAAACTAGCTTCACAATATATGTATCTCCTGTTAGTAACTGCATATATAATTAATATCATTTACCTTATCAGTTAGTAACTAATACACAAATGGTTAATAAACATTTCTGCTTAATACAACATGCATTTCCCAGCAAACAATGTTTAACCAGCCAGCTCTTATAGATATATATATCTCTCTCTCTCTATGCTACATGGATCAACAAAAGATGAGCTAATTTAAAAGGATAAGTAATAAAACTTATTTAGTGAATCCTCCCCTAATCTTGAGAATTAAACTTCTAATCTTTTGCTTTTTATTTTGTAGTTATATAACTCCTTGCTATATTAATTTTAATCACAGTAATTTCCAGATTCAATATATATATTGGTATCAATCCTACAACATTTCTTTAGAATAAATCCTTATATCCACTTCTTCACATCTTTATCTGCAGAATAAAGATATTTAGATTCTGGATCTAACAGTATCTGAGAAATCTCAGTCTATGTTGCAAGAATATCTACAAATCTATCCTATAATGCAGTAAGGCTTGGCGTGTCCGTCGCCAAGCCTGTACTGCGCATGCGCGCGCAACCAGCGGCGGATGGCTGCGCGCGCATGCAACCGCCGCGGCACGAGCCGGCTGTGCGCTTGCCGCAGCGGTTACAAGATGTGCACGCAACAGCCGGGTAGAGGCTGCACGCGCATCCTGTAGAGCCGGATGCGCTCGCAGCCTCTACCCGGCGGCCGCGCGCGCATCCAACCGCTGTGGCGAGTGCCGCGGCGTTTACAGGATGCGCACGCAGCAGCCGGGTAAAGGCTGTGCTCGCATCCTGTAGGGCCGGATGCGCTCGCAGCAGACGGCTATAGGCTGCACGCGCATCCAGTGGACCAGGATGCGTGCGCAGCCTATCGCCGTCTGCTCTGAGCTCTACAGCTCTACAGGATGCGCGCACAGCTTTACCCGGCGGCTGCACGCGGTTCCTGTTCTCCTGGATGTGCGCGCGGCCGACAGGTAGAGGCTGCGCTCGCATCCAGCGTCTTAATTGGGAGCACTTATACCCACGGGAGCTGGGGGCAACAATACCCACGGGAGCTGGGGGCAACTATACCCACGGGAGCTGGGGGCAACTATACCCATGGGAGCTGGGGGCAACTATAACCACGGGAGCAACTATACCCACGGGAGCTGGGGGCAACTATACCCATGTGAGCTGGGGCAATTATACCCATGTGAGCTGGGGCAGTTATACCCATGTGAGCTGGGGGGCAAATATACCCATGTGAGCTGGGGGGGCAAATATACCCATGTGAGCTGGGGGGCAAATATACCCATGTGAGCTGGGGCAAATAGACCCATGTGAGCTGGGGGGCAAATAGACCCATGTGAGCTGGGGGCAAATATACCCATGTGAGCTGGGGCAATTATACCCATGTGAGCTGGGGGCCAAATATACCCATGTGAGCGGGGGCAAATATACCCATGTGAGCGGGGGCAAATATACCCATGCGAGCTGGGGCAAATATACCCATGTGCGCTGGGGGAATATATACCCATGTGATCTGGGGGCGATTATACCCATGTGAGCTGGGGCAAATATACCCATGTGAGCTGGGGTAATTATACCCATGTGAGCTGGGGCAAATATACCCATGTGAGCTGGGGCAATTATACCCATGTGAGCTGGGGCAATTACACCCATGTGAGCTGGAGCAATTATACCCAAGTGAGCTGGGGCAAATATACCCATGTGAGCTGGGGGCGATTATACCCATGTGAGCTGGGGCGATTATACCCATGTGAGCTGGGGCAAATATACCCATGTGAGCTGGGGGTAAATATACCCATGTGAGCGAAGGCAAATATACCCATGTGAGCTGGGGCAAATATACCCAAGTGAGCTGGGGGAATATATACCCATGTGATCTGGGGGCGATTATACCCATGTGAGCTGGGGCAAATATACCCATGTGAGCTGGGGCAAATATACCCAAGTGAGCTGGGGCAATTATACCCATGTGAGCTGGGGCAAATATATCCATGTGAGCTGCTTCGCTTAACAATAGACTGCCCTCTGGGCAGGCTTTCCACCTAGTATATATATAATTACATTAATTCCTTAATTTCATACATTACCTCTCCAATCTGGATTTTGATAAGTCTTGGAATTTTCTATATGATACTTTGTTTTGGAATATGTGAAGATTATCAATATCAGATAATCAATGCATGTGAGTTAGAGATTTGGTGAGAGTCAGAATTTTGGTGAGAGTCTTGATTGCCTCATGTCCTGGGATCTGCCTGCATCGTGGTGTGAGTCTCTGAATGTTGGAATCTCGGACTCTGAGTGTCATGTGTACATTCTGAATGCATTGCGGTGTGAGTCTGAATGCTGGAATCTCGGACTGATTTGCAACCAACATTGCCGCTTCAATTATAGTAAATTTGACGTCACTGGCAATATTTTTGGTACATCAAATCTAATATTTACTATCCTCTAGAGGGCAGTATTGCACTTCTTAATTAATTCCACTATTTCTTTTTATTTCTTATCTCCCAGTGTCAGAGGTCAATCTGTACACAAAGACTTCTTCTCTCCATGTATAGACACTGTGTCTCTACCTATCATATCAAAATTAATATCCCTGACTCCCTTTTGGTTACTTACTGAGTCCTATCAGCTGAATTCTTTTCTCTGGCAAAAGTCAACAGAATCTTTCTTCAGTAATTTTACTATTACCAATTATATATTTATTGGAGTATATATTTCCTACTGTAAATATAATAAAATATACCTTGATTATAAAAATATATTTTATGAAAATATATTTTACCTTAATAAAATTTTTATTTTCCTATACCCAAAAGACAGAATATCTTTTGTTTTAAAAACTTAAAACAGACCAATAAATTTAATTATGACAGGTCTTAGCAATTAGCTCTAGTATTATCACACAAAGACATTCTAGGTTCCTTCATGCCTGGCACTTCTAAAAAAAATTCACCTAGCCATGAACCTTTAAAAAAAATCTCGGTTCATTCTTAAACTAGAGAAAATTGAAAGAAAAGACTGTCTTTATAAACAAAATGGCTACAGGCATCCATTTTACCTTTTTCCTTTCTGTAATATACCCGACAATCCCAAAGGGTTCACATACTTTTTCTTGCAACTGTAGCTTCAGGTCACAGTTAAGCAGGGATATTGGGCGGTAATTCGAGCAGTGCTCCGGGTCCTTCCGCTCCTTCGGTATGACTGTGATAGTCGCAAACTGCGACTGCGTGTGCAGGGAAGAGCCATTCTGTAGCGCATTAAGCGAGACTGTAAGCGGGGACAGCACAATTCTGGAGAAGCGTTTATAGTATTCAGACGGCAGACTGTCCGCACCCGCTGCCTTCCCGTTTTTCTGACGTTTCAATGCGGTTTGGAGTTCCATTACCGATATAGGGTCATTCAGAGAGGCACGTTCCGGTCCTGTCAGTCGCCTATGCGTCCTGGTGGACAAGTACGCAAGGATGTGCTGATTAAGTTCCGGAGTAGGAGCCAGAGCACAGGAGTATAGAGCAGAATAGTTCTCTCGGAAAGCGGTAACAATAGCATCTGGCGTCTTCGCAAGTTCTCCCCCTGACGCATGAATCTTAGAAATGTACACCAAGGCTCACCGCTTCTTTAGCATGTGGGCCAGAAGGCAACCTGGTTTGTTTTCATTATATTGAAGCAGCGAGATTGAAGCACCGCACAATGGATTTGTGAATGAGCGAGTTCCGCCAGGCGTGACTGGGGATACTGAATCTTATGGTCTGTTGCAACAACGGACCATAAGATTCAGTATCCCCCGTCCTCATGTGTGAGTTCTAACGCCCTAATCTGGGAGAGCAGGGCCTGAGTCTCTGCCAGTCTCTCATGTTTCTTCTTAGTGGCTATCCCAATCAAGTGACCACGAATAGTGGCCTTGCGAGCTTCCCACAGCGTGTGGGGCGATATCTCTTCAGTATTGTTCTCCGTAAAATAATTGTGCAAGGATTCCGCAACTTCATCCCGCAGTATCTGATGCTGGAGAAGAGAGACGTTTAGTCTCCAGTTAAACGGTGCAGGCGGCAATGTGCCGAACTGAGGGAGAGAGACACCGTGGCATGGTGCGACCAGGTCCGACAGTGTATAGAGGTAGAGAGAATGTCACCTAGAGCAAAGTGGGATACATATATATATATATAATGCAGATGGGAGTACGTGGAGTGCACCTCCGAATAAAAAGTGTAGTCTCGTGTGGTTGGATGCATCAGGCGCCATACATCCACCAGTTGTAAATCTTGAAGGGTGCAGAATTGAAGAGGAATCCTAGTGGTGCCTACAGATGAATCTTCCGACGGGAATAGCACCGCATTGAAATCACCCCCTTGGATCAGGGTCCCCTCCGCGAATGAGGTCAATTTACATGCAATTTTGGAGAAGTACAGGTGCTGTCTGGAATTAGGAAAATAGACCAAGGCGAACGTGTATTTAGCACCAGCAATAGTGCCCATCAAGAACACCCCCTGCCATCTCCTAGGAAGAGTGTGTCCTGACACACAAAGGGGAGATGCTTGGAGAGCAGAATCGAGACACCCCGAACCTTCTTATCCAGCGTAGTGTCATGATACGTGTAAGGTATGTCAAAATCAGGTACCCCTTTAAAATAAACCTCTGATAAAGTAAACTAATGGCATTTATATTAATCTACCAGTAGATGGCAGCAGAGTGAAAAGCCTGAATAATGAGCACGTGTTCATGCAAGATGTTTCCCTTAGCAGGGAGGAACCAAAAAGCAGACCTTCCGTTTCTGATAGGAACCAAATAATCAAAGTACAAATCCTACCAGAACTGAAGTCATGCTTTGTGTGTATTGCAGTTAAGAGGAAGCATATCCAGGGTTATAAACAGGGCAAAAGTGATTTAATTCACATAACTGTAGTTAGAAAAGGCTGTTGCTACTGTTGCGGAATTAGATAAAACAATATACAGATGTCAGTGGGTTGTGCTGATGTGTCATAGCTCACCAGCATACAGGGAATGTGATGACTACAGGATCTCCTGTTATATTGTATTGATTATATTGCACCATTAGCCTACTATAATGTAGATTTAGTAATTATATATCCGTATATGTTTTCTTTATTTTTTTCTATAAGAAGACCCACATTCTCCTGAAAACTACCGTCCAGTTTCACTACTTCCACTAGCATCAAAATTGCTAGAAAGACTAGTCTACGACCGCTTAACCCTCTTCCTATCCTGTAACTCCTTGCTTGACCCACTGCAATCTGGGTTTTGCGCTCAACATTCAACAGAAACTGCTGTCACAGAGGTTACTAATGACCTCCTCTCTGCTAAATGCAATGACCACTACTCCATACTGATCCTATTTGACCTCTCAGCTGCCTTCGATACAGTCGACCATCCCCTCCTCATAGAGATCCTCTTCTCTCTTGGTCTCTGTGATACCACCCTCTCGTGGCTAAAATCGTACCTCTCCAACAGATCCTTCTCAGTATCCCTTGCTGGCAATTCCTCCTCTTCAATGCCTCTGTCAGTCGGTGTACCTCAAGGCTCACTCCTAGGTCCTCTGCTCTTCTCCATCTATACCTCCTCACTGAGTAAACTCATCACCAGCTATGGCTTAAAGTATCACCAATACACTGATGACACTCAGATCTACCTCTCCACTCCCGATCTCTCCCCCTCCGTTCTCTCTCAGGTCAGTGATTGTCTGACTGGTGTATCTGCCTGGATGACCTCTCAATACCTAAAGATCAACATGTCCAAGACCGAGCTCCTTCTTATTCCCCCCTCTAACTCTACTCCAATTTCTGACTTCTTCATAATTGTTGACGGTATCACTATCCTTCCTTCTGCACAAGTGTGACACTTGACTACAGTCTTTCCTTCAGCCCCTACATCCAATCACTCTCATCTTGCCGCAATCACCTGCGTAACATTGCCAAAATTCATCCAATTCTGACTGCTAACACCACCAAACAACTTATCCACTCGCTTGTTATCTTCTGCCTGGACTACCTCCTGACTGGCCTTCCTATCTCCCGCCTCTCCCCCCTGCAGTCCATCCTAAACACATCAGCCCAGCTATCCATCTCACCCGTCACTCTGTCTCTGCTGTTCCTTTCTGTGAATCCCTGCACTGGCTCCCCAACCACAGCAGAGTCAAATTCAAACTACTCGCCCTCACCTGCAAAACCCTCACTAACACTGCCCCTCACTACCTGTCCTCACTAATCGCCAAATACACCCCAGCCCGTACCCTACGATCCAACAATGACCTGCGACTGGCATCCTCCATCATTACCTCTTCACTTGCTAGATTGCAGGACTTTTCTCGTGCGGCGCTGACCCTATGGTACGCGCTTCCTCACAATATCAGACTGTCCCCAAATCTGGCTTCATTTAAACGCTACCTAAAGACCCTTCTATTTAGGGAAACCTACCTCCCGACTCCGTAACAAGACATCCGACCGACCCAAAAACAGTCCTCACCTCTCCCTGCATTAACTGCACTACTGCAGTCCCCCCTCCTGTTTCTAATCCCCTCACCATCTAGATTGTAAATTTCCTCGGGAATAGGGTCCTCATATCCTCATGTATCTGCTGGAAGGAATACTGACCTGTCTCCTGTATGTATTGTAGAATTGTCCTGTCTTTACCCATTACACCTTGTACAGCGCTGCAGAATGTGTTGACGCTTAATAATAATATAAGAACGTTAGTCCTGCATAGGTGAATGTTACTGTATATATCTAAATGTGTATTAATGTGTAAGAAACCAAATAATCAAAGTACAAATCCTACCAGAACTGAAGTCGTGCTTTGTGTTGCAGAAAACGGTTAAATAAAAGCACTTCTGGTTTCACCCAGCCCGCTCCCTTCGCACATTGGAATTATTGACCATACTTTCAGCATACAGTTGTGTTCAAAATTATTCAACCCCCAATGCTGTAAAGGGTTTTAGGGAATTTAGTGTACATTTGTTATTGTATTCAGAATGAAATCCTACAAGGACTTTTTAAAGAACCATATGCAACTAAAATGACATCAATTGGTTTTGTAATACAGTAGTAAATGTTTCTTTTGTGAATTCTTCACAATTATTCAACCCCTTAAAGACTACCACTCTGAAGAACAGAGGTTCATTCAAGTGTTTTCAATCAGGTATTGAAAACACCTGTGGATGTCACGGAGCAGCAATAAAGCATAATAAGCACCAATTAGGCAGCTTTAAAATGACTGTGATACTCAGCTCCTTCTAGACATTTACTGGTGTGGTTACAAACATGGTGAAGTCAAGAGAATGGTCCAGGAAGACAAGAGAAGAGGTGATTACTCTTCACAGGAAGGGCAATGGCTATAAGAAGATTGCAAAGATGTTAAACATACCAAGAGAGACTATAGGAAGCATCATTCGCAAATTCAAGGCAAAGGGCACTGTTGAAACGCTACCTGGTCGTGGCAGAAAGAAGATGCTGACTTTGACTGCTGTGCGCTACCTGAAGCGTCGAGTGGAGAAAAGTCCCCGTGTGACTGCTGAGGAACTGAGAAAAGATTTGTCAGATGTGGGTACTGAAGTTTCAGCTCAGACAATACGGTGCACACTGCGTAATGAAGGCCTCCATGCCAGAACTCCCAGGCGCACCCCCTTGCTGTCTCCAAAGAATAAGGAGAGTCGACTGCAGTGTGCCAAAAGTCATGTGGACAAACCACAGAAGTTTTGGCATAGTGTTCTGTGGACTGATGAAACAAAATTAGAACTGTTTGGGCCCATGGATCAACGCTATGTTTGGAGGAGGAAGAACAAGGCCTATGAAGAAAAGAACACCTTGCCTACTGTGAAGCATGGCGGAGGATCAATCAAGCTTTGGGGCTGTTTTGCTTCTGCAGGTACAGGGAAGCTTCAGCGTGTGCAAGGTACCATGAATTCTCTTCAGTACCAGGAGATATTGGATGACAATGTGATGCAGTCTGTCACAAACCTGAGGCTTGGGAGACGTTGGACCTTTCAACAGGACAATGATCCCAAGCATACCTCCAAGTCCACTAGAGCATGGTTGCAGATTAAAGGCTGGAACATTTTGGAGTGGCCATCGCAGTCACCTGACTTAAATCCGAATGAGATCCTCTGGTGGGACTTAAAGAAAACAGTTGCAGTGCGCAAGCCTAAGAATGTGACTGAACTGGAGGCTTTTGCCCATGACGAATGGGCGAAGATACCCATAGATCGCTGCAAGACACTTGTGTCAAGCTATGCTTCACGTTTAAAAGCTGTTATAACTGTAAAAGGATGTTGTACTAAGTACTAAGATTGAATGTCACTTGGGGGTTGAATAAAACTGATAATGATGTGAGCACAGAAAAGACATTTGTGGTTATTTCATTATAAATGTTATGTTATATTTGTCTGACCTACACGTGCCTCTTTGATTTAATTGTAAGCAAGATGACTGAATGATCAAAATCAATGTCAAACTGGCCAAAACACTCAATTTCAGTGGGGGTTGAATAATTTTGAACACAACTGTATGTGCAACATATGCTGTCGTGTAGTAAGAGTCGCACAGGATCGGATGGGAGCTAGACTGAAAATGCGTCTCTTGAAAGAATGCGACCGAGCACTTCCCACGGTGCAAGTCACAAAGTAGACAGCTGCGATACTCCGGGACATTCAGCCCCCTTACATTTAGTGTCACAACCCTCCCCTCCCTCCCCCCTCCATCAGCCGGCACACAGACGTAAGGATAACACGAACTGCTGGGCAGGGTAGTATCACGTGGGGTAGATCAGGTATAGGGAGATAGCACAGCAGACAAGGTAGAGAAGAAAGAGACAGAAAGTAAGAGAAGGGAGAGAGGAGAAAGAAAAGAAAAGGGGGAAAAATTGTGTGATAACTAAATTTCAAAGAAAAACAAAGGGTCATAGGCGTCCGTCCAAAGGGAGAATGCCCCTCCACAAAATTGGAGTGAGCACAATGTCTCCTCAGAGGAGTAGTGCAGGGATGCCAAGAAAAAATCCGTGGGGAGATGATGTGCCCAGACCAAGCAGCCAACGAAATGAAAAAAACAAGGTAAACCTATATACAAGTGTCGACGGTTCCCTCCAATAACACTGTAACATTAGAGCAAACAAGGTGTCTTAGTGGTGAAAGGCGATAGACCCCATCCAAACCCCCTCCCCCAACCATCATGCCTTTCACAAAACATAGCAAGAAAGTATGAGCCCTCCCTAGGGGGCAAAAACTGGAAAATCCCAACCCCCCCACCTTGAGTGGTAGCTGCAGAGAGCACGCAAATTAAAACTGCAGGACCGTACTATATGAAGAAGCCCTCCTCAAAGTCTCCACTGCCATTGTACACATATAGGACCCCAGTTCGCCCACCCAGTCCTACCCCACCCCCTCTCAAGTGCGCATAATGTAAGACCCTGAGAGAGAACATGAAGCCGATGCAACCACGCTCCCCTGCCAGGCACCGCGACCCTGCAGCACGGGGTGACATCGGTTCAAGTATCCTCTGTAGTGTTCTCTCCTCCCCCTCCCTGTGTCCCGCCAATTTTTCCTTCCTGTCTTAACAATTACCCCCCTTTTCTTTTTTTCCCCTTCCCTATTTTTTATTATCTTTTTCCCCTTTTCTTTTGTCCCTTTTTCCCCCCATTTTATTTAGTTTTTTGCGTTTTTGTCCCCTTATCACTCTACCCCCAATATTATTCCCTATAGTCTGCCCCCTCGCTTGTGGATTTTTGTTATCCCCCCCTCACCTATCTCTTATGTGGTTTTACTGAATCCCCCTCCCTCCTCTCGCCCTGTTTGCAAAGTATATGTGCATTGTGCAGCTCCCCCAATTCGCAACCCCCCGCGACCCCACCTGACACCCCCTCCTCATCCATCCCCTATGACTAGGGGGGTTCTGAGCCAAGTCTCCATTCACTCCACCACATTACAAGAAGCGTATCAAGAATTATAATGGCGGCCGGGTATAGCGTTGACCACGGCAGGGTTCCCGGCAACCCAGGATGATACGGGGGAAAAATGCTTTGTCGGCCATGGTCCGCTGTAGTCCCCTGTGTCAGTGAGGTGGGTCAGGCCCAATCCTCTAACCTCCATGATCCGCATCCTGATGTCCAGCTCTCAGCAGTGGGCGAGAGAGCAGGCAGCATCAAGTGCCACTCCACGTCTAGGCACTGTGAGTCTGCACTCCCAAAATGAGGTCCAGAAATGTAATAAAGCCTGCGTCCGTGCGAGGGCCCAGTACTGAACCTTGACGCTAGATCAAGAAATATGTTGTGAGATCTCATGCGGATCTATCGGCCTTTAAAAAAAAAAAAAGTTAAATCGCTCAGAACTGGATGATTATGGATCACAGTTTTAAAGCTTTGATACTTAGGGAACCCAGTGCTTTGTGTTTTTAATCTTTTAGGTTGGTAGATCCTCGAGATCTCACAGCTCATTTCTAGATCTAGCAGGGAACTCTAGATTATCTAGTCCATGGTATAGCCAGTTTTGAAACCCTATCAAGTAAGTAATAGTCGATTTTGGCATGACCTATTAAGTTTAAGCCATACGTTTGTTTGAAGTCATACTGTAACCGGAGTCAGACAGGTTCACTTTCAGAACGGCGCCGGACCAGACACAAGCAAGGATTGTCCAAACACGAGTCTCTTCAGGAAAGGCAAATGTTTATTGTGTCGTCACACAAGTGCTCACACAGGATTGAATCGCAAAGAGTGAGCCCCTTCTCCCCCCCGTGCAAGGGATCTTATACCCAAAAATACATAATTAGGTACATCCCAATTAGCCCACCTCCCGATGACACTTTATTCCACCCCACGTGGGTTAATACCTCCCATCATTAGCCCAAACACAAAGGACATTCCACATATAACTATAAATTGATACACTTCATATTAGTTTGACAGTCTGTGATTTGTTGTTCTGTCTTTCTCAGGGCAGTACCTCCCTCCCTATCGGCTATGTTTATTCAGATAGCCTGGGGCCTGGTCTGTTCTCTATGTTTTCTTTGTTCCTCTGCACATCTCAGTGACCTTGCCTCATTCATAAATCTTCCTGTCTCTCCGTGCCAAGAGCCGGCCGGATTCTGTCTGGTTTTATTGCTAGCTTTCTAATCTGCCACGCATTCTTGGAATTCTATGTAAGCTCTACTTTGCACATCTAATAAAAATCTATTCTATTTACTAATATTTATGCCTGTTTAATCTTGACTTTGCTCCGTTGAATTCATAAGCAATGGAGAGGACACTGTTATCCTTACCTTGTCCTTCAAGGCAGTTTGTTTTGCAGTCACTATGTAATAATAGTGTATAGCAGGGATCCTCACGGTTTTTTGTTTGGGAGCCAGAGCAGCAAGAGATCAATCAAAAGGAGAGCCGCATTACTGAAATACCTGTGGCCTGTCAGTTTACCCCTCCCCCCGGAATACTGTATATTTTAAACCTATAATACAACTGCAACGCTTCTATATCTTTTTAAATTAAACTAAGAAGAAAAAATCCTAGCGTTAATCAATACAGAGATGAGAAAAATGCATTAATTACTGTGACTGTTGTTTTGCCTAACCTTTTGCCTAAGCTTTTGCACCTTTAATCCCTCGGAACCTTTCTTTCTTTCCTCTTTCCAAAATACAGCTGTGTCTGAGGCTGTATTATGCTGCAACCTCACACATAAAATATATGTAGCCGAGTCTTTAACAGAATGTAAAGGAAGAAAATGTGAGACAAAACTAGCCTATTGTCATATATATATACTGTATATATTTATATATATATATATATATATATAACAAAAACATGGAGAGAGCACTCCAGACAAACACATTCAAAAACCTGTAACAACAGCTCCATGCATGGGTACATAATACCAGCTTTTACCACATGGTGAAAATTTCTTAACTCTGAGCTTTTTGGACTTTTTGGACTTCTTGCACAGACTGATCATTCAGAAAGGATAACAACTGATGAAGCCTATTGGTGAAAGCGCGTTTTTGTTGATCCTACTTAATTAGTATTTTAACAATTGATTTTATAGTTGAAGGTCTACCTTTTTATTGATTAATAAATGCATTTTAATTGAATTATCTGCCGCTCTGCTGCCTTTTTTTACATCAAGTGGAGAAATACCCTCCCCCCTCCTTTTTTCTTGGGATACCGAACAGCTACATCGCAGGACCCCATGCTGAGAGAAGGGGAAAAAAAGAAACACCACTGAAATATAAGTATTCCTTAAGTTATACACATTTATCATAATATGACCACTGTTTTGTTTAAATATTAATTCATTTGATGTTTGCACATTGGTCATTTTTGGTTTTAAAAAAAGTGGAAATTTTAGTAAGGTGCGCCTGGAAGTGTTTTTTCTTTTCTATTATATTCGTGTTTTTGAGGTTGTAAACACATATCTTCTAGCTTGTAGCACTGACCTATATTGAGCACGCCTTAATAATCTCACAACCACTAAGAAAAGCGCCAGATTCACGCTGTCTTTTAACTCTGAGCTTTGCTGAATAAGGCTAGGGACAGATGAGCGCATTTTCTGCGGCCACCGTCAAAATGTACGTCGATGCGTGCGCACGCATTTTTTCACGGAATATGCTTAAGTGGTCAGACGATGCGCAATTCTGGACGTATTTCATGACGATGGGGTGAAAAGAAGTCTAGGGAAATCCGGCTGTTTGAACGTTATGTTGGCCGCACACTAGCAGCGTCTGACGTCTCCTAATCACGCACACACGCTGCTATGCGGCCGCAGCGCACTCTGTACGTCAGTACCAGCGGTTTAACGTTCTCGAAAAAATGCGTTCATTTTCCACTTGCGTTGCGCGGCCGGACTTTTGTGCGACCGTACTTCGTATATTGGCTGTCATTGCCCGGCATCTGCTGCTAGTGCGGCCGTGATTAAGTGCGCCAGAACGCGCGTTCGCACTGCCTCAGTCTGACCCTAGCCTAAAATGGTCGAAATTTGGTTCGCAATGAACGGCCGTGAATTGCTTAAGCCTGCCAACAGCGTCAATGTAATCCACCCTCTGGCAGGTCCTACTCTGTAAACCTAATGACTGCCCATCATGGGATAAACTCACTTACTGAGGAACAGGTCCCTTCATGGAGCTCCCGCAGATCAAGGTTAAATAGAACCTGGAGGAGGAGTACCTGTGGCAGGGAGGGGTGCATACCCAGGAAATACATATGGAAAACACATGGGGGGGGTAGCACTCAGCCTTAACTAAGCGTTTCAGTGCGGGTGCATCTCAAAATAAAATACAAAACAAAAACATGGAGAGAGCACTCCAGACAAACCCAAACACCCCTCCCTGCCACAGGTACTCCTCCTCCAGGTTCTATTTAACCTTGATCTGCGGGAGCTCCATGAAGGGACCTGTTCCTCAGTAAGTGAGTTTATCCCATGATGGGCAGTCATTAGGTTTGCAGAGTAGGACCTGCCAGAGGGTGGATTACATTGACGCTGTTGGCAGGCTTAAGCAATTCACGGCCGTTCATTGCGAACCAAATTTCCACCATTTTATTCAGCAAAGCTCAGAGATATGAAATTTTCACCATGTGGTAAAAGCTGGTATTATGTACCCATGCATGGAGCTGTTGTTGCAGGTTTTTGAATGTGTTTGTCTGGAGTGCTCTCTCCATGTTTTTGTTTTGTATTTTATTTTGAGACGCTCCCTCACTGAAACGCTTAGTTAAGGCTGAGTGCTACCCCCCCATGTGTTTTCTATATATATGTATATTCCAGACCAAATGACCTCGCTTAGAATAGAGCATGCCATTATTGCACTAGAATACATGTTTCTTTGTAACAATTTGATTGGCACCCCTTCAACAGTTTCATTGTGTTTCAGGTTATCCTTTCATCTGAAGCTTTGTGTGTGGAGTCTATTGACATGTCCTGGAAAATCGTATCTTCTTTATGTAGCACACAGTTGGTATTCTGGACAAACTTGAAAGCATTTGTTGAATTGGTCTTCAGCAACGAGGTCCTCTCATCTGTTTCTTCCAGTAAAGGGCCAGTGTTTGCCCGAATAAAAGAGGTTTGTTTGCTCTTTCATTTTACATCGTATTTACATAGTTACATAGGCTGAGAAAAGACATGCGTCCATCAGGTTCAGCCTCTCCCTCATCACCTACTGCTGTTGATCCAAAAGAAGGCAAAAAACCCAGTCTGAAATGCTTGCGACATATTGGAAAAAAATTCCTTCTTGACCCCAGAATGGCAGTCAGATTTCTCCTTGGATCAAGAAGCTTTTACCCACA
The DNA here is from genome assembly GCA_009667805.1 of Leptobrachium leishanense. NCBI lineage: Eukaryota > Metazoa > Chordata > Amphibia > Anura > Megophryidae > Leptobrachium > Leptobrachium leishanense. The sequence goes on from CM019066.1 coordinate 238,707,382, forward strand.
TATTATAACCCTTAATATTCTGTGTCTGCAGGAAGTCATGCAGTCACTTTTTAAAAGTCTGTACAGTCTCTGACCCAACCACCTCAACAGGCAGAGAATTCCACAGCTTTATTGTTCTCACCGTAAAATAACCCTTATTGTTCTCACCGTAAAATAATTTTGTATTCTTAAATAATGTGTTCTGCAAAAATTGAACCCCCCGTCATTAACCTTTTCTTATCTCTTATAAGATGTCTCTATATAGCATAATGTTGCCCATTTTCAGTGTTTACTGGCAAGAGTGCTAGATGCACCTGCCATGCCCAAGACCAGATGGGCTTATTTGAAGGGGATTCACTCTTTTTGAATTTTTTTGTTTTGTGTTTTTGCTATCTCACATATAGTAAAATTGGAGTTATTCCTCCTCCAAACTTAGCTGACAAGCATGCCAGTGGAGGGCACTGTTCTAATGGAGCCATAATGTTTCCTGTGTAGATATAACCTTATCAACTCAAGCTGCTATTACCATTGAGACACACACTTTGCTTACAACTCAGATGTTGTGGCTCCATGCTATAAATTAACTTTTTCTATATTTTGTATAGGATGCATTAATTTGTGGCTAGCCAGAGAAGAACGAACTATACCAATGTAGTTCATGGATCTCCACTTGAGCTGCTGTTCTGCACAGAGTACGGTCTCAGAAGCCCTGGTGTTAAGTGATGTTGCCTTTGCAAAATCATTCAACACTTTCAATAATATTAATGGCTCATGCACAATTTGTCTATTCAGAACTTGCTATTAAAGGGATATTCTATTTTAAGTTAGATTTTTTTAACTCTTTGTCTTTAAATAATTGGTCAGATGCTGCGGAGAGCCTCTGCCAAATAATTTTTTTTTAACTATTAATTATTATTTTTTTGTTTGCCACTCACAACTCCTCCTCTTCAGCTCTGGGCTACCAAATCCAGAAGTCCCTGAAACCTTATTGAGCAATTTGTGCTACTATGCAACTTCCGTAGGATCTGCAAATTGTGCACTGCTACTGACTTGCACACTTTATGTATGCAAGTTCTCTAGTGTCTGAGCAGAACGATGGCTCAGAGGTGTTCATGTTCAGATTTGATACATTGCTGCCTCTCTGAGGACACTTGATATTGCAGTCAGTCTCAGAGATTGTGATGTCAGCAAGTTCTCTGAATTATAGCATCACTGGTGACTGATCTGGTGACATGCAACTGGGATATTCAAAATCCCAGTTGGTTACGCTGGGTGGGGTGGAGGAAACCTCTCCACTTCAGTCATCAGTTTCTCCAGATCGGGGCAGCAGGGAGAGAGGAGGAAGAGAAGAGGGGTACTTCTAAAATCCTGACAATTTTTAGGATGAGGACAGTTTTCCTTTAATGGCTTTGTTGCAATAGGGTCCTGAGTGGTTGACCACTGTTGGCAAACTGCTCACACCTGATTGCATGCCAGCCTACTCTGATGAGTTGGCACACTGATTTAATTGCTGAAGGCCAATCACACAGTTCTATGTGATGACTCAGTAACGCTGAAGCAACCGGATGCTTCCAGTGATGGGTTAAGTTATGACTAGCAATCTCTCTTCAAGAGATGAGATATTACGTTGATCTTTATGATCATTGTGATATCCACCACCTAATGGGACACTGCTTCAGGTTTACTTTGAGATTAATGCAATTTATAGGTCATCCCAATGGTACCACCTTAATTTGGTAATTACACTGACTATTGGATGTTTGGCTTAAACATTTTCAGAATCACCATTTTAATCATCATTTGCTTATTCAAGAGATTAGAAGTTCTCAGACTTACAAATTGTTTTGGCAATTATGAAAAAATCATGTTGTAATATTGCGTCATGGCTTTACTTTTTTGCAGCTCATAAAAGAAATTGTTGAGATGTCTTCCACAAAAATGGGTGTTTTACAAGTCTTGGTATCCTTTTGCTGTCTGTCATGGATTGAGTTTTCTGAAAAATCAACTGTTAAGGAGGACTCTTTACTTATCGCAATGGAATACATTGAAATTCTCTTGGAAGCATGCGTATTTGGAACCGTATTCAGACGTGATCAAAGGTAGCATTTGAGTTTGATGGTTTTTCGCTTTTTAAAAGTCATATTTTTATGGTAATTGTGGTAATTTCTGTAGTGAAATTGTCACTTCCTCTTAAAATAGTTAGACACACCTACAAAATATGCTCCTGTTCCTATTCTGTCTGCTTGCATTACTTTTCTCTATTCTATTGTGTAAAATCATATCAAAAATAGAGGTAACTGAGCATTTGATATGCAGATTATCTTTGTTAGTGCCACATCCTAAAGCCTTTTACTTTCTGGTTACTCTTCATTGAAGCTATAAAGGATCATGGTACCCCATGCGCCCCTTTCTGCTGAAATTAGGAAGTGATCGAATGCACACACAGAATAGGTGACACATAAACTGTGAGATAAGTCTTTACAGATGGAACTCCAAATGTAGAATGCTTTATTTACAGATTTTCAGGTACAGAAACAATGGAAACACGCCCAGCCGTGGAACAATGGCTGGAGTCAGATAACAATCATGTGATTGACTTTGTGCTGGGGGAAGGTGTGGGTTGATGGGAGCATGTGAAGACAAAGGAATCATTACTTACGGGGGGGAAGCAGACAAAAGGTTAGATTGCAAGCTCTTGAGCAGGGTCCTCTCCTACTGTTTTGTGAGTGCAAAATATAACAACTTTATAACTGTAACATACAGATACACACTTTGACAACAGTCACAACACATCACACAACACTCTACACTATATACAGAGACAATGAAATGCGAGTAAAAATAAATGCAAATAAACATTGAAGTGGCCGTTTCGTCACAGGAGCTTTTGCCATAACCTAGATCCTTGGAGGTTTGTCTTTTAATTGTCCTTCCGGTTTTGTTGATTCTAGTTTTCTTGCCTCAATACTTCCCAGAGGTCATTCACCCCTTTTCTATGAGGAACGTTCAGGCACGTGCCATACCTGTACGTCCCAGTGGGGATTGGAACCTGAAGTGCTGCAGCCTTTGCCAGTTACTAGGAAGTAGGCAACAAAAAGAAAAGTGTGTGTATTCTGCCAGCCCCTAGCGCACTATGATAGCCAATTACAATGTTCTTAGGGCTGAGTGACAGGATGAGCAATGGTAAACACTGACTCTGTCAATTTTTTTTTCTTTCACTGCCTGCTCTGCTTGTGCACAGGCAGTAAACTTTCCGTGTCTCCCTCCAAATACCCTCAAATATATAGGCGTTCCCAAGTAAGCAATATAGCATTTTTTAGTGTTTGATCACTGTTGTGATGTTATATTCTGGCGTTGGTCAGTCCCTGTTCTTTCTCACAACCGGCTGTGTTTACTATTTTCTTAGATAACATAAAACTACAGATTGAAAATCACAGATATCTGGAGAGAGGAATAACCACAGACACCAACATAGGTTCTAAGTCTTTTAGTTACTGCCCTCTAAAGAACCAAACACATGGTCTCCTGAAGTACAGAAAATGACGTTACAGTAACACAGTAAAAGACATCCTGTAATACCTCTAATTGGTTTAAGCTTTTGCCGCGTTTTCCAAACCATTTCAAACAAAAGAGCTGAGATAAAATATGTCATTCAAATTAACCCTAGACAGTGAGAAGCTTTACAACATCCTGTTATAATTAATCAATGGTCAGTTCCTTACATCAAAGAGAGCTTAGGCCGGTAACTTTAAAGTCTCTGTGTCAGAAGGATGTTGACTTAATGCCTCCTTCCTCAATAAATGCTGGAGGCCATAATTGATTATCCTTCAAGGATTGAGGCAGGTGTTCAACATTTGTTTCCTACTCTGACCCAAAAGACTTCAAGATACAAAGAGTTTATCTTAGGATCAATTTGATATAAGAATACGCATTCATAGAAAGATTAAAATATTCCTCAACAATCACTGTCTAGTACAGGGAGGATTCCAAACCTTTTTGAGACTGAGTGCCCAAACTAGATTCCCAGGACCAACTTATGTGTCTCAAAGTGCCAAGCCTGCAATTAAACCTGAATACTGAGGAGTTATTGAATAAAAACACTTCATACAGCTGAACTAATTATGTGCGTAAGTCTTAGAAGAAAAATACAATACAAGAAGTTTTACAAGTCAATGTACATGGTGACAACCAAGACGCTCAGACTTGGGCATATGAATATGAACCTGCTAAAAACAAAAATCTGATTCCAGATACATGTATACCCAGACATCAGACCCCAGATACATGTATACCCAGACATCAGACCCCAGATACATGTTGTGACGGAACCTGATGTTATCCTCCGCCTGCGGGTGTGCTCTAATCTGCAGGTGTGTTCCCCCTTCGTTTTGATTCTTCCCCCGGCCCGACTACCAAGGTGGTGGCACTCGGCGTCTCGAGCGGCCGGGAATGTCTTTGTGATCTGGATGACCCACGCAGTCAAGGGGACCTTGATGTGTACCTAGCCCGACTACTGAGAAGTGTCACTCAGCGTCTCGAGCAGCTGGCCACGGATCTGTACGCAGACCTTTACGGTCGTAGATCGGAACGGCTTGCGTCTGTGAAGATTCGGATCTTCCACTAGCGAGTTAGTTGACGATCGATCGTCTGGGTATTCGTATCGCCCAGCGGTCGAAGAAACATCCGCGGCACGGCACCAACCTGTTCGGATCTCACCCTCACTAGACACAGCTTAATTCGTTCGACAGCAGGAGTCGGATCGTGCGGCGGTCGAAACGCCCACACGTTACAAGGTACGAATTCTCGGATCTCCCGGTAGTTAGCTGGACACGTTCAGTCGGCTAGGAGTATTCGGATCGCGCAGCAGCGGCGCACGATAGAATTGTATTTCGTCCGGGGTGCTGAACCACGAGGGATGTCAGGCACGCTTGGCAAACAGAGACACGAGACGCAGCTGCATGAACTCAAACCAAAGACAACTTTTATTAAGGACACATCTGTATTTATACTTTCCCCGCGCTCCACATCTGAAAACCCCATGCCCGCCCCCACAGGTATCATTGGCTTTAAGGCGCATCGGGGCGTTGCCGATTCGGGACCAGATGGTCTGATTCAAATTTAGGCGGCAAAATTTGGCGGCAAATTTGAAACGGCATCTATTACACAATCAACACTTTTGTTTACAGGTCATTTTTCGGTCAGCTAGAAGGCAGGATCGTTGGTGCAACGGCACAACACATAGTTCATGGAATAACAGTGTCCTGATCCCCTGTTTCTGGCTGAGGGTGTTGGGCTAGTTCATCACACATGTATACCCAGACATCAGACCCCAGATACATTTATACCTAGACTCAGACCCCAGATACATGAATAGACAGACCTTAGACCCCAGAAGCATGTATACACAGACCTCAGACCCCCATATACATGTGTACCCAGACATCAGACCCCAGATACATGTGTACCCAGACATCAGACCTCCGATACATGTATACCCAGATACATGTATCGGGTCTGGGTATACATGTATCTGGTGTCTGTGTCTGGGTATACATGTATCTGGGGTCTGTGTCTGGGTATACATGTATCTGGGATCTGTGGCTATACATGTGAGGCCTGATGTCTGGGTATACATGTATCTGGTGTCTTGGTGTATATGTATACCTATGCACAGACCCAGATACATGTATATCCAGACCCAGATACATGTATACCCAGACACAGACCCCAGATACATATATACCCATACCCAGATACATGTATACCCAGACACCAGGCCTCACATACATGTATTCCCAGATACAGATCCCAGATGCATGTATACCCAGACCCCAGATGCATGTATACACAGACCCCAGATACATGTATACACAGACTCCAGATACATGTATACCCAGACTCCAGATACATGTATACCCAGACTCCAGATACATGTATACCCAGACTCCAGATACATGTATACCCAGACATCATACCTCACATGTATACCCAGACACAGATTCCAGATGCATGTATACACAGACCCCAGATGCATGTATACCCATACCCCAGATGCATGTATACCCATACCCCAGATGCATGTATACCCAGATCCCAGATGCATGTAAACCCAGACCCCAGATACATGTATACCCAGACATCAGACCTCACATGTATAACCAGACACATATCCCAGATGTATGTATACACAGACCCCAGATACATGTATGCCTATATACATGTATACCCACACAGACCCCAGATACATGTATACATAGACATCAGACCTCACCTATATGTATACCCTGATACATGTTGTGACAGACTCAGCTGTCACTGGAGCAGTTGGAAGAGCCTGGGGCTAGCCTCCATCCTACTGACTATGGGCCAAGGTGCTATCTGGGGTTTGCCAAGTTGATTGCCCAGAGAATCCAGGATTTATGTTGAACTGTGTCTGTGTATTATTCCCATATGTGTTTATTATAATGTCATGTTGTATATATAGCGTACATTCCCTCTGTATTACTATCCTTTCTCTGTATAGTGTACACCTCTGTATTACTATCTTCTCTCTGTACAGTGTACACCTCTGTATTATCTATCCTCTCTCTGTGTAGTGTACACCTGTTGTAAGAATATATGTCTTTGTTTTGCATGCTTCCATCAACCAGTGATGTGCGGTGAGGTCAGTGGCTGGTGAGGCACTGGCTAGTATCAGAGCCAGATATACACAGGTTACGTAGATTCAGAGCTCCCCAGGAACTGGCTGCTCTCCGTGCCACCCAGGAACTGGCTGCTCTCAGTGCTCCCCAGGACCTGGCTGCTATCAGTGCTCCCCAGGACCTGGCTGCTATCAGTGCTCCTCGGGACCTGGCTGCTCTCAGGGCTCCCCAGGATCTGGCAGCTCTCAGGGCTACCCAGGATCTGCCTGCTCTCAGGACTCCCCAAGATCTAAACAAGAATTGGGAAACAACTCTGGGAAAACACAAAATCAACAGAAAATCATAGCGCAACATGAATCCTAATTTGAACTTAATTGGCCCCTTATGACCACACTTACAAGATAAATGAATTATATAGACATGTAATATGTGGAGGTATGATCATAAACTCATAGCACATTTACATCTCTGAGGAAGTGGAAGTGTATTCCACGAAACGCGTCAGATGTTTGGATTTTTATTTTGGATGTAATAAATACCTTTTTAATATCGCACAACGAGCAGGAGGTTTTTCTAGTCTCTTGGCGAATATTTTTTCCCAAAACTGGTGGTCAGATGCACTAAAGGCAGAATTATTTCTGGTGGAAAGCCAGAGAAATCTCCGTCCACAAAGAGCTACCACAGCGGGGAGCCGAGGAGAGCAGGTGAGTGATCATACCTCCACATATTACATGTCTATATAATTAATTTTTCTTGTGATTGTGATCATAAGGGGCCAATTAACTTCCGAACTATGATTCATGTTACGCTATGGGTATTTTGCTGTGGGGATAAGGAAAGTGATGGCTGGGCCCTGGTTATTTTGCTGTGGGGATAGGGAGAGTGATGGCTGGGCCCTGGGTATTTTGCTGTGGGGATAGGGAGAGTGATGACTGGGCCCTTGGTATTTTCTGTGGGGATAGGGAGAGTGATTGCTGGGCCCTGGGTATTTTCTGTGGGGATAGGGAGAGTGATGGCTGGGCGCTGGGTATTTTCTGTGGGGATAGGGAGAGTGATGGCTGGGCCCTGGGTATTTTCTGTGAGGATAGGGAGAGTGATGGCTGGGTTCCTCTCACTCCTGGCCTGGCTCCTCTCCACAGTCACATAGCGCTGGCACGTGCTGCTGGTGATCATTTGTGAGGAAGGGGCGGGACATGTTCACCAGGCTCCCGTTGGCTCTCCCCAGGCTCACAGAGCCAGGGGAAGCAGGGGATGCCCTAAATGATGGCCATGGGCTGCTTCCTCTCCCCACCGTGCAGTCTATAGAGGGGGCGGGCTCTCCCTCTGCACAGCTCTGATCTCTCCCTACAGAGAGACAGCGCTGATAGGCTGTGAGTATTTAAAATCCGATCCTCGGTCAGTGAGCCGAGATCTGGATTTTAGCGCCCCCTGCTGGACAAGTGCCCCTAGGTTTCATCAGTCTTGCCCACAAAATAGGAGGCGTGGCTCCAGGGATGACCCCCGATTGGTGGATCGCTGCAAAGGAGGGCAATCCCTCCGGGCGTGCTGCGCGGAGGGAGACCGCGTGCTCGGTTTTATACCAATCGTCAATGATTGACTTATACTGTACAGAGCCTGCCCTCCAGCCGCGACGGATCCCACCTCTCACGAATCCAGGAGTTCCTAAAGTGTATGCGGGCGTCAGGAACCCACATTCACTTAAGGGAGACTCCCGAAACCTCTCGAAGACTTGGGATCTCTCCCACTCGGAGGCTAGTCCATGTAACAGTGATATAGAAAGGGTATATTGCCCCCACTCGGAGGCTAGTCCATGTAACAGTGATATAGAAAGGGTATATTGCCCCCACTAGGAGGCTAGTCCATGTAACCGTGATATAGAATGTGTATATTGCCCCCACTCCGAGGTTAGTCCATGTACCAGTGATTTTGGAAACTTTTTTTTGCATTTAAACGTTCTCTCCTCCTTCTTGCAGATGGAGTTCCCGAGTCACTTCAGGAACATTTCCAGAATAATGGACTGTGGGGGGATTAGTTTAAATGTCGGCTTTGGGTGAAGCTTCAGGTGGTCGCACAGTCCGGTGTATTACAGACTCAGTAAATCGCCTGAACCTCTGCGTTTCTGATCATTATGTGTTTTTTCCTCCCACAGAAGCAGGACCTTCGAAATCCTCTTCTTGGAAAACCAAATTGCAGATAACTCTGACCAAGGGCCGTGGCGCAGATTCTACCTTGAGTGCCAGCACAGCGTATCTCTCTTCAACACCTTTTAAGTGGTTAGTACTTTATTTTTTTTTGTATACATGACCTGGGAAGGCCGGGAGGTGTCGCTGGCGCTGTGCACTTCTGCCTGCTGCTGGGCGTCTCGTATCAATGCCAGTCTGTGTGGGCAGAATGATCCGACTAGTACCAGCATGGAGTCAGATGTGAGATTCACTTGGAAAGGTTCCTCGTCCTCCCAGACGGCCAGAAGTTTCTCGATGATCAGTCTTTATGCTGTTAATGCATTCTGCCAGCCGCCCCAGCCCTCACAAACCTTGCACAAGCCAGCCTAGTGATTGCTTCCAGTATCGGTTTAGGTATCGGGGCATTTGCACCAACAGCGATACTAGCATCAGTGCATCCCTACTAAAAACACACCTTCGATGGGAGGTAGAGAAGGGTCCCCCCGCCAGGTCCTTGGGCCAGGTGGGGGCTAGCTCCCAGGAGGTAGAGAGGGGCCCTTGGAAGGCACCCTTGTTTCCCACCTGGCCCGATGGCATGGTAGGAAAGTCCAACCAGGAGCCCCGTCTACCTAGAAATCACTGCCCTCCTCCTTTAACCATTCTCCCCCATTGACTCCCTCACTCCCTGCCCCCTCTTCTACTATACCTTACCTTTCTCCGGTCTCGGAGGAGGATGCCTCAGAAGTTCACATGTCCTCCTGCACGACCACCTTTCTACTTTATCCCATCCCCTCACACCTTACTCGGTGTCACATCTGGGGTTCAAGGGGGGGGGGCCTGCACCTGGCGGCGACATCAACCAGCTGGGTGCCAGGAGTTGTGGCGGGGGGTGGGGCACGCTGTGATGACGCACACCCGCTGGGTTTAAATGCAGACAGCGCAATCCAACACATTGCGCTGTCGTGGAGTTTACTTCCCTCGGTGCTGTGTGTTTCGCCTTGAGATTCACTGCTCTCTTGTGTTGATCTGTGATGCTTTACTGTTGTGACCTGGCTTGTATGATTACCACTCTTGTGTACCAGTTTTGGCTTTTCCTGACCACTCTCTCTCTGATCGATTTGGCTTATATGAGAAACACCCTTTATGTGCCGCTTTGGCTATTCCTTGCCACTCTGTTTGGCAAACCATTTACCACCCATTTAGGTAACAGTGTCTGGCTATTCTGTACCACATTGTGTTGCTGTTTCACTTCGAACCACTCTTGTTTCTATCCCCTCGGAGGGCTTTAGATATTCTCAGAAGTAGCCAGATTACCGACCATTTAAGGATTGGAGGGGTAGATAGGGACTGCCTTAAGGGATTTTGTATCGTGATCTCTAGTGGATACGTGACACTCGGTCTGTTCTACCATTCACTGTGCCTGCTTTGACTCACATTTTCAACCTCTCCCTCTCCTCTGGTGACTTTCCTTCTGCTTCCAAACATGCTCTGATCACCCCCAACCTAAAGAAGCCATCTCTTGACCCCACCTCCCTCTCAAACTACCGTCCCATCTCTCTGCTCCCCTTTGCCTCCAAAATCTTAGAACGCCTGGTCTATAACCAGCTCCCCATTCATCTCGCTGCTAACTCTCTACTTGATCCGCACCAGTCTGGCTTTTGCATCTCCCCGCATCGCTTATTCCCATGATAGACTGTAGGATTTCTCACGCACAGCCCCCATCCTATGGAACTTGTACTGTCAGACTTTCCCCTAGTTTCTCTTCCTTCAAACGCTCTCTTAAGACATTCCTATTTAGGGAAGCCAACCACCGACTCACTAATATACCTCACTGCCCCAACCAATCCATCACTATCGCCTTGCAGTCCATCGCTCTCACCTTGCAGTCCTCTCCTCCTGTTTCCACCCCAACCCTTCTCAACTCAGCTCCCCACTAATCACCAAATACACCCCAGCCCGCTCCCTAAGGTCAAACAGTGACCTGCGCCTAGCTTCTCCCCTCCTCACCTCTTCCCATGATAGACTACAGGATTTCTCACGCGCAGACCCCATCCTCTGGAACGCTCTCCCTGGTACGGTCAGACTTTCCTCTAGTTTCCCTTCCTTCAAATGCTCCCTTAAGACTCTCCTATTTATGGAAGCCTACCACCCGACTCACTGACGCAACCAGTCCATCACGCCAGATTGTGAGTTCCCACGGGTATAGGGCCCTAGTTTTCTCCTGTACTGGTTTATCAAATGTTGCTCAATGTATTGTAACCCTGTCTATATTGTGCCCATTGTTCAACGCTGCGGAATATGCTGGCGCTATATAAATAACGTATAATAATAATAACCGCGCCGCTGCCTACATCGCCTCCCTTTATTATCAGGTACATCCCATCCCGACCACTTCACTCTGCCAATGATCTGATGCTAACAGTTCCTCGTACCCGCACCCCCAACTCCCGTCTTCAGGACTTCTTCTGAGCTGCCCCCTTTCTATGGAACTCCCTCACCTGCAAAATTAGACTCTCCCCATCTCTCCAGTCCTTCAAGAAGTCTCTGAAAGCACACTACTTTAGAGAAGCCTTGACCGCTTAGGCATGGTACCTCCCCCTTATCCCATACCTTTCCCCATACCAATAATTGACACCACACAGTTTTTCCGTTGGAAAGGTATAGGCCACAGCTTTATTAAATAACAAACCAATTTATTAAACCGTTACTTCTGACCCAACCGCATAACGCGGAAGGCAGTTACCACTTACACAAACAAGAGCTCGTCATCCTGCAGAGGCCCCAACCCTGCAGGACTCGTCTCCCCAGTGCCTCACCGATAGGCGGCTTATATATTATTCCTCCGCTGGCCAGGATTCACGCCAACACAGAGGGCAGCCCCCCACAGACTGCTGCCCCTGCGCTCCCCCCGCAGCCAGCGCCAACTCAACGCCACTACTCACCTCTGCCAACCAGATATCTAAGCCAATATCAGACAGGTGTACCCCGTCCGGTCTCATCAGCCCCGAGTTATCCCCCTCCAATTCAGGGTGCCGAACTGAAAAGCCCCCCAAACTGGTGACAAATCGTGACACATCTCGGTTGATCTTCCGCTTGGCTTTAAGCAACGCTCCAGGCCGCGCAACGGAATTCCAATCGGGTCTCGCAACTATTTCCGACCACACGAGGGACACCCCCGTAAAAAGAGCAAAGCATCGCGCGAGGTCTTGCTTCATGGCGTGAATCAAATCGAGAGACCTGATCCTCCCCATGTCATTGCCCCCTAAATGGACAACCAACACTATGTTGTGCGGAACCTGCTTAGACAATAAACAACACTCACGAAATAAGTCGGCCCACCGCATTCCCCTAATTCCCTGCCATCGAATCCGCGCCACCTCTGGAGGAATACCCAAATTGCGGCCAATGGGACGCAGCTCCGCTCTCTTCTCCGCCCAATAAACGTATGAGTGGCCCACGATCCACACTGCCCTCGCCGACTGACCTGTAATCACAGAAGATGGGGACGAACATAAGCGCGAAAACGCGAGGAGCGCCATCTGCCCAGCCGCTGCAGCGCTGCCACCGAGGCGCCAGCCCCCGCCGCTGCCGTAGCTGCTCCTATCCTAAAAGAATGCGCTGCAAATTGTCTGGGATCCAGCCCCGCTGCCGCCACGCACCGTCGAAAAACAGATGTAAACTGGAACCGCGTGAGCGGTAGTCCTGAACTGTGCAGCAACAGGGGGCCCGCCACAGGCGGCCGTAACTCCAAATATCGCCGAGCCAGCGCCACCGGACAGCCAAAACCCCCAGAGGCCAACAATGACACTGCTGCCCCTCTCCCCGCCTGATCGGTTTTTGACCTGCGCAGCCACAAGAGGATAGAATGGTCCCGAACCGATACATCATCGCGATGCAAACCCGACCACGAGTACTTACTCCTAGATACTAACTCCCCGATGCGCAATGCCCCGAAAAAACAAAATGTAAACGCCACTCCGAAAAGTGCCGTCTCAAACTCATCGCTACAAACCGACGGCAACAAACCAAGAATCCTGTGGAGCAACTGCTCCGACACCGGCCGTCGTGTATCGGGAACACGGTTCCGCTGCCAACCCCGCACCACCTGCCGGAGAAGTGCGTCCTTACCAATATCCTGCCATCCTACCAACTTCGAAAGACATGAGAGCGCAGCTAACACTCTGGCCGCCCAGGCTCCTGACTTACCGTCTCGCAGAGCCCTGCCAAACAAGAGCCATGTCACCCTAATTCTGGCCCCGTGAGAGTCACCACCCTCCTCCATAGCTAGCAGCCTCCACGCCTCCCAAACCTGGAAATAAGCTGACCACGTTCCAACCGCCAACGAGGTGTCCAAGCATCTCAACAGTCCGGCGAGGCGATGGTCCACAGCCAGGCTGGACAAGGCGTGCCGGTCGGATCCGCCGCCGGAGCCACCTGTGAGAAAAGGTTCCACTGGAACCGGGAGAGAGCGTCAGCGATAACATTATCGACGCCAGGCACGTGCTTCGCCCTCACCCACACATTGTGTTCCAGGCAACGCAGCACTAAATGACGCAATAATGCCAGGACCGGTGGAGAACTAGACGACGAGCGGTTCACCACATGAACTACGCTCATGTTGTCAGTCCATAGCACCACCCTCCTGTTCACCAACCGCTCCCCCCAAAGCTCCAATGCCACCACAATCGGGAACAGCTCCAGGAATGTCAGATTAGTGACTAACTCCGAACCCATCCAACTGTCGGGCCATTGCTCCGCGCACCAACTCCCCTGAAAATAAGCACCAAAGCCCACCGAACCAGCCGCATCAGTGAACAACTCGAGTGCCGGGCTGTCCAGCTCCGACTCTTGCCAATAGGTGCATCCATTGTACGACTCCAAAAAAGTCCTCAACACCATCAAGTCACTTCTGTGAGACTTAGTGATCCTGACAAAGTGGTGAGCCGCCCGGATCCCCGCCGTGGACAAAGAGAGGCGCCGACAGAACGCCCTCCCCATCGGCAAGACCCTGCAGGCAAAGGTTAGGTGCCCCAACAGGGACTGCAAGTCCACCAGGCGCATCTTGGAAGCACCCAGCGCGCGCACCACCAGCAATTGCAACCCGTCTAGCTTTTCTTGGGGCAACCGAAAGACTTTCGCAACCGAATCGATTTCGATGCCCAGGAAAGATAAACATCGGCAAGGACCCTCAACCTTACCTGGCGCCAATGGAACTCCAAAATCTCGTGTCACTTCTCTGAACCCTCTCAGGAGATCCTCACAATCGGAAGAGCCAGCTGGACCAACGAATAAAAAATCATCTAGGTAATGCACGACAGATGGAATCCCGGAATGCTGCCGCACCACCCAGTCCAAAAAGGAGGAAAAAAATCTCAAAGAAGTGACACGAGATGGAGCACCCCATCGGTAAGCATTTATCATAATAATAGCCGCCCCGAAATTCGCAGCCGAGGAGATGGTAACATTCTGGGTGTATCGGGAGAAGCCGGAATGCAGATTCAATGTCCGCTTTAGCCAGCCATGCCCCCTCTCCAGCCTCCCGAATCACCTGCAGAGCCTCGTCGAAGGACGCGTACCGGACCCTGCATGCTTCCCTACCAATTCCATCATTAACCGATGCGCCCTTAAGGTAAGACAAATGGTGGATCAGGCGAAATTTGCCTGTCTCCTTTTTTGGCACCAGCCCGAGCGGAGAGACTCGAAGGTTTGGAAATGGCAAAGAAGAGAAAGGGCCCCCCATCCGGCCCAGTTGCACCTCCTTCGCCAATTTTTCCGCAACCGTGTCCTCTCTGCGTGTGGCAGACACTAAATTTTTTGACAATTGTGGGGAATGTAATGGTGTATACGGAATCGAAAAACCAAAAAAGAATCCCTCCAGCAACAACGAGGCGGCTTTCTTATTGGGGTAGCGCCCGAGCCAGGGCAGCATCGCGACCACGCGCACCGGTGAAACCCCTGCCACCGGGCTCGTCCCGCCCGGCAGCCTGAGACTGTCCCCCTTTGCTACGCTTGAAACAACGAAATGCGGGGTGCATCCCTCCACAGGACGAGCACTCATGGCGAAAACGACAAGAGGACCCCCACCTGCAGGAGGATTCGTTAAACAACCAGCAGTACCCCCGTCTACCCACCGCAGCCGGTCCTTGGGGCATAAAGGCTGCGGGTCCTGGAAAGGGCGGCACCACAGGTCTGTTTGGTGTCATCAGGAGCAGCCAGAGGTTCGCATCCTGCACTGCGAAGGACAGACCCGGACAGACCGCCATTTTCGGCCTAAACTGCTGGTCGTATTTAAACCATGACAGATCCCCATAAATTTTATAGGCCCCCCAGATTAAATCGAGGTAAGCAAATAGGGAAACCCCCCGCTCCGGATATTTTTCGCACATAATTGCGCTAAAAGACAAAAAACCCTGCAGCCAATTACCCCACGTTGGCGGCAGAGCCTTTTGTTTCTCTTTTTCTTTTTCAGTCTCCGCGATATTTTGCTTTTTAGGCTTATCCACGGTTTCTTTGTCGTGCAGAACCAATGACAAAACGTCAATATACTCCCCCTTCCAAAGCCGCTCTTTCACCTCCAGCGACACATGCATCCCTAATGGCGACAGGTCGCAAGGCGCAGACACAAAAGAACCCTGCGCCCCCACCGTAGCTGCACCTGTGGAAAACGCATAGGCCTGCGCCGCAACTGCCGCAGCAGCACCGACAGTCCCCAACTGAGCCGCGCTGCTGCCTTGTGAGCTTGCCACCCCAGGCGGGGGTGTTGGCACTACCTGCACCCCCGTTGACGCGACCGACGACACTACGTCCGCTGTAGCTGCCGCACCCTGCGCACACCTCCCCGGTACCGCGTCAGCTCGCCCGGCACCTGGGAACCCGACAGCTGAGCCGGTTCCGTCCTGCAACCTGCGCAGCACTGCTACTAGGGTATCAATCACGCCGGGTGTTAAAGGGCCGCCTGCCTCGCCTGCGCCTGTACCCACTCGAGCATCCCGCAGGTCCAACTCACGTGCTGCCAGAATCCGTGATGGTGCCGTTTGTACAGGCGTAGGTTCCGCAGCCTCCATTCCTGCGCTGCTTGTTGCCCTTGCGGCGTTTCTCGACCCCGAAAAGTCCAGACGCCCGTCTGACCGCTGCTGCCAGGTTCCAGAAAGGGTTCTCCCGCTCTCAAACTCCAGCGCTGCTCTCTCCAACCTGCTAGCGTTTCTCTCTGGCGATAATATAGGCATGTCAGCTGTGGGCGTCGAACGCACAAGATGCCTGGGAGACACAGCAGGTGACCGGAAAACTTCAGACCCCCTCACTGGCCCTGCAAGAGCAGGCCGCACCACCGGATATAAACCGCTGGTTCCCGGTTGCTCTTCCCGCATGGCAGGCACTTCGAGCGCTTTAGCAGCCTTCTTTTTACGCGTTGCCGGCGCTTTTCTCTGGGAGCGGCCATTTTGTGGGCGGGATTTAGCGCCCTTTGACCCCTGTCGCTCTGCCTGACGCAGCATCATGGCGGAGTCAGTCGCCCGCGTCATAGCCCTCCCACGCGTCACTTCCTCCCCAACCGGAAGAGAAAGGTGACCACGAGGGCTCCTCGAACGACTGCTCCGCCGTCCATTTTGTGCCGCCATTGCTGCGTCAGCAGGTAACTCACCCCGGCTATCGTCCACTGGCCTCAGCAGCTGCACCTCCCGCGCCAGTCTGGCAGCCTCTCCTCTTCCTCGCACTGGACTTTGATGTAGTCTGCTCGGCGGTCTGGAAGCTCTCTCCCTGCGCCATGGACGCCGATCCTCCGCTGGAGAAGATCCCCTGCTGTCGCCATTACCCGACTGCAATAAATCCTGTACAGAGATGCCCTGCGCCTCCGCGTGAGCACGCAATTGGCTCAATAAATTTTCCACGTTTGAATCCATCCGAACTTCTCCTTCAGCCAGCATCCAGGCGCCAAGAGACAGGGCACTCCCCTTCACGGCCTTAAGTATGCCCTGCTGCAACAATGTTGCCATAAACCAGTCTTCTGCCAATCATCTCTTACTGTCCGGACCATGCCCGCTGTCATGTCCCCCCTCCCTAATTGGTCCGGGGGATATCTATCGTCTCACTCCATTATTACCCAACTGTACATTTCATAACTCCATCTTCCCACCCAGCCCACATGCACCACTGCTACTTCACATACCCTATTAACACTCACCTAATGTGTCACCCCTCTCCTCTTAAATTGTAAGCTCTTGAGCAGGGTCTATACTGGAAGCAAGCACTGGGCTGGCTTATGCGTGGTTTGTGAGGGCTGGGGCGACTGTCAGAATTCATTAACAGCATAAAGACTGATCATCAAGAAGCTTCTGGCCCTCTGGGGAGGACGAGGAACCTTTCCAAGTGGATCCTTCTGCCCACACAGACTGACATTGATCCGAGATGCCCAGCAGCAGCCAGAAGTGCCCAGCGCCAGCGACACCTCCCAGGCCTCTCAGATCATGTATACAAAAAATTAAGTGCTAACCACTTGAAGGTTTTTAAGAGAGCTATGCTGTGCTGGCACTCGATGTAGAATCCGCGCCACGGCCCTTGTTCCAGGATATCTGCAATTTGGTTTTCCAAGAAGAGGATTTTGAATGCGGCGCACAGGATTCAGGCGATTAACGGAGTCTGTAATACACCGGACTGTGCGATCACCTGAAGCTTCCCCCAAAGCCGACATTTAAACTACCCCCCCACACACACACACAAACAGTCCATTATTCTGGAAATGTTCCTGAAGTGACTCGGGAACTACATCTGCAAGAAGGAGAAAACGATTAAAAAGCTTTTAAATGCAGAAAAAAGTTTCCAAAATCACTGTTACATGGACTAACCTCGGAGTGGGGGCAATATACCCTTTCTATATCACTGTTACATGGACTAGCCTCTGATTGGGGGCAATATACCCTTTATATATCACAGTTACATGGACTAGCCTCAGAGTGGGGGAATATACCCTTTCTATATTTAAGAAAGGTTTAAAATTTGTGCCTGGGAATTATAGACCTGTGAGCTTAACATCTGTGGCTGGGAAAGTATTTGAGGGGTTACTAAGGGATAATTTTCAGGAATTTATTGGGAGGTATAATGTTATTGGCAAAAATCAGCATGGTTTCATGAAACACAGATCATGTCAGACTAACCTAATTACGTTCTATGAGGAAGTAAGTAGAAGTATAGATCAGGGGGTCGCAGTGGATGTGATTTACTTAGATTTTGCCAAAGCTTTCGACACAGTTCCACACAAAAGGTTACTATTTAAATTAAGAAAAATTGGTCTAGATGAAAAAACTTGTTCTTGGATAGAAAACTGGCTAAAAGATAGGGTACAGAGAGTGGTCATAAATGGTACATTTTCAAGATGGACACCAGTGGTAAGCGGTGTCCCTCAGGGGTCTGTTATAGGACCAATACTATTCAATTTATTTATAAATGACCTTGAGATAGGCATTGAAAGTCATGTATCAGTGTTTGCAGATGACACAAAACTAGGAAAAGTAATACAATGTGAGCAGGATGTTACTTCGCTGCAGAGGGATTTAGATAGATTGGGGGACTGGGCACTTAAATGGCAGATGAAATTTAATCTAGATAAATGCAAAGTTATGCACTTTGGAGTGAAGAACACACAAGTAATTTATACCCTAAATGGTACGGAGTTAGGGAAATCCAAGCAGGAGAAGGATTTGGGAATAATCATAGACTTCAAACTAAGTAACAATGTGCAATGTCAAACAGCAGCCGCCAAGGCCAGCAAAGTATTGCAATGCATTAAAAGGGGAGTTCACTCACGGGATGAAAAGATAATTTTGCCTCTGTATAAATCAATGGTCAGGCCGCACCTTGAATATGCCGTGCAATTTTGGGCACCGGTCTTAAAAAAAGATATTATAGCGCTAGAAAAAGTGCAGAGACGGGCAACTAAATTAATAAGGGGAATGGAAGGGTTAAGTTATGAGGCAAGACTAACAAGCTTAAACCTGTTTAGTTTAGAGAAACGGCGCCTTAGAGGGGATCTGATAACCTTATATAAATATATACGGGGCCATTATCAACCATTGTCTGATAACCTATTCATTAACAGGACTATACATAGGACAAGGGGTCATCCATTTAGACTGGAAGAAAGAAAATTTAGCTTAAAGCATAGGAAGGGTTATTTTACGGTGAGAACAATAAAGCTGTGGAATTCTCTGCCTGTTGAGGTGGTTGGGTCAGAGTCTGTACAGACGTTTAAAAAACATCTGGATGACTTCCTGCAGACACAGAATATTAAGGGTTATAATATTTAATATGTGGGTAAAAGCTTCTTGATCCAAGGAGAAATCTGACTGCCATTCTGGGGTCAAGAAGGAATTTTTTCCCAGTATGTTGCATATTGGCAAGCATTTCAGACTGGGTTTTTTGCCTTCTTTTGGATCAACAGCAGTAGGTTATGTGGGAGAGGCTGAACCCGATGGACGCATGTCTTTTTTCAGCCTATAGAACTATATAACTATATATCACTGTTACATGGGCTAGCCTCCGAGTGGGGGGCAGTATACCATTTCTATATCACTGTCACATGGACTAGCTTCCGAGTGGGGGAATATACCCTTTCTATATCACTGTTACATGGACTAGCCTCCGAGTGGGGGAATATACCCTTTATATATCACTGTTACTGAGGCAGCACGCCCAGAAGTGCAGTTTTCTTCGGCTCCAGCAGGCTCGCCCTCCAATACCCAGTCCCCCGAATGAGCTCCACCGCATCGTCCTGACGTCACTGCAGAGGTGCCGCGCGATCCTTCTTACATTCTAAATGTAGAACCGTGCGGCGCCTCTGCAGTGATGTCAGAACGCAGCGACGATGTGGTGGAGCTCGTTCGGGGGGGGGCTGGCTATCTGATAGCTGCACCTGGGGCAGGGGCTTCGTGAGTGTGAGTGCAGACTCCTGCCTGGGGTCCCTGCTACTCTCCATGGGTGTATTGCAGTTCTCCGCTCCAAGGTTGGCCTGCTGATTATCGGCGTTCGGCAGTCAGTTCAGTGCATCATCGGCTGCTTTCATCGTATTGCAACAGCTTTCGGCAGTCTGTTCAGCGGATTGCGGCTGCGTTCAGCGGATTGCGACTGCTTTTAGCAGATTGCGGCGACTTTATTTATAAAGGATTTTACCAGGAAGGATACATTGAGATTTCTCTCGTTTTCAAGTATGTCCTGGGTTCAAGAACATTGAAGTGTTACAGTTACAGAAATACAAAGTAATACAATGCAAGATATTAAAAAAAAAAAATATACAGATTAACAGAAAATAAATATGTAGAAAAATAGTCATTATGTTACATGTATACAGGTGCATTCTGTATTGAGGTATGTTAGTAAGGAGCTCTTGAGTGACATAAGACTGGAAGATTTGATGGTGTCTGGGAGGTTATTCCATAATTGTGGTGCTCTGTAGCTCTTAAACACCAGGCTGGAAAGGTGAAGGGTGCGTCTAGATTCCAGCGATGGCCAGTTTAGCTCTTTTAACATGTCACAATGGTGGGTCATGTAGTTACATTGTAATGCAAAGCGGCAGAATGAGTTATATAATGTAGTAAGTTTCTGAAGATGTGTTTGTGGGGCGGCTGCGTACACTACATCTCCGTAATCAATAGCCGGCATAAGCATTTGTTGTACAATCTGCTTTCTTACCACGGGACTCAGGCAGGATTTGTTTCTGTACAGGGCGCCTAGTTTGGGGTAAAGTTTAGATGAGAGTTTTTCGATGTGAGGGCCAAAGGATAGATTAGGGTCCAACCACATACCTAGATATTTGAGAGAAGTGACTGTGGTCAGCGTGCCATTTGATTTTGTCCCCACACATAGATGGGGATTTTTCAATTTGTGTAGTCAAGGTTTTGTTCCAAAGAGCATTGTTACAGTTTTGTCATTATTTAAATTTTTTTTGTTGTGTTTGATCCACTTTTCTACCTCTGTGAATTGTTCTTGCAGCACGGCTTCCAGCTGCCGGAGAGTTGGTTTGCTGGTATAGATTACGGTGTCGTCTGCGTACATGTGTACAGTTGAGGCTTTGCAGACGTTGGGCAGATCATTTATGAATATTGTGAATAGTAGGGGGCCGAGTATTGAGCCTTGGGGTACACCGCAAGTGACAGGGAGGGGGAGGGAGGAGCTGCCAGAAATTGACACATATTGTGATCGGTCGGATACATATGATTGAAACCAGGTTAACGTGCTATCACCCATGCCAGAGTTTTTTAGTTTTTCTAACAAGATGCCATGGTCTACTGTGTCAAAGGCCTTGGCAAAATCAAGGAAGATGGCTCCAGTTAGATTTCCTTGTTCCATCCCAGCTTGGATATCATTGCAGACTTTTAAAAGGGCGGTTGTAGTTGAGTGATTTGGACGAAAGCTGGATTGATCTGGGGTTAAGTAGTTCCAATATTGATAATAATCACATAATTGTGTGTAGACGCATTTTTCCAAAATTTTTGACATTACAGGGAGCAACGATATCGGACGGTAGTTGGATACCAAAGTACTGTCACCACTTTTATGGATAGGTACCACTCTTGCAGTCTTCCAGAGTTTGGGTATGTATCCAGTCACCAGTGATTCATTGATTAGGGTTGCGACAGGATTTGCAATTGCCGGTGCACTGATTTTCAGCAGCATTGCTGGTATTTGATCAGGTCCAGACTGGTATTTCATTTTTTGCTTACGGAGAAGTTTAGTAACAACACTGACAGGCACTGGTCTAAAACTGAATTCCTGTCTGATACAGGGACTTTGCACTGTTGGAGGGGCCTGATCTGCATGAGGCCTTTCTGATTGCATGTCATTTCCTAGCTTGGCAATCAAAGTGGTGGCGCATCCAACAAAATAACCATTAAAGGCATTTGCTACATCTAGGGGGTGTTGCAGGGTTTTGTTGTTTACTTTGACAGCAGCCGGCTTTGAGTGGACTGGGGGTGCTTGTATGTTACTTATGGTTCTCCAAAAGTTTCTAGGGTTTGATATGTTATGGTTTAGATTTTCATTGAAGTAATGGGCTTTAGCCATTTTTGTTTGTTTTGTGCATTCATTCCGGCATTTTCGGTATTCGCAGTGATCGTTCATGGAACCAGTACTCTTGAAATTTGACCACAGTGAATCTCTAAGACGGTACATTAGTTTAAGATCAGCTGTAACCCAGGGGAGATGGGTCCCTTTTACTCGCACTTTACGCAGCGGGGCATGGGAATTCCAGACTTTCAGGAGCTCAGACTGAAAGTTTTCAATTGCACAGTCTAGGTCTGGGATTAGGTTTAGTCTGTACCAGGGGAGCTGTTTGAGATCACTTAGGAAGGATTCAAGAATAAATTTCTTGAAAGACCTGGTGGTTATTACCTTTGGGGGAGATTTCATTGCCTTTATTAAGCGCACGCAGTACACTAGACAATGGTCACTAAAGCTATTAGCGAGCACACTTGCCTCCTGTATTCGATCAGGAGATGAGGAGAGAATCCAGTCCAGCAAGGTATGGTTAGGGCTTTTCATATTAATGCGAGTGGGGGAGGAGATTAATTGAGTTAGCTGCAAAGTTTTAAACAGTGAGCAGTGTTTATTGTTTTTAGGATTTAGCCAATCTGTATTAAAATTGCCGAGGACCAGCATTTCACTTTTTTGGTTTTGGGCAAGTAGGTTATTAAGGATTTGAGATATGTCAGAGAGGGAGTGCACTGGAGAGCTCGGTGGGCGATAGAATCCAGCAACAATGATGGATTTACTGAATGGAATCTCAATTAAACCAGAGAGGAAATCAAAGGTGACAGGGGAGCTAGAAGTCTGTAAGGGGGTGAACTTGATATGTTATGGTGACTCAACATAAATAACAATTCCCCCTCCTCTCTTTGCTCTGTCCTTTCTATAACATGAATACCCCTGTATTGATATGGCAGAGTCTGGTACTTTTGGGTTTAACCATGACTCTGTGAGCACAATGATTTTGGGTTTGTAATAGCAACACATGCCTGAAGCTCATCCAATTTAGGGAGTAAACTGCGGATGTTACAGTGCACAAAAGAGAGGCCTTTTTTAGTGGGGAGACTAAGGTGCAAAGTCCTGCTGGATGAGGATGATTTAGCTTCTCTCTGCCAGGGCCAGGTAGAGAGACTGAGTTTTGGGCGTGTGCTGAAAGAGAAACTTTCAATGGTCTGTTCAGTGGATTGCAGCGGCTTTTGACGATCTGTTCAGTGGATTGTGGCGGTGTACAGCGGATTGCAGCAGTTTATGGCGGTCTATTCAGCGGATTGTGGCTGCGTTCAGCGGATTGTGATGACTTTCAACGGTCTGTTCAGCGGATTTTGGTGGCTTTCAATGGTCTGTTCAGCAGATTGCGGCTGCGTTCAGAGGATTGCAGCAGCTTTCGGCATTCTGTTCAGCGGATTGCAGCTGTGTTCAGCGGATTGCGGTGGCTTTCGATGGCCTGTTCAGCGGTTCGTCGGCTGCGCCAATCAGGTTTATTGGCGGATCCCTGCAACACATTCCGTAGACCTTGCGGTGGATGCTGAATTCACCACAGGGACAGGGAATTGAACTCACCGGAGAGCGATGAACATGAGCGCACGGAAAATTCAATGAAATTAATTGATAGCATAAATGTCAGGGAATATATAAAATAGTAACAGCTCATTAACCCCTGAAATGCCACCAAACAAGGGGAAAGCATTGTGATTAACACACAGCCTCCCCATTAACCCCTGAGATGCCATTACAGCAAGTGCAGCTGAAATATCCATGAAATGCCATAAAACCTAGGGAAAGTTAAATAAAAGTCAGTGGGAAACCTGTGTGAAAAAAGAGTCATTTTTATTTAATAAATTATTTGTGATTAATGGTACACTGAATACTGTCATGTTGAATATCATTAGAAAGAACAGACTATGCTCTTTCAAATGACACCTCAATCAACCCGATATGCGATGCTCAGGGACGGAGATACAGCGGTCCAAAGGACCCCTGGGTCTCCTGCAATCCAAGGTTCCCCCAGGGGAGAAGGCAGCAATCCCCTCCCAGAGTCTGTGTCTCAGTGGCGGGAGAAGTGCTGGGACAGGACGGCTGATTCACATCCTCCCTTCCTATGTGAGCGGCCAGGGGGGGCAAGTGGCTGGTGGGGGGGTGGATGGCTGCCTGGGGGAGACGCTGGAATGGCTGGTTCCCTCCCTCTCTCCCAGTGTGTATGATAGCTGGGAGGGGGCGTTTCATCACTCCTACCTCCCACGTGAGTGGCAGTTGGAGGGGGAGCTGAGATGGGTGGGTGCTTGCCGCTCTTCCTGCCCCCTCTGTAGGGATGGATGTGGGTGGAGGGGGCTCATACTTAGGCCCATCAGTTGGCAATGCGCCCTGTGGTCGAGCCTCCCAACAACCGGGGGATTGACCTTCTTTGCGGCGATCCACCAATCGGGGTCACCCTGGGGCCGCGCTTCCTGTTTTGTGGGCGGGTCTGATGTTTTGTGACGTGGGTAGCTCGATCTGAGGAGCAGCTTTATTTGCTAGAACACCGGTTCTGGGTATACCTGTCATAGACGAAATGACAAGAGAGCAGCAAAAATTTGTAGTAAAGTTTGATTCCCATTGCCATCAAGATTGTCCAACTGTGTAGTAACTACTTCACACTGCCATATTTGTTTACTGGAGCAAGGAGGAGCAGAAGGTGTGTGTCATGGAACTGACGTAGCGCTCCACGCTTCAAACCCCAAGAGACTTTATGTTCAATTATATTGTGTGGTGTGATTTTAAATATATTGCACATTGCTTGGTTTTAGTTTAAATTAGTTTAGTGTAAATTGCTTAGCTTTAGTTTTAAATGTATTTTTATTACTGAATGTGAATTTAGAGATGTGTTTGTGTAAACAAACGTAAACAAGTTTGAGTAGTGTGTGATTATGCCAGATGGGTTTTCCCCTTATCTAGTTGCATGTTTGAGCATTCAAGAGTCTGGCTTTAATCTGATCTATTGGAACAATTGATTATGTAAATGATGTGTGAAAGGAAGAAAAGGGAATGTTTATTGTAAATCTCTAACTGACATAATGTAATTAGCATTTTAGTAGGTCAATGTGTGTCATTTATGCAAATTATGGCTGTTGGATCTCAGTATAAGTAGTGGCGTTTTTGTTCATTAAAGGGCAGAGAGAGAATCCTGTTTGAACATACAGCTTGTCTGGTCCTCATTCAGCTATGCTACCTACACCACACTCAACATCAGAAGGCACAGAGTGGCCCTCTGGAAATTCCTAACTTCTCCAGGGCAGAGAATCAGAAGCAGGCGGGTCAAGCTGCTCGAGGCGCTGAGGCCGGCGTTCCCAGTAGCTGGGCTGACCGCAACAAGGGGGTGTCTGGAGAGTCAGGACAGGCGGAAGGAGTGGGGTTCCCGTCACAGTGTGGCACTTTAGTTAAGTCACATGACCTATAGTGTGTGTTTTTTAACTGTTTGTGTAACAGAACTGGTGCTGAAACACAGCGCTGGAAATGAGCAGCACAGGAATGAAGCTGCCCTAAAGTGCAGGCACAGATCAGATGCACAATACTTGAAGGGGGCTGCCAAGGCACGGTTCAGGAACCTGACACTGGCCCAGAAGGATCTTAAGCCATAGAACCATCAATGGGATTATTTTGGAAGCTACAACTCGAACAAAATTCTGGCAGGTTCCAGCATTGCAGGGGCTGACTGACAACTTTTGGCCCAGGAGCCAAGTATGACCTAGAGGCCCATAGTGCAGTAACTCACGCCCTTGTGTATAAGCGTTCTCACAGAGCTCCCCAGCAATATAACTTACTCTCATACACAGCGCACATTACTGTGAGTTTTATTGCTGTAGAGCTCTGTGATAGGCTAATACACACTGCACATTACAGTGCATTTTATTGCTGTGGAGCTCTGTTACGCTCAAACACACTGCACATTACTGTATCAGAGCTCCACAGCAATAAAACTCACAGTAATGTGCGGTGTGTATGAGCGTATCACAGAGCTCCAGAGCAATAAAACTCACTCATACACACCGCACATGGGTATATTGCCCCACCTCACACATGGGTATATTGCCCCCACCTCACACATGGGTATATTGCCCCCAGCGCACATGTGTATATTGGCCCCAGCTCACATGGATATATTGGCCCCAGCTCTCACAGATATAGTGCCCCAGCTCACATGGATATATATTGCCCCCAGCAGCTCACACATAGATATATATTACCCCCAACAGCTCACACATGGATATATATTGCCCCCAGCAGCTCACACATGGATATATATTGCCCCATCAGCTCACACATGGATATATATTGCCTCCAACAGCTCACACATGGATATATATTGCCCCAGCAGCTCACACATGCATATATATATTGCCCCAGCAGCTCACACATGCATATATATATTGCCCCAGCAGCTTACACATGGATATATATTGCCGCAGCAGCTTACACATGGATATATATATTGCCTCCAGCAGCCCACACATGGATATATATTGCCCCGGCAGCTCACACATGGCTATATATTGCCTCCAGCAGTTCACACATGGATATATATTGTCCCCAGCAGCTCACACATGGATATATATTGCCCCCAGCAGCTCACACATGGATATATATTGTCCCCCAGCAGCACACACATGGATATATATTGCCCCTAGCAGCTCACACATGGATATATATTGCCTCTGCAGCTCACACATGGATATATATTGGCCCAGCAGCTCACACATGGATATATATTGCCCCCAGCAGCTCGCACATGGATATATACTGCCACCAGCAGCTCACACATGGGTATATACTGCCCCCAGCTGCTCACACATGGATATATATATTGCCCCATCTCACACAGGGATATATATTGCCCCCAGCTCACACAGGGATATATATTGCCCCAGCTCACACAGGGATATATAATTGCCCCCAGCTCACACATGGATATATATTACCCCCAGCTCATGCATGGATATATATTGCCCCCAGCTCACACAGGGATATATATTGCCCCAGCTCACCTCTCCTCTTCCAGGCCCCTCCTGCACAATATTGCCGGCCGCTGAGTGCTTCCTACGAGCGGCCGCTGGCTTAAAACTCTGCCGTTCACGTGGGTTCCACCAGCCAGCCACGATCTAGCGATCATGCGGCTGGCTGGTGGAACCCACGTGAGTGGCAGAGTTTCAAGCTGGCGGCTGCTCGTAGGAAGGACGCGGCGGCTGGCAATATTGAGCAGGAGGGGCCTGGCAGAGGCGGCCCGGGTGCCACTTGTTCCCCCGGCCCAGTCCACCCCTGCAGCATTGTGCTTTCAGAATTTACAAGATTCAAGTTATCACCATCTTTCCAATGCAACCAGCAAGCAGGCTTACTACTTACAGCCATCACTGTCATACCCAGGGGCAGGATTCCTTGATTAATTGTAAAAATATTGTTAGTCGTATACTTAATGTATAAAATGGTTGCACAGCAAAGGTGATAAGAATTGGTTACAGCATTTCAAAAGTTAATTTAGTTTTTGTTTTGTTTGTTTTAGCCCTCCTGGTCTGTCCATAAATAATGGTTTCCTACCATGGGATCGCTGTGCCGCTCATGGCTCTGTCTTTAGCCATATGTCCCCTATATACCCCATTTGACGCCTTGGTCTGCTGGTCATTACTTATTGTGTTCTGCACACCCCTTTTTCCCACCCGACCCTTACCCCCCTTGTGTTTATGTATCTGAGCCTTTCTCAGTAATTATATGGCTATGTTGCAGTTTACACTTTTATTGTTTGGCGATCCCCCACTTTATGGCATTGCATGTATATAAATAATTCATGCCTCTTTTGCCGGTTGGGTGGAGTAGAGATAACATCACTGCTCTAACCGTGGAGACAGACTGTGGAGAAACAGGTTCGATCCCAGCAAGAGCACTACTCCAGTAAGTGTCCTTGGGCAAGACACCCAACGGTACATACTTGCAACCCAGGACATATTTGAAAACAAGAGAAATATCAATGTATCCTTCCTGGTAAAATCCTTTTTCAAAAAAACCAAACAAACAAACTTGAATTTGCAAAAAAAAAAGGTTTCCCTGCTGTGACATTCCTGGTGCTCCCATTGTTTGCTTTAGGCTGTCTGTCTACTGGATCCGTAGTCGGACGACCGACTTTTTCGTCAGACCATGGACGACGTCACTCGTCCGACCAGGTCAGACTAGGGTCGTCCACTGCGTGCGATCTGTCGTGCCACCACAGACGATACAAATCGAAATCAGAGGTGGAGTGCAAAGGCTGCCAAAACCAGAATGAACTGTTTTTACATACAAAAACAAGTTCATTCTGCTTTTGGAACCAGTGCCGTCCTTTTTTTTTTTTTTCACTATTATTCTTACTATGCACCTTGTCTGTAAACCTGTCAAACTATCCTCTAAATCAGGGCATGACGCCAACACTTTAGTGCAGTACTGCGCTCTGATATTCATTCCCTCTGCCGCCACAGATTGCCGAAGCGCAGTGATCTACAGCAAACTGCACCATATTTCACCATCATTTTTACAGTACAAAACCGCAACAAGATTGCACCGCATGGGGAAATTCAACATTCAGTGCCCTTCGGGAGGCATGTCAGTGCTTAGTAAATAAACCCCTTTGCGCAGCAGCACCGCTAGTCCCACCATGTTACACAGCTAGTCCCACCATGCACAAAAGGTGTTTTGGTAAACTTGCATCATGTCTGCACCATTTATTTTCAATGGGAGTTCAAAAAACAGCAAAACCAATATAAATGTGTTTTTTTAACTCCCCTAATGAGTTTGTCAACGTCCATCTTGCCCAGCAATCGTTCTGAACTCCCAGCCTGCAAGGTGTGATCGCCCATCTGCTGCGGTCTTTACCCGTCGCCAGAAGTCGGACGTCTGCTGCAATGGATGATGGTTCCATCAGGGGTCAAGTCGAGGGGGAACGCGTGGGAATGGAGTTCCTGCACTAATTTTGCAGAGGGAACGGAGTTCCCTTTGGTCCCATACTCTATAAAGCTTGTAGTCAGGTGTTCAATCCTATATTTCTCTATTAAGTCACAATAAATATAGAATTTATCATATATTTTTGCTATATTCCACATATTTATTTATAAAGTATTTTACCAGGAAGGAGACATTGAGATTTCTCTCGTTTTCAAGTGTGTCCTAGGTTTAAGAAATTGAATTGTTAAAGTAGGTACAGAAATACAAGTAACAAAGGGTTAGGCAGGCATATTATGGATATACGTATACACACACAGGCAGGTACAATAGGTACAGAAATACAAAGTAATAAAATGCAAGATATTAAAAACACAAATATACAGATTAAGACAGAAAATAAATATGTAGGAAATAGTCATTATGTTACATGTTTACAGGCGCATTCTGTATATAGTCACTGTGTTACATGTTTACAGGTGCATTCTGTATATAGTCACTGTGTTACATGTTTACAGGTGCATTCTGTATATAGTCACTGTGTTACATATTTACAGGTGCATTCTGTATATAGTCACTGTGTTACATATTTACAGGTGCATTCTGTATATAGTCACTGTGTTACATGTTTACAGGTGCATTCTGTATATAGTCACTGTTACATATTTACAGGTGCATTCTGTATATAGTCACTGTGTTACATATTTACAGGTGCATTCTGTATATAGTCACTGTGTTACATGTTTACAGGTGCATTCTGTATATAGTCACTGTTACATGTTTACAGGTGCATTCTGTATATAGTCACTGTGTTACATATTTACAGGTGCATTCTGTATATAGTCACTGTGTTACATGTTTACAGGTGCATTCTGTATATAGTCACTGTGTTACATATTTACAGGTGCATTCTGTATATAGTCACTGTGTTACATATTTACAGGTGCATTCTGTATATAGTCACTAGGTTACATGTTTACAGGTGCATTCTGTATTGAGGTATGTTAATAGACATCTCGAGTGACTTTAGACTGGGGGAAGATTTGATGGTGTCTGGGAGGTTATTCCATATTTGTGGTGCTCTGTAGGAAAATGAGGATCGAGCCGCTTTCTTTTTGTATTGTGGTATTGCAAGTAAGGTGCTGGTCCTGGGTCGGAGGTTATAGTATGAGGGAGCTGCTGGAGGAAGCAGCCTATTCAGGTAGGGTGGCAGCTTCCCAGAAAAGCTCTTAAACACCAGGTTGGAAAGGTGAAGGGAGCATCTAGATTCCAGCAATGGCCAGTTTAGCTCTTTTAACATGTCACAATGGTGGGTCATATAGTTACATTGTAGCACAAAGCGAGAGAATGAGTTATACAATGTAGTAAGTTTCTGAAGGTGTGTTTGCGGGGCCGCTGCATACACTACATCTCCGTATTCAATAGCCGGCATAAGCATTTGTTGTGCATTCTGCTTTCTTATTGACATATATACATAAATATAGCAGATCTGAGTGTGTTTGTGTTACGTGCGAGGTGATAATTGCTTATTGGGAGACAGAAATCCTGGCGAGTTCCCACACTTCTTTTTTTAGGACTTGATCCCTGGGTTCCATTCACATTCATGTTACAGTATCGGACGTACGACGACAGACAATATCGGATGATCACACCATCACACGAAAACGGTTCCTGTGGACGGCCAGCCTGAACTGGGGAGTTGGATTGTGGATTTTTTTGTTGGAGCAGCCAGGAATTAACCAGACTGTGGAGGTGCTCTTCTCGTGGTAGCTGCGCTTTAGTGTGATATTTGGTACACCTATTTTTTCTATATCTAGAAGGGATTTATTTTATCCTTTATTTAAAGCCTTACATTTTTCCATCCTGTGTGCATTCCTTGTTCACTGTATTTATATGCCAAAAAAATCTGATTCCAAAAATCAGATTCCTTCAGCAACACCTACTATCATAGGCTAGCATATTAAACGTATTTGTAATGAGATATACACTTCTTTCTGGTGAGTGACTGTGATGTTCCACCTCTTCTCTATTTGAATGAGTTGGTGTATGCTTTATTTGTGTGTCATTATTTTCCTTCACCTCTGTATCGCCTAATCAGCAGGGCACAAAGCCGATTTGTGTAAAAGCAAATGATTAACTTTATTGACAATTAGTATAGACAATATATATGTATATAGCTCAAAGTATTCGGCAATTACGTAAAAAAACCTCAATGACCTCCTCCTAAACCATCACTACAGGAATTCTACATATGGCACTCAAACCATCACATATGTGATTTCCCCACAATGAGGCTTTGATAGACATATAAATGTGTTACTACAGGAAAATTACACGTGGAACTCACACATGTTAATCAAAGCCTCACTGTGGGAAATCATGAATGAACAATAACATAAACATAAATGGTTTAAACTCTGGTTAGCAATAATGGCTACAAAAGTGTAAATGATATTGGCTTCTGGTCTACGATAATATAAGCATAAATGATATTAGATTCTGATTAAAAGCAATGATAACACAAAACATAATATTAGAATACATGAAATCAATACCACCAATAATCACCAAAAAGTCTTCATCTTTGTGATCACTTTGGTTGAGAAGCTGTTACGGAGAAGCAGGAGCCATATTTTGGAAAGCAAACCTGAGAAGAGCATCCTCTTTCTGGTGTGGGACTTCTTTTTTTTTTCATGTAGTCCCCTGCCTTTTTATATCATGTCTAAACAATAGATTATGTTTTCCGTTACAACCAGGCAAACCTTAGCCAGACATTTGACAGCTGCAAGGAATAAAAAGATGAGCCAACTCCGGCCTCCGGATATACTCCCAATTAGTATTACCGATGGTTTCAAATCGTCTTGCTATCATATATAAACAGTGGCGACTCTAGGAACAATATTTAGGGGGGGCACATAAGATACAACAGCCAAAACTGGGGGGGCACTAATAATTTTCACCACTAAATCATACCACTGAATAAAACTAAGGGCCCTATCACCTAGTTTGAGCTAAAACACCATCACTAAAGGAAAAATTTTGCGCGAGTCGCTAAAACTTACAGGGTTATTCACAGAGCGGTGAAAAGCAGGAGAATGACTGGAGAATGGAAACTTCTTGGTCAAAATAACCAAACCAGAAAAATTATCCCATTCATCTCACTTTCCAAATCGGCTATTTTGACCTAGAATTTTCCATTCTCCAGTCATTCTGCTTTTCACCGCTTTCTGAATAACCCTGTTAGTGCCTTGCGACCTACTAACAGATCACCTTGTCCGCGGTAGTCCATGAACAAGGTAATTTGGCAAGTGCTAGGGAAACTCTAAGACCCGGGCTGAGACCCGGCGCTAATGCGGTTGTGCCGGGCCATACCTATTCCCCGCCCTCACAAGCTTGAATATGAACACATCCAGTGAATAACCTCACACCCCTGAATTATTAAATTCCTCTAAGGTGGTCGTATCATCCATGTTTATATGCACACATATATTAAGGCTGATGGGCATTGCATGATAAATGCCACCCAAGAGCATGTAGAATCCTTACACTGCATTTAATAGATCCAAAAGGAAGGCCAGGTGAGCCACAATAACTTCCCTGCTGCAGCATATAAATAATACATGTTTCAGGGCAAGACTTATTCATGTGTCCCTTTAAACATGGTCCACACGGTCACCCTAATAATCATACACTTCCATACTATGAATAACCCCCAGCATAAAATGTTTAAAATTAGGCAATATATTAGAATTAGGATATACAGTTGTGTTCAAAATTATTCAACCCCCACTGAAATTGAGTGTTTTGGCCAGTTTGACATTGATTTTGATCATTCAGTCATCTTGCTTACAATTAAATCAAAGAGGCACGTGTAGGTCAGACAAATATAACATTTATAATGAAATCACCACAAATGTCTTTTCTGTGCTCACATCATTATCAGTTTTATTCAACCCCCAAGTGACATTCAATCTTAGTACTTAGTACAACATCCTTTTACAGTTATAACAGTTTTTAAACGTGAAGCATAGCTTGACACAAGTGTCTTGCAGCGATCTACGGGTATCTTCGCACATTCGTCATGGGCAAAAGCCTCCAGTTCAGTCACATTCTTAGGCTTGCGCACTGCAACTGCTTTCTTAAATCCGATTGAGAACCTCTGGTGGGACTTAAAGTCAGGTGACTGCGATGGCCACTCCAAAATGTTCCAGCCTTTAATCTGCAACCATGCTCTAGTGGATTTGGAGGTATGCTTGGGGTCATTGTCCTGTTGAAAGGTCCAACGTCTCCCAAGCCTCAGGTTTGTGACGGACTGCATCACATTGTCATCCAATATCTCCTGGTACTGAAGAGAATTCATGGTACCTTGCACACGCTGAAGCTTCCCTGTACCTGCAGAAGCAAAACAGCCCCAAAGCATGATTGACCCCCCGCCATGCTTCACAGTAGGCAAGGTGTTCTTTTCTTCATAGGCCTTGTTCTTCCTCCTCCAAACATAGCGTTGATCCATGGGCCCAACCAGTTCTAATTTTGTTTCATCAGTCCACAGAACACTATCCCAAAACCTCTGTGGTTTGTCCACATGACTTTTGGCATACTGCAGTTGACTCTTCTTATTCTTTGGAGACAGCCTGGGAGTTCTGGCATGGAGGCCTTCATTACGCAGTGTGCGCCGTATTGTCTGAGCTGAAACTTCAGTACCCACATCTGACAAAACTTTTCTCAGTTCCTCAGCAGTCACACGGGGACTTTTCTCCACTCTACGCTTCAGGTAGCGCACAGCAGTCAAAGTCAGCATCTTCTTTCTGCCACGACCAGGTAGCATTTCAACAGTGCCCTTTGCCTTGAATTTGCGAATGATGCTTCCTATGGTCTCTCTTGGTATGTTTAACATCTTTGCAATCTTCTTATAGCCATTGCCCTTCCTGTGAAGAGTAATCACCTCTTCTCTTGTCTTCCTGGACCATTCTCTTGACTTCACCATGTTTGTAACCACACCAGTAAATGTCTAGAAGGAGCTGAGTATCACAGTCATTTTAAAGCTGCCTAATTGGTGCTTATTATGCTTTATTGCTGCTCCGTGACATCCACAGGTGTTTTCAATACCTGATTGAAAACACTTGAATGAACCTCTGTTCTTCAGAGTGGTAGTCTTTAAGGGGTTGAATAATTGTGTCAATGAAGAATTCACAAAAGAAACATTTACTACTGTATTACAAAACCAATTGATGTCATTTTAGTTGCATATGGTTCTTTAAAAAGTCCTTGTAGAATTTCATTCTGAATACAATTACAAATGTACACTAAATTCCCTAAAACCCTTTACAGCATTGGGGGTTGAATAATTTTGAACACAACTGTATGTGGATAAAGGGTACATATATATCTTAATACAGCTGACTGCAACAGCAGCGACATTGCTGACCAGATCCATTACTATGGTGAATGGGGCCAAGAGAACACCTGTGCTGCATTCCTTTCAATTGCCTTTTAATTTTGGGCGAGGATCTGGTTTATCTGTCTTTTTGGAGTTAGCACCAGGCTTGAGCAGTAGGTAAAATGTTGCAATTAGCTTCCCTCAAAAAATTAGCGCTGGCACAAAGTTAGCTGCAAAAGCGCTAGAGATCTCTAGCACTCCATGTGTTAAGGACGCGGAGAGTACAGTAAGCTTGCGGTAAAAATCGCTAATAGCAACGCACTAAGTGATTTTTCCCATTTGAAGCGGGAGGCAAACAATCTGTTGGGCCGGCGCTAGACTCAATTAACCCGGCACTAACACAAAACCATGCCGACGCAAGGGTTAGCTCACACCAGGTGATAGGGCCCTAAATAAGTATATATATATATATATATAAGTTTCCAAAACCCCAGAGTAATGTGACGCGGTGAGTAATGTGATGCAATGAGGCCTTTTTGTTAACTAACCTAATACTTAAATTCAAAATTTTATTTGCTGCAATTCGGCAGTTTTCGCTGAATGTCCTTTAGCTGCTTCGGCGACTCCACTTTTAGCAAATTACGGTGACCATTCACTAATAGGGAATTCACCATATTTTTGGCAAAGTTAATTCCCCGAAATGTGAAGAAAAGCAGAGGATCTAAAGATGGTTAGACCCTTTAGATTCTAACTTCCATAATAACCCCTAAAATGCCATAAACCCAGGGAAATACAATAAAAATAATAAACATTGTTGCATTCAACCCCTTAACCCCTAAAATGCCATTAATCAAGGAAAAACAAATGTATACTGTGAGGGATGAAGCCTACCCATTAACCCTAAGGCTAGGGTCAGACTAGCGCAGTTTTAACGTGCGTTTAGCCGCACAAAATCACGGCCGTACTAGCAGCAAATGACGTCCAATGCCGGGGAACATACGAAGTACGGCCGCACGAAAATTCGTCCGCGCAACGCAAGTGGCAAACGAACGCATTTTTTCGAGAACGTCAAACCGCTACTACTGACGTACAGAGTGCGCTGCGGCTACATAGCGGCGTGTTTGCGTGATTGGGAGACGTCAGACGCTGCACACGTCCGGCCAACATAACGTGCACAGACCAAACACTTCCTGTCTTGTCTGGGGGTAGCTGCAAGTTGCGTTGGACAATGGCTGGGACTGACATCGACGTGGAGAGGCTGATCAATGCAGTGGCAGATCATCCCGAGCTGTGGGACACGGCCTGCGACAGCTACAAAGACCGGCAGAAGAAGGCCAGTGCATGGGTCACAGTGTCCAGGGTGGTGTACCCAGAGTACGAGACGTGGTCTGATAAAGAGCAGAAGCTTCAGAGTGAGTAAATGATCATTTTATTGCATAGAATTCAATTGCATTGAACTTGAATGTAATATCAAACAAAATGGCATAACGAATTATCGTTGTCACTAAGGATGTGCGTTTCGGCTTTCAGAATTTCGGAATTTAAATGACATTTTCACGATTCGTGTTTTCTGATGCGGGCGATTCCCAGATAATTTTTCGATCCGAAAATGTCAGATCCGAAATGTTTCCGAGCCGAAACAAAATATTGTACGAATATGCGATTGGACTTGAATTGTGTCAAATCGAAATTTATTGCTTTGAAACGAGAACAGACGTTGCGAAAAACGAGAAATGTACGAAATCACGAAAAGTAGATCCAACAAACGAGCAAAGTGACACAAAAAACGAAAAATGGTCCATATTCCGATGACATATCCCCGAAAAACAAGTCGAACCGAATCGAATCAAAACAGGGTTCGTTCGAAATGAGCCGAATCGAAAACTTTAAACATCCGAAAATTCGAACAGAAAAAATAATCGGTGCACAAGCCTAGGTGTCACATGTCAAATGATGTCCATCTGCCATGGCACCTGCCCTGCATTGCTAGTGAAATAATTAGACAGAGCATCGCGAAACCTGTTGGTGTGTCTATTCACAGGTATTATGTCATCGTTAGCATACTCATCCAGACCCGTTACTGTGAGGGTATCCTCTAAATTAACCCCATCCCTTGCACGAACATAGTTATGTAGGATGCAACAGCATTTCACTATATCCACACAGAAATCCACATTTACATCAAGTGGCCGATGAAAAATCCTCCACTTGTTGCTCAGTATGCCAAAGCTACACTCGACATACCGTCTCGCCCGCGACAGCCTGTAATTAAACACCCGCTTCTTCACAGTCAGGTGTGTCCCCGAGTATGGCCGCAGGAGATGTGTGGATAAGCCGAATGCTTCATCACCCACAAAGGCATAGGGGACTGACACGTCGCTGCCAGGCAAAGGTGCGGGTCTGGGGATGTTCAGGTTCCCACCCTCAATCTCATTCCACAGTGTTGAGTTCCGAAACAGTGTTGAGTCCGAGTCCTTGCCGTATGATCCGACATCCACATACACAAAATTATAGTTGGCATCTGCCACCGCCAGTAGGCCAATTGAAAAATAATGTTTATAATTTTGATACAGTGAGCCACTGTGCAGTGGCTTCACAATGCGGACATGTTTGCCGTCCACCGCTCCCAGGCAGTTGGGATAGTTCGCTCTCTCCCAGAATCCTGCTGCAATTGCCAGCCATGTCTCGCCTGTGGGTGTTGGCAAACATTGGTCCTTCATGGTTTCCCATATTGTTTGGCAGACCTTGCGGACGATCTCACCAGCTGTCGATCTGCCAATGCGGAAGTTGTAATGCAGATCCTTCAAACTGCATCCACTAGCAAGATACCTAGAACATGAAAGAAGCTGTGTTATGATCACATCATATAAACCTAACCTTATGTCACTCTCATCATGTTTTGCAGCACATGAAGCAATCAATAAATGGCGCACGGTGAGGGACAATCATACCCGGGTCCTGAAAAAGGAGGCTGAAGCTGCTCGCTCTGGAGCTGGTGCAAAGAAGAGGCGCAGCTATTTGTATGCTGACCAACTGTCCTTCCTGAGGAAGAGCCAGGAGCCGCGCAAGACTGTGAGCAGTATTGACCGGCCATCCACCTCTAGCTCACAAGGGCAAGACCTGCAGCCCGCAGGATCTGGCAGCTGCCAGGTGGAGGTCGAGCAGGGTGGTGCGGAGTCCCAGGTGGAGGATGTGGAGTCCCAGCAGGTGCCGGGTACAGCACCCACAGACAGCACCAGTACGGCTCCCAGGAGGAAGAAGCCACCATCAGCTGATGTCGAGCAGGCCATGGTCGCATTCATGGACGCGCACCATACACATCCACGCTGCATGGTCGCTGATTCCGAGGACATGTCCTTTTTCAATTCATGTCTCTCCCTGCTCAACATAATGACCCCAGCGCAGAAGCTGGATTATCGCCGCCGAAGCCTGGACCTGATACATGAGATACTGTCCCATCCACAACAGGCACCTGTATATCACGGTGTCGTGCCACAATACCCCCATGGTTATTCCCACCACTGCCAGGCGTTGCCTGCCCGCCCACCCATGTCCCCTGTTGCTGGGCCACCCCCGGAGCCAGAGTACCACCGCAGCCATATGCACGGTCCTCATGACCCAGATGCTCCTCGGTATCATACCATGTGAGGTGTATCGTCTGTTCGTTTATGTTTGTCACAGTTTATTCATGTTGTTCTAATATTTTTATTTTATTACCTTCATTGGACATGCAATAATATATGTGTTTAATATGTTATTGTTATCTTCTGTCATATTATTTCGGGACTAAATATTTTATTTGTTTCACATCGTTGTCAGTGTCATTACTCTTTCGGTACGTATTCTGGAAGGTGATGCATGCGTGTGTGTGTGGGCATATAACTACTGACCTACAATAGAGCCTCTGCACACCGAGCACATGTCTGATGACTGGCAGCGATGTCATGAATGCAGGTGTTTGATAGTACTTACCGCAAAGTGAGGACCAGCATCTCCTCCGGTGGTATGGCAGCCCTCATGTTGGTGTCCTCTTGGTCAGCGGCTCACGCACCTTCATCAACAGTTCATCAAAGGTGTGGATGGACATCCGCAGGTAGTTGAAGAACTTCACGGGGTCCCTCTCTCGCAGTGGCCTGTACAGTGTCACAAAGTGGCCATGCGTGTGTCTGGCAGTGTTGAGTGGATGGACCCATGTTCGCCGTTGTCTTTTCTTCTTCAGGTACAGGTATCCCAGTGCAGCAAAAAGAAACACTTGGACTGCATCCATCTTGGAAAATGCCACCATTCCCAAAATGCCTTTTTATACCCCTTCCCTTTTATTTGATTCATTCTGCAATTGATTTGGTTGATCATATCTCTCTTCTTCCAGCTCCGTGAAACAAAACGTACGAAAATGCGCATCGTATGACCGCTTTCGCGCATTCCGTTAAAAAATACGTTCGTTCGTTCGACCGCACTTTTTCACGTTCGCGGAGAAAAATGCGTTCGTCTGACCCTAGCCTTAATATACAACTAAACCAAGGCAAAAACTAATGTAATACACAATGTAATGTATACAGGGTTATTCAGAGAGCGTGAAAAGCAGGAGAATGACTGGAGAATGAAAAATTCTAGGTCAAAATAGCTGATTTAGAAAGGGAGATAAATGGGAGAATTTTTCTGGTTTGACTATTTTGACCTAGAATTTTCACTTCTCCAGTCATTGTCCTGGTTTTCACCTCTCTCTGAATAACCCTGTATATGAAAAATTTTTGAAAATTCAGCATTCACCACAGGGTCCCCAAAGTGCGCCAAAGGGATCCGCCAACTAGATCGCAGAATGCAATCTGCCAAACACCGCCGAAAAAAGCCAATCAACCGCTGAACTGGGGCTAAAAAAGTACTGTTTAAAACAATAAAAATGCATGGAAATAATAATAATAAAAGTCTGTTACAGAATAAAAAGAGACATTTAAAAAATAAAAAAAGAATCAAAAAATTTCCCCAAAAAAGTCTAAACATTCTAAAGAAATAAAATTCTTTGCTGCAAATGAAAAGAATAAACGGTTGAATAAAAAATAACAGTATTTTGTTGATTTTTTTTTTTTACATTGAAACCTATGGGATTCACCAGTTTAAATCTGTCAAACTGAAATCTGGGCATTTCTCCAACATTTCGGT
Organism: Leptobrachium leishanense; assembly: GCA_009667805.1. NCBI lineage: Eukaryota > Metazoa > Chordata > Amphibia > Anura > Megophryidae > Leptobrachium > Leptobrachium leishanense. The sequence goes on from CM019066.1 coordinate 238,746,648, forward strand.
GCTGTCGGCGTTCTCTGAATATATTAACTATTACTTCTCTATGGGGAATTTCACTGCTGCCAAAGGTTGCTGAATTGCAGCTATTTGAGGCAAATTGCATCATATTTTGCTGGCAATTCGCTAATGTATGACAAATTGCCAGCTTTCTGAATGCATGAGATTGCACCAAATGGTGAAATTCACAGATCGGTGCAATTCGGTGGCAAGTTCGACTCAAATTGTATAACCCCTTAACTCCATATTATACGATAATCGTGAGAGACAACAGTCAGTACACCTAACCAATCACATCTTCATAAACCTCTTATTATGTAATGAATGAAGACGTTGGCAAGGCTACACAATGTATACTGTATATATCTGACTTTATAAAATATCCCTATGTTGTTAAATGTGTATGTTCAATGGTTGAAGACGATAACAAAAAATTTAATTTATGGAATGAATCTCAAGTGCACTGCAATAACATGAGTTTTATTACATGGCTCCATGCATCATCAGATTTGATTTGGAATTAAACAATGAAGATAAAGTGCAGAGCATCTACTTTATTTTGAGAATGTTTATACCTCTAATAAGTGCACTGTACAGGAATTGCAGACCTTTTTATAAACCGTTTCTCTAGCTTATTGTTATTTAACAGTCATTTTCAATGACCTCTAGTAGTATTTAACACATAGGTATCCTCTATAGCCGGGGTCCGCAACGTTGAACCTCTAGTGGTTTTGGAACTACATTTACTATAAGTCTCTACCAACTTAATGAGTAGTTCAGCATTATGGAAGATGTAGTTTCAAAACATCTGGATGGCCAGGGTTGCTGACCCATGCCCTGGATTTTTATTTGCTAACTAAACATTTCATGTTATTACTTGTGTGAATGGTACTTTTTTGTAGTTGGTAGGTAAAATTCTAACTTTTCTCTTTATATGAACATTACTCAACATTAAAATATATAAACCTCGTCTTTCATGTATTTCCTTTTAAAGATTAATTCAGGATATTCATATGTATGTTGAAAGTCTGGGAAAAGATTGTGCTGCAAACCTTGCTGTTAAGAGGTAAGCATACACATGTTAAATACCTAGTAGTTAAGTAACCTTGGATTAACAAAATATAACTTTTTATTTGTTTTAACTGTTTAATAATAGAGTGAGGGAACAGTTTGATGAAATGTATGTTTTTGTCACAGTAAGATACAATTCCTTTTTGAATTTGTTCTCCTAAGATGATGATGTTGCACAAATTAAGGGCTATATTCCCCAGTTGGCCGGTTGGTGCCTCTATAGGCAAGCGTTGGCGCAAGTATAAGCGTGTTAAACAGAGGCGGATCTGTGGAAGTGCTAATGAATTATGCGGCAATGTTAAGAAGTTATGCTGCCTACAAGGAAAAGCACAAAACCTTGACAAAAATGTGCTATGAATACAGAAGGAACAAAGGAAATCCTAGCGGTGCAACAGAAAAAAATTATCGGTACACTATAAATTGTATTTCATCAACCAATGAACGGTATTATGCTTTAACTAATGAAAGTCTGATTAGGCCTATATTCTACACAGCTATCGGCACTAAAGAAACATAGAAACATCGAAAAATGTCGGCAGATAAGAACCTTTCGGCCCATCTAGTCTGCCCAATTACATGGATACTTTACCTGGATTTATCTTTTGTTTAGGATAGCCTTATGCCTATCCCATGCTTGCTTAAATTTAATTACTGTTTTGGCCTCTACCACTTCAACTGGAAGACTGTTCCATGTATCCACCACCCTCTCAGTAAAATAATGCTTTCTGATGTTACTTTTAAACCTTTGCCCCTCTAATCTAAGACTATGTCCTCTTGTTTTGCTACTTTGTTTCCTTTTAAATATACTCCCTTCCTCTACCTTGTGGATTCCCTTTACGTATTTAAATGTTTCTATCATATCTCCTCTGTCTCGTCTTTTTTCCAAGCTGTACATGTTAAGATCATTAAGCCTTTCCTGGTAACTTTTCTCCTTCAAGCCGTACACCATTTTAGTAGCCCTTCTCTGAACTCTCTCTAAGATGTCTATATCCTTCTGGAGATATGGTCTCCAGTACTGCACACAGTACTCCAAGTGAGGTCTCACCAGTGCTCTGTACAGTGGCATGAGCACTTCCCTTTTCCTACTGCTAATACCTCTCCCTACACAACCAAGTATTCTGCTAGCATTTCCTGCTGCTCTATTACATTGACTACTTACCCTTAGATCCTCTGAAATAATAACCCATAAATCCCTTTCCTCAGATGTTGAGGTTAGGACTGTATCAAATATTCTATATTCAGCCCTTGGGTTTTTACGTCCCAGGTGCATTATCTTGCACTTATCCACATTAAAACTCAATTGCCACAGCTCCGACCATTTTTTTAGTTTACCTAAATCATTTGTCATTTGGCTGATCCCTCCAGGAACGTCAACCCTGTTGCAAATCTTTGTGTCATCAGCAAAAAGACATACTTTTCCATTAATACCTTCTGCAATATCACTAATAAAAATATTAAATAGAATGGGTCCAAGTACTGACCCCTGAGGTACCCCACTGGTAACAAGACCTTGCGCCGAATAAACTCCATTTACCACAACCCTCTGTTGCCTGTCACTCAGCCACTGCCTAATCCATTCAACAATATTGGAATCCAAACTCAAAGATTGCAATTTATTGATAAGCCTTCTATGCGGAACAGTATCAAAAGCCTTACTGAAATCTAAATAAGCAATGTCTACTGCACCACCTGTGTCTATTATTTTTGTTACCCAATCAAAAAAATCAATAAGATTAGTTTGGCATGATCTCCCGGAGGTAAACCCATGTTGTTTCTGATCCTGTAATCTATGTGTTTTTAGATGTTCAACAATGCTTTCCTTTAACATGGTTTCCATTAATTTCCCCACTACTGACGTAAGACTAATTGGCCTATAGTTCCCAGATTCCTCCCTACTACCCTTCTTGTGAATGGGCACAACATTTGCTAATTTCCAGTCTTCTGGGACGACTCCCGTTAGCAAGGATTGGTTAAATAAATCTGTTAACGGTTTTGCTATTACATCACTGAGCTCTTTTAATAATTTAGGGTGGATCCCATCAGGCCCCATTGACTTATTTGTCTTTACTTTAGACAGCTGCTGTAGAGAATGGATTATAATTCAATGGTAAGTTTTACAGACTTCAATGACTCCTATTAAAGTGCAACCATGAAATCAGTGAAAGAAAAAACAATAGTGCAAAAATGCTTGTATATATTGTATATTATACACATGAGTGAATCTCACTTACACTTTCCAGAGCCTAATATTTCCAGGCTCTGGGTTGAAACGCCTTGGGCCAAGTAGAGGGTGGCCACTTCCCTTCTTTACGTCACCCTGGATACCTCAAACAAAAGGGGTGCAGAGAGACAGCGCTCTCATAGCATGATATGAACCAGTGAATATAAAATATTGGTCTCACTCACCAATTCATGAGCCTTAAATGTCCAGGCTCAACTCCTTAGCATGTGGTATCTCCTAATTGGGCGAGTACCTTACCCTCTTTGCCCGGTTCTAACCTCTTGGGTGGATGCAGGTGGTAGGTAGGGCACAGTGGACTGTCCAGTTGCCCACTGGATGCCAGGATACAAGGACGTTAACTTGACAGTGTATGGGACAATCATTCCTGCACCTTATTTGACTATATTGCTTTTAACCCCCCCCCCATTCCCCATTTTTTAACTTTTGTATTTTATAATAAAACTCTTGATTTTAAACCCTCAGTCCAGTGGCATTTTGTGCTATCAAACAACACCCCCCTCCCTGAGGCTTGTTCCTGACGGAGGTGACCACAAAGGAAACAGAAAGACCCCTCGAGGGCAGCATGCCGGAGATATAGAAGAGGTCACCTATACAGACCTACACGCTGCACCTTCGAGCCTGAACGAGGAAGGCTCTAAACCACATGAGTATGCTCTGATACATCTAATTTGCTCTCCGTGGTTATTGCAATATATGCACTATTATTTACCCTTTTATTTTAAGGGTCCAAGCTCTCGGGAAGAGCAGAGGAATCAAGATCATTGAGGAACCTACAGGTTCTTTGAAACCGAACGCAGTGAACAACAAAGGACCACTGGGAATCCTGCACAGACATCTGTATAAGTATTACCCATATACTTTTCCCTCACCACCCTGCAAAGGTACCACAGACACACCGGACATATAGGAAGCACATTTTTTACAGAGACTCCATTCTATAGTACAGTGTGCTTGCACTGAGGCACATTCGCCTCAGAATTTGACTCCCTTTACCTTCACTCCATTTACTTTGCAAGAACATTTACTATGCCAGCACAGGGGCGGATCCAGAGACTAGTCTCGGGAGGGGCACTGACAGAAAATAAGGTGTTTTAGCAGAGAGTCCGACTCATGAGAATTTACAGAGGGTCCGGCTCACAGGAGCTTACAATCTAGAGGAGCAGAGGGTCCGGCTCACAGGAGCTTACAATCTCGAGGAGCAGAGGGTCAGGCTCACAGGAGTTTACAATTTAGAGGAGCAGAGGGTCAGGCTCACAGGAGTTTACAATCTAGAGAAGCAGAGGGCCCAGCTCACAGGAGCTTACAATCTAGAGAAGCAGAGGGCCCAGCTCACAGGAGCTTACAATCTAGAGAAGCAGAGGGCCCAGCTCACAGGAGCTTACAATCTAGAGGAGCAGAGGGCACACAGGAGCTTACAATCTAAAGGAGCAGAGGGCACACAGGAGCTTCCAATCTAGAGGAACAGTTTACAAACTCATATCTGAGATGTTTATTACTGTGCAGCTCTAGCTTTCTTATACACTCTGGAGGAAGGATCAAACTCTCAGGGATCCATTACTTACCTCCCTGGTGTCCCTGCATGGATGCTCCAGGTCCTCTCTGATCCTGTTGCACAGTGCAGCCTCAGATCCACCCCTTTCCTGTGGCTGTCAGGCAGGCAGGCAGGCATGGAAGGAGACAGGCTCTGCCACATGGTCACCGAGAAAAGGATCACCACATGACACGCCCCTGACACATGACTGGGAGGGGCAATCCACAGTGCTTCTGCGCAGTTTGTGCCTCTGCAAATCACGATGTCTGCATTCACTGCACACATTGTGATTTGAGTTTTTTTGGAGGTCAGCCTGGCAACTGCACTGCTCGGGGGGGCAATTGCCCCGTTGCCCCCCCCCGATCCACTCCTGGGCCAGCACTGTGTACTTGATGACAATTTACCAGCTTGCATATGATTTTCTTTTGGCCTGTACAGAATTTGCACTTGCCACTTCTTACACGATTGCTTGCTATTTTAGCTCTATATGTACTGCTCTGTTTTATACGGCATGTACTGCTCCGTTTAAAACTGCAAGCGGTGGCTTTTAAGTACATTGTTGTAACCTGAACCTATTACATGTATATTGAAACCTGTACCCCTTTTGGACACGAGGTGGAGATATTCCCCCAAGAAAGATTATCTTACTTTCACGTCAATATAACCTATAATTTCGCATAGGTTTCTACTCACCAAAAACAGTTAAAATTTCCTTTTTTTCAGATGCGCCCCCTCTGTGGGACAATCTGCCCGGACTGGCCATCAGGCATACCGGGCATTTGCCCGGTAGGCCGATAGCCTCCCTGGCCAATCGGTCAGTTTACATAACCAGCCGCTGGCGAGGCAGCCCAGGCCGACTGTAAGATAGTGGCCCCTGCTGATTAGGTCGCTGATTAGGTCATGTAGCATGCCATGTGATATGGGCGGAGCTTAGCCTGTGAGGGAGCAGAGAGGACGTGCTGCAGCTGCCTCTGCACCCTTTCCCCTTTCTCTCTCGCTTTGTTTTTTCTATTGTAAACCCATAGATGCAGGGCTTTTTTACTCAGTACTCAGTACCGGCACCTATTGGCAGAGTCAACCCTCCATTAATGTGGCACATGCTGCCAGCAAGGAAAGGAGACAGCATCTCTAAAGGAAAGTGAACAGCAATCTAGGATTGCTGTTCACTGAGGCCCCTGTGCTGTTCATAGCCGTGGCAATCACAATGATTGCACAGCCAGGCAGGCAGGCACCCCACAGCAGCAGACACTGCTTTGCTATATACATATGTATCCGACCGATCACAATATGTGTCAATTTCTGGCAGCTCCTCCCTCCCGCTCCCAGTCACGTGCGGAGTACCCCAAGGCTCAATACTCGGCCCCCTGCTATTCACAATATTCATAAATGATCTGCCCAACGTCTGCAAAGCCTCAACTATACATATGTATGCAGACGACATTGTAATCTATACCAGCAAACCAAATCTCCGGCAGCTGGAAGCCGTGCTGCAAGAACAATTCACAGAGGTAGAAAAGTGGATCAAGCACAACAAACTTTTTTTTAATAATGACAAAACTGTAACGATGCTCTTTGGAACAAAACCTAAACTACACAAATTGCAAAATCCCCACTTATGTGTTGGGACAAAATCAAATGGCCCGCTGACCACAGTCACTTCTCTCAAATATCTAGGTATGTGGTTGGACCCTAATCTATCCTTTGGCCCTCACATCGAAAAACTCTCATTTAAACTTTACCCCAAACTAGGCGCCCTGTACAGAAACAAATCCTGCCTGAGCCCCGCGGTAAGAAAGCAGATTGTACAATAAATGCTTATGCCGGCTATTGATTACAGAGATGTAGTGTACGCAGCCGCCCCGCAAACACATCTTCAGAAACTTACTACATTGTATAACTCATTCTGCCGCTTTGCATTACAATGTAACTACATGACCCACCATTGTGACATGTTAAAAGAGCTAAACTGGCCATCGCTGGAATCTAGACGCACCCTTCACCTTTCCAGCCTGGTGTTTAAGAGCTTTTCTGGGAAGCTGCCACCCTATCTGAATAGACTGCTTCCCCCAGCAGCTCCCTCATCCTATAACCTCCGATCCAGGACCAGCACCTTACTTGCAATACCACAATACAAAAAGACAGTGGCTCGATCCTCATTTTCCTACAGAGCACCACAATTATGGAATAACCTCCCAGACACCATCAAATCTTCCACCAGTCTTAAATCACTCGAGCTCCTTACTAACATACCTCAATACAGAATGCACCTGTAAACATGTAACATAATGACTATTTCCTACATATTTATTTTCTGTTAATCTGTATATTTGTGTTGTTAATATCTTACATTGTATTACTTTGTATTTCTGTAACTGTAACACTTCAATGTTCTTGAACCCAGGACATACTTGAAAACGAGAGAAATCTCAATGTATCCTTCCTGGTAAAATCCTGTATAAATAAATAAATATACACTGACCTCTGGCTGCTGTGACTCTGGGCCGCTCAGCTCCCGGCAGAGGGCAGTGTCTGGCCCCCAGCCCCACAATGGGGGGCCATTTTGCAAATGAATGAGAGCAGCGACACGTCCAGCACCCACAAGAAGGAGAGGATGAACTTTCCAGACCTGCGATGGAGACGGCTATATCAGCAGGTACAGCAACTTTCATCCACTCAGCAACTCCACAGTCACACGGTGTGTACCAGGAGGAGAGGGCACTAGAAGTCCAGGGGCCACATCCAGACCCCGGGGTACCCTGACACCAGGCTGTGAGAGTAATGGCTACCCTGAAAGCCTCCCGTATACCCCAGGCTCATTCAGCACGCAGGGGGAGTAGGAGTGAGAGGCATGATGGGAGGAGGGGAGGAGTAGGAGTGAGAGGCGTGATGATAGGAGGGGAGGAGTAGGAGTGATAAGTGTGATGGGAGAGAAGAAGGAGTGGGAGGCATGCTCATCCAGTTGAGGTAGTGGATGTGAGGGAGAGGGGTGGGAGGATAAGCAGGTCCCCGAGGGAGGACAGTTCCACTACCCTGTAATTCCTGGTGCAGCGGCCTTCCAAAAAAAACAAACCCCAGACGAGAATTTTGCTTTGGTGGCTGGTGTGGTGGCACAAAAAAAAATCTTATTTACGTCTGGAAGTGTCAAACTCCATAAGATGGCTTCCTGGGGATGCGTAAGGGACGCCGTCTGCGCTGTCCGTCAAACCCACCGGACAATTGACTGTGTACGTTATCGGTAAGTATTCAAATTTTTATTACATCATCAATAGGTAGCACACCTGAATAAACGCATTATAGTCAATAAATGATAATGAGCAGAGAGGAGACACCATGTTAGAACTTGTTAACAAAACGATTTATTTCTAACACAAAATATAGTTGAATCAAAATATATGTATATATCAGAACTGTACATACCCTGATCCACGATACAAGGGTAAGGTTGCAGAGCTCATCCTGCCCTCACAGAGGGAGCACAGGATGAAACAACTTGAGGACGCTCTAAAGCGACATTTGTGTAACACCTTTTCAGACACTGGTAGGTACCAACTGATGACACAGGTGCTTCCGAGACTGCTGTTTATCAGAGGAAGAGTGGTGAAGGGGGCCGCTTGACTGATGCCTTTTGCAATTTTTTTAGTCCACGACACCCAGGGACGTCATATGTAGGTACCCATTTCCAGCGTCTTCACCATATGGTGCAGAACTACCTAGGGGCAAGGGCAGACCTGGATACCTTTACAGCAGATGATCCACTGGTTTACTGGGTGTTGAGATTGGATCACTGGCCAGAACTTAGCCAATATGCTATGGAGCTACTAGATTGCCCTTCATCCAGAGTGCTTTCTGAAAGGACGTTCAGTGCCGCTGGAGGTTTTGTCACAAACAAAAGAGTGCGTCTGTCCACCGACTCTGTAGATCGGCTGACATTTATAAAAATGAATCAGTCCTGGATCAGCAGCTATCACTCCCCTGATGCTGATGTAACTGAATAGATCGGGGATCTCTTCTGCATTCCCAAAACCTCCAACACTGCACTCTTCCACAATACCTCAGAGGGGTTACGGTGTGGCTGGCACCAAAGGCCCAATTTTAATGCACCTGTTGTTACTTTCATTCAAAGCCTGCATAAGTTTCACCATAATTTAGCCCAAAAGATCACTAAACTTGTTCTGCGTGTCCTAAAACATCTCCTCTTTTCATACAGGCTGCCGCCCCAAGCAGTTGTTTATGAATAGATTAAAAGAAAAACATTTATCGTCATTTGAAATGTCATTTTTTTTCTTTTGAAATGTTTCTATACATCCGACAAATCCGCCACTTCACAGGCAGGTTAAGGGGACCTCCTAGGCACGATATTTGAAGGAATTTTTTGTTTTTATTCTTAACCTTTATTTCATGGAAACATCTCTGTTTTTTCCTTGTTTCCTGTCCCCCAGGGCACTACCCTGACCCCTGAACACCTTTTATGGCAAATATCTTGCATATATGCCCTCTTGCAGGGCACTCTAAAAATCTAACGTTGGAGTCCAATTGACTTGCATTGAGTTCAGATCGTGTTCCCGTCCGAACTCGAACTTTTGAAACACGGGGGTGTTCAGCTCATCCCTAGCTTTAACAGCAGTAGTCTGTATCCGTAACCCATAGGTGACATCCTCTGGGGGAAGACTTGCCGCCAGTCCTCCATCTAAGTACGCGCACAATCACACACTGCAAGAAGAACACAATCCTAAATCAATCCTGCAGACTTTACCATCCAATAATACACATGGAAGAGATATCCAATCCATTTTTGTAATTCATACTCAGCACACATATTTTATTATTTCATTGTTTTCTAAGTTCCTTTCTAGTTAGTGTGTTACTGACTTTAGTGGATGATTATATATATATTGACTCAGAACAAATGAATTTCCCAGTGTTTAATACAACACATAATTCTCAATTGCACTTAATTAGCAAAACAAGGTTTTATTTCATGCACATAACTCATCACTGGATAACTAGTATCGTTATCTGGTCGATACTGGGTCCTGCACGAGTACTTTGTACTCATGCAGGTGCCCCCGATACATCCACCGATACTGGCAGCCAATGCTGGCTTTCTGGCCGGTGTCTGAGGGGCTGGCAGAGTGCTCCAACGGCATTCTGCCAGGCCCCGTCCGTGTGGATTTGTTTGTTCGAGTGGCCGCCGGCCTCGCAAGGATTGCTGCTCGCTTCACTGGGGAACCGCTGGCCGCGATCTCGCGAGATCCCAGAGTTCAATGCCTAGACTAGATGGGCCGAAAGGTTCTTATCTGCCGACATTTTTCTTTGTTTCTATCTCGCTCGAACAGACGAATCCACCTGGATGGGGCCCGTTACAAGAGATGGCTGGCAGGCGTGCTCTGAGGCCTGTGGGGGTATGTATGCGCACGCACATACACACACACACCTTTGGGGGTATGTGGCGCTCATCCCCGGAGGAGCCGCTGAATAAACCTTGGGATAGTCTCACCGCACTAGGAATTATTACACACCAGCACTGTTGTGGATTTTCGGGTTTTATATACTTTACTAAAGATAAAGTGTCAATAAATATAAATGTGTGTTGAATGAATTTACAGGATGTGTCACGCGGGAAAAAAACACGCAGCGGAAAAAGAATGGTTAACCCCCTCAGTTCTGGAGTGTAAGTCCCGCAAAATAGCTTAATATATATATATATATATATACACAAAGTTAAGGGTACCCGGGTACGGTGTTCGACTGGCCAGTGAACGAAAAGAGCAATCTTCGACTAATCACTGTTGGGGCCCTGTGAATTTAAACAATATTGCAAGCGTGCGTTTCTGTTTTGGAACTGTGGCCTGGAGGCTTCTCACCCATCTGTAGAACGAAACTGTCCAGCACTCGATGCCTCGACCAAAGGATCTTTCTCTGCTGTGTACTGGGACTCTGTGCCACCGAACCTGCTCCCTGCTTGCCAAATCTCCGCAACGGGAACAATCGATCCAATGCCTGCACTCCCAATCGATCAGCGCGGTCTCCTAACGCGGGGTCCTGCCGGAACCAGCTTGTCCTCCAAACCTCTCCACGCTGGGTCGGTATGTCACAGCACAATTTCTGTCCCGATCTCCAGCACCAGTATGACAGCATCTGTACTCCGGCCTGCTTGCGATCCCTGACAGCTCCAACGTGAGGTTTATTCAGCGGCTCAGTGGGGGTCAGCGCTACACTTGTATGTCCTTGTTGTTGTGTATGGTAACCATAGTTACCGGGTACGTCATGATGTGGAAGTATAACTGATTCAGCCAAATGTGCCACCTGGCGATCCCGCGAATGTTCCCGCGCCCAGTCTGCTGGCCATGATCGGGCCTGAGTTCATTGTGGCTATCGGAGACTTGCTGGCTAAATGTCAAAGAGCAAACCCATCTCACACTAATTTTGGTTACTGACGGTTGAGGAATTTTTCAGGAAACGTACCAACTCCGGCGGGAGAAGAAACCTTCGAGGAATGGGTAGAACAGGCGATGCAGGCTCTGGATGAGTGGGACATCCCTGAAGCGCAGAAGAAACAGAGAATTACAGAGAGCCTGAAGGGACCTGCATCAGAGGCTGTCAGAAACCTGAAATTGAGTAAGCAAGACTGTACTGCTTTAGATTACCTAAATATATTACAGGAAGTTTTCGGGTGAACAGAAAAGGCTGCTGAGCTCATGTGCCAGTATGAACACACCTACCAGCGAAAGGGTGAGAAAATGACTGAATATATGAGGCACCTGGATAAGATTCTGCACCAGATACTTCTTAAGAAAGGGGCCGAACCTGTCACAATAGATAAAATCAGAATGCAGCAGATATTGAGGGGCGCTCAACCTCTAGATCCTGTGATGTTACAGCTGAAAACCCAAGAAGGTAACCGAGAATTGAAATACCTGGAACTGATTCGAGCTGTTAGGGAGGAAGAGCTGGAAGAAAAATCCTTAAGAAGAGGAGAAAGAGCTTACGCACAACCCGTGAGACATAATGAATATTTGTCGACTGAAGATGATTCGTTGGATGCCTATGGGTCTGAAGTTAACAGACAAGAGCAGCTATATCAACAGAGAGTGCTGCAAAAGAGTCAACAATTCCGGCATATAGTGAGATACAAAAGACTGTTAAGAAGGTGCAAGAAGCTCAAGCTGAACTGGAACAGGCGCACACGGACCTGTGCCAGGTAATTTTGAAGGTGGCAGAGACACAGACCGATATGCAGAAGTTCCTCACCGATATGCGGACAACAGGAGTTGCTGTGGCTTCTGGCCAGGGTCCTTCAAACGAATCACCACAAGCAAGTGTGCCTCAGTCTTCAAAGAAGAGATGCTTCAGTTGTGGAGAAATGGGTCATTTCAGAGCACAGTGCACAAGCTGAAGGAAAAAGAGTTGAGTTCTTAAAGGCTATAGAAAGGGTAGCCAAACAATTGACTACTATAGAGCTTCTTAGATATGATATCCAGAGCCACTAAGGGGATAACCCAATATAACGAACAAGGACCTCTGAACCAGAGGTTACCGGCTAGGACATATACATTTAAAAATAAATACTTTATTAAACATAAAGTCTTCAGAAGGTTAAATAAACTCAACTCGAGACAACGTTACAATTTAAAACCATATATAAAGTCGATATAACCACTGGGAATTCGATGGTGAAATACCTCAAAAAGGTGATTATAACAATGATATGATAAATGAAACCTGTGTAATAACCATTTAAATTGCTCCTACTATTATAGGGCATTCACTTCTTAATGGAGCATAAATGGATACACGGGGTGACATGAGATAGCATAGATCGCTGTTTGACCGAATCAAAACTTCCTAATGATGACCCAAGAGATATGACTTATAGTAATCCTGTGATGTTAAACTTATTTGTTAAAGGGGTTTGAACATTCGCTACCACCTCTACACATATATTATAATTAACCATTCATGGAACGTGACAGCCTAAATCATTTACCTAAATTGGCTCGCTGTATAAACATATGCAGCCTTTGTGTTCAATAGATTACTATGCTGGACGCTCAAAGGATATATATATATATATCAATTTCAATCATGAACATAGAAGTTTAATAGTTCAAGCAAATTCATTCATAAATAGCCAGATCTCAATTGCGTTGTACTGATTGTAAACCACTTGCTTGTGGCATTCACCAAATGCAAGTAGATAATTGCTGCCACAAAATATTTAAATAGATCGTTAATCGTAGCCATGCAATTAATGAGTGCTATATTTGAAAGACTAATTATGACCCAAAAGATATGACTTATAGTAATCCTATGAGGTTAAACTTATTAGTTAAAGGGGGTTTGAACATTCGCTTCCACCTCTACATATATATTGTAATTAACCATTTATTGAACGTGGCAGCCTAAATCATTGACCTAAATTAGCTCGCTGTATAAAGATATGCAGCCTTGATGTTTAATAGATTATTATGCTGGACGCTCAAAAGGATCTATACATTAATGTCAATCATGAACATAGAAGTTTATAGTTCAGGCAAATCATTCATCAATAGCCAGATCTCTATTGCGTTGTACTGATTGGAAACCACTTGCTCGTGACATTCACCAAATGCAAGTAAATAATTGCTACCACAGAATGTTTAAATAGATCGTTAATCGTAGCCATACAATAAATGAGTGCTGTATTTGAAAGAGAACCGTTATTTATCTGAAGATTCCTTATGTGATAATTATTCCACCAGATATAAACAATAACTTTTGGAGCCCAAACGGTCACTAAAATTCCTTAATAGCCACCACAACTGTAAAAGTCCAGTTTAAATTGCGCTAATGCAAATTTTAGACCACTTATTCATAACATTTCACAGAATACAAATAGATAATGTTACTACCAATTGGGGTTTGACATAAATTAAACAATGATCAGAATGGGCTCGATTCAGTTGTTAGCCAATGCTACAGAATACTTAATGGATCGTTGAATCATAGCTATGCAAGAAATAGTTGCATGATGACGCCGAGACAACCGATGTTTATCTAAACATTTTTATGCAATAATTGTTCCACCAGATATAGGCAATGATCTTAATAGCCCAAACGGCCACCAGTATTCCTTAATAGCCGCCTCAACTTACTAAGTTAATTAATGGTACTAATTTAACGCGCACTTCTAGGCTGAGGTCATAATGCCTAAGTTATCATTGCATTTTAAATTATTAACATAAGAGGTTCAATCTTTTCATAATATTTCAGTTTAAATATTGCACTCATCAGATACATTAAAGTGCTATGTCTCAAAAGCGCATATATTATAAATAGAGTGATGGCGCCCAAAACAACGTTTAAATTTCAAGTTTTTCAGTAAAGAAAATTCAATCATTCATTCATCTCACTGAAGGTTCAATTATTCACTTATCATTTCGTTTCCTTTGAATTCTTTACAAAGAAAAGTTCATTATTTCATGAATATCTTAAATTAAGATTAGGATCATTTCTTAAGGCATCCGACGCCCGTTTCACATGCGTGCTCCTCAGGAATGCTAACTGATCCAGTATATCGGGGTTGCTTTTAAAGACCTCCTTTGATCTTTCAATTAAGCACGTGATCAGGTTCTCCAATCAGATTGTTTTCTGGACCGACAGAATTTCTTGGAGAATCGTTTGTTTATTTGAACACGTGTTTAGAACCGCCAATCACCTTTCTTACTTTGTAAACAGAATGATTTCTTATCTGTTCATGTTGGAAATCGTTTCCGAATAGATATTCAATGGTACTATGTTTATGAGAGGCGAAATTTATCAATTCAATTAGCTAATACTAAACAGTAGACAAGGCTCATAAATCAAATCGTACTACTATCTATCTCGTTGGTGATTTTTTGGCATGTTGGATTCTTATATTAGACTTTAAATTTAAAATATATAGTAACCGTTTTGATATAGTTATTCATCAAAGTTTTGTACAGTTTATTAGAGATAGGGTCACAAAAAAGGAGTATAGTTGAATTCTTCGTTGAGGCCATTAGGAAACTGTGTTTTAAGTACAAAGATCCATCTGGACTCTTTTCTTCTGAGTGTTACATCAAAGTCTCCTCTTCTTGGTCCTAATGTAATTGCCTCTATTGCTTGAAAACTCAGACATTTAGGATCCCCATTGTGATTAGCCCACACATGTCTAGATATAGGAGTTTCTGTTATATTAATAACAGAATTAATGTGTTGTAAAATTCTCTTTTTGAACTGCTGATAAGTTTTCCCTACATATTGTTTCTTGCAGGCGCAAGTAATTAAATATATTACTTTCATGGTTTCGCAAGTAATTGATTCTTTTATCGGGAATATTTTTCCTGTGATGGTACTTTTAAAGGATTCCGAATTTTCCACAGACGGACATGCTTTACAGTGTCCACATCTACGCATGCCAGGTTTTGATTTCAGCCAGTGTGTTTTTGACTCTTTTGTAGAAAAATGGCTATGGACTAGTATATCTTTTAAATTAGTAGATCTCCTTGCTGTGAAAGTAGCTGATTTAGATATTACTTTGGAGATATTCTCATCCATTTGTAAAATCGGACAGTATTTCTGGCATATTTCTTTAATTTCATTCCATCCCTTATCAAAAGTCGCAATGAATCTTATTTGCTTTTTGCTTGATATTTTCTTCTTTGGAGTAAGTAGTTGTTTTCTATCCGATAGCAGGGCTTTTTTATAAGCTCTTTTTAAACACCGATTAGGGTAGCCCTTGGAGCGAAACATTTCCCTGAGTCGATTAGCTTCTTCTTGGAAATCTTTAAGATTACTACAATTTCTCCGGGCTCTTAAATATTGCCCTATTGGTATTCCCAGTTTTAAAGGGACTGGATGGAAACTCTCCCAGTTTAACAAATTGTTTGTTGATGTTTCTTTTCTATATAATTTTGTTTGCAAGGTGTTTTTATCAATTTCTATCATTAGATCCAAAAAGTGTATCTTTTCTTTGCTATTAATCAATGTTAGCGTCAGTCCAATATTGTTAGTATTCAATTCATCAAGCCATTCATTTAAGAGATTTTCAGAACCATGCCACAACAGAAAGATATCATCTATATATCTAAACCACTTAGACACATTTTCGGTGTATTTTTTTGTTTTATCTGTAAAAACTACAGTTTCTTCCCAAAGGGCTAGATATAGGTTCGCGTAGCTTGGGGCACAGGATGTTCCCATCGCCATGCCCCTTGTCTGCAGATAATATTTACCATCAAATAAAAAGAAATTATGAGTCAAGATGTATGTAAGTAATTGTATGATAAAGTTTGTCATTGCTTCATCAAATTTTTTACTCAAAAAATACCTACATGCTTTTATCCCTTGCTCATGTGGGATATTGTTATATAAAGATACTACATCGAAACTCGCTAATGTAGTACCTGATGGAATAATTATATCCTCTAAATGTTGGAGGGCATTTTGCGTATCTCTTGTATAGGAGGGTATTTCTTCCACAAATGGATGTAAATAGTGATCAATGAATTGACTCAATTTTTCTGTTAAAGAGTTATTGCCTGCAATGATTGGGCGTCCTGGTGGGTTAATCAGAGATTTATGTACCTTTGGTAAACTATAAACTGTTGGTGTTGTGGGTCTTAATGGTAATAATGATTTATTTAATTCTTCTGAAATATGTCCATCAATTACTCCTTTTTGTAATAATTTGTCCAATTCAAGAAGATATTTATCAGTAGGGTTAAAAGTTAACAAAGTATAACCCTCTGAATCATTAATTATTCGTAGACACATATCTTTATAATTAGATTTTGTCATTATCACAATATTTCCCCCTTTATCTGAGGCTTTTATCTCAATACTTTTTTCATTTTTTAATTCTCTTAAAGCTATACGCTCCTCTCTAGATAGATTCTGTTCTTTTTTCCAAGGTATTATTTCCAATTTAGTGATTTCATCAGTCACTAACTTTAGAAAAAGATCGATGCTCGAAAATTCTGAAAAAGACGGTGTGTATTTAGATTTATTTTTAAATTTTCTATTTATTTCCATAGAAGGTTCCTCATTTTCTTCGAGAAGATCCATTAGCGTTCTTAAATGTGGGAAATCTTCAGGTGTTATTCCCAATTGTTTTGCTTGTCTTTCATCTTTTTTAACAAAAACTTCATGTAATGCAAGTTTACGAGCAAAGAGATTTAAATCTTTGATCCAGGTAAATTGATCAAACCTAGGACTAGGTACAAAGGATAAACCTTTTCCCAGAATTCTTAAATGTTTTTCTTGTAAGATAAATTCGGAAAGATTTATTATTTGATTTTTATTCGTCATTGCTGATTCTTGAAATGTCGTGGTTTGTAACCCCATTTCTGCCTGGGTCTCAATCTCCCTATCTGTACTTCGTCTGTCCTGTCCGTTTCTTCTAAAAAAGAAACGCTTCTTTTTTTATTGGTAAGTATTCCTTTCATCGAATTAGGATTTTTACTTATTGATGTTGTTTGCTTGAAATCATTCTCACTTTCAGATCCACTTGTCCTATCTGATTGAGAAGAATCTTTTTGATATTGTTGATTTCTCCTCCGTTTTTTATCCCAAAAGATATTCTTTGTTTCAAAATCTTTAACATCTCTTTGAAATTTAAAATGCTTTTTTTCTTTAATTTGTTGTCTAAACCTATCTAGATTTTTTTGTAATTTTTCCTCAAATTGTTTATAATCCTTATTTGTTTGATAGTTCTGTATGTTATTTATTTGGATTTCAAGGTCATCTTTTATTTTATTCAAATTTTTTTGTTCCAATTTGGTAAGAAAAATCATTAATTTATTTGAGCATTCAAGGAGAATTCCCTGCCATTCGGCTATATGTTCTACTTTTACTATTTTATTAGGGAGAGGTACTTCTGGTCTTAGTCCTCTAGGCACCAATTTCTCTGTTATGTATGTCTGCAAGCTTTTAATTTCCCACCAAGATTTAATCTGTTCTTGATAAATCTTTTGTATTGCGAAAAAGGCTTCAGATATATCCCTTATATTTAGATCGACTGAAAGAGACTCATTTGTAAAAACTTTTCCTATATCTTCCGACCATGTGCTTACATCACACAATTGTTTTAATATCTCCGACATTATATCATGTACTGTACAAACAACTTTAAACTCTGGATGGGTATTGAAACCCTGTAATTGATATAGAAAGGGTAGCCAAACAATTGACTACTATAGAGCTTCTTAGATATGATATCCAGAGCCACTAAGGGGATAACCCAATATAACGAACAAGGACCTCTGAACCAGAGGTTACCGGCTAGGACATATACATTTAAAAATAAATACTTTATTAAACATTAAACATAAAGCCTTCAGAAGGTTAAATAAACTCAACTCGAGACAACGTTACAATTTAAAACCATATATAAAGTCGATATAACCACTGGGAATTTGATGGTGAAATACCTCAAAAAGGTGATTATAACAATGATATGATAAATGAAACCTGTGTAATAACCATTTAAATTGCTCCTACTATTATAGGGCATTCACTTCTTAATGGAGCATAAATGGATACACTGGGTGACATGAGATAGCATAGATCGCTGTTTGACCGAATCAAAACTTCCTAATGATGACCCAAGAGATATGACTTATAGTAATTCCCAGTGGTTATATCGACTTTATATATGGTTTTAAATTGTAACGTTGTCTCGAGTTGAGTTTATTTAACCTTCTGAAGGCTTGATGTTTAATGTTTAATAAAGTATTTATTTTTAAATGTATATGTCCTAGCCGGTAACCTCTGGTTCAGAGGTCCTTGTGAGTTCTTAAAGGCCTTAGAAGGGCCCTGGTGAGGGAGCATACTAGGTGCCCAACGGCCGAAAACCGCTCCAATTTTCAAGCCAGAACTGAAAGGCCAAGAGGGTCCAGATCCGTGCCAAATGCTGGGCCTACCAGGACTGAAAGAGTTACTCCCTTAGTATCCAGTCGTATGTCACGGGAAAGCAATGCACACCCAAAACCTCCACAACTCAGGAGAAAGACTAGAGTACAGCGAACTGGGTCAATATCTCCTGCTGCTACAAGCAAGTTTCCTGACCAGCTGATAGGTCCTTCTCCCATCGTTCCAATCCAAGTAGAGGGAGTTTACACTAAAGCTCTGCTAGACTCAGGTGCCCAAGTGACGTTGATCTATCGAGACTTCTACGAGAAGCACTTGAAGCACATACCCTTAAAGAAGCTGAAGGGCCTCGAGATCTGGGTTATCGGAACTGAGAAGCTTCCCTATGATGGATATCTACAGGTGAAGTTAGAAATTGGATCCGAAGTCGGACAGTCTGGAGGCTGTGATGCATTGGCCATTGTGTGTCCTCACCCTTCGGGGGCCAGCCGAAGTTCTATGATAGTGGGGACGAATACTAATCTGGTGAGACGTCTTCTGACTCCGATAGGGAGTTTTATCCAGTTTTCTATCCAAGAACTAGTAATTTCATCTAGATCAATTTTTCTTAATTTAAATAGTAACTTCTTTTGTGGAACTGTGTCGAAAGCTTTGGCAAAATCCAAGTAAATCACATCCACTGTGACCCCCTGATCTATACTTCTACTTACTTCCGCATAGAACGTAATTTGGTTAGTCTGACATGATCTGTGTTACTAATGTGAAATAATATTTTAATATTAGGTATAACTATTATGGGGGGGGGGCGTTGGAATTATTTGTTCTTGCAAAGGGGGCTGTGGTCCAGAAAAGGTTGGGAACCACTGCTATAGAATATAGGCCTAATCAGTCTTTCATTAGTTAAGGCATATTACCTTTCATTGGTTATTTATTTATAAAGGATTTTACCAGGAAGGATACATTGAGATTTCTCTTGTTTTCAAGTATGTCATGGGTTCAAGAACATTGAATTGTTACAGTCGTTATAGAAATATTGAGTGTACCCATAATTTTTTCTGTTGCTCCACTTTGTTCCATAAGTGTGTTAAATGCATGCCACCCATATTACATTCCTGACACTGCCCCCGTTAGTAATCCGTTAGCACATTGTTTTTTTGTGCTAGCTTCCATGACCTTACTGTATTTTGCACATCGTATACTTAACATGGGGAGCGCAAGCGTCGATCGTTGGCACTCTCAGATCAACCACCCAACCTTCTAAAGGTATTAATTAGGTTATTGCTTGGTCACATATATTATCTTTACTGGTTTGGGGTCAATTTATACTATATCCAGGGATTCCATGGGGTTACTTACCAATATTAATATTATACTATTCATGAAATGCCAGCATATTTCGCTGCAGCGTGCATGTACGATACACTCGTTATTTATATCTAGAGATGTGTGTGTATGAGAATTCTGCAGACAGGCATACATGTTTCGTGATATTCCTTAAGATTCATTCATTCGTGATATATTCCTTAAAATTCATTCATTATTAACAGAATTAATCTAATGTTACTGAATGTTAATAATCGAGACAGTCGTTATTTAATAATCCATTAAATGTGGTATGGGCTCTATCTTTTATAAAATATCATTCCTGTGATAATCTATTATAACTCACCACATAAATTAAATATTCAAATACCACCTAGGCACCTTGTATAATAAGAATGTTACAGATCATATTGCATATAATATAGCATTACAAACTGGTTATGCAGGTAATATCTACTGCTACATTAAAAAAAAATCATTAACTTTTTTTCTACAGTTTATGCAATTCACCATTATCCAAGGTTTTGCATGGCTAGATAGAGTTTATATGTGACCATTGTATTCATTTAGTTTCAAGACAAGGTGAATTAACATCTGGGTTTTTACAACCAGAATGGCCCCAGAAAGTTTACTTCTCCCAGTCTCCGAACAATGGATGTTGCTTCCCTTGTCCTTATAATCTGATAGAGGGGAGCCCTTGTTTGTGATTTGTCAATGAATTTAACAGGTCCATTGTCTAGAAAGCTCATTCTGGTTACATTTTAACCCCAGGTAGACAGATTGTCTGTTTGAAAGAAACTCCTGGCCCAAAATTTAAACAGTCCTGCGAAATATGATGAGTTATAGAAATTTCATATCTGAACTGATCTGACAGTGTGAGTGATGGAACGAAGTCAGATGGACTGCATTTTTGACGTCCAGCATTTTGACGGACAAAATGGTTTTCATATAAATTTATTTTCCCTTCTACATCAATCAAAAAAAGTCAGTCACAAAAACGGACTGTGTGGCCACTACCTTGTCGTCAGTCAGAAAGTACGTCCATTGTGCACGGATGCACAGTCCACACAGAATGCGCTCGTCTGACCCTAGCCTAAATTGAGGACTTTTAAGAGTTTGTTGAGCATATGTCCTTCTTTTGCAGCATAAACAGAGATGAACACAATGTTAGAACATCTGCTATCCGGTTACTATGTTTGCTAGATGGATCAAATGCCGTTCACAAAGCATTTCTTGAAGACTTGATTGTTCATCTTTTGGATAAGGTATTTTTTTTTCTTGATAAGACATATGACAGCATTTATCTAAAACCTGAGAATCCTGTCCAGATTTGTAGTGAGGAGTTGCGTAGCTACTTTGTTTTTTATGAAATGTTCAGATGCTATTAAAGGGAAAGTCTCCTCACCCTGGCCACTTTATTGTTTTAACCACTTGGCTGCTATGGACGCGCTCAGCATATCCAGCCAAGTGGTTCTCCTGTGCTATGGACGCGCGTCCATGCACAGGAGGCAGCAATCGGCCAGGATTCCAGCCGATTGCTGCACCCCCCCCCCCCGGTGCAGGCTGACATCTTGGATGTCAGTCCAGCACTCCAGGACCCCGGCGGGGCCATTATATGTCATTGTGGCGGCGCGATGACATCTAATTCAGGTGACCCCCGCGTGTGTGGAGGAGGCGCCTGAAAGGGAGGGGGGTGGTCCTTCGGACCTCTCTCCCTCCCGATCGCCGGGGGGTCACAAAGTTAAGGCAGGCACCGTTTGAAAGGGCACAGCCTGCCCTTCCAAACGGTGGCTGACATTAACCCCTGGGGAGCCGGATCACGATTTGGCGCTAAAAAGTGCCGGATCGTGATCCTCTCCCGTTGCTGGCCAACATCTTGGATGTCAGCCAAGCCTCTGGGAACTCCCCCTGAGGACTGGCGTCATCGTGCATAGCACGATAACGCCAGTCCTGGAGTTAACCCCTAGCTGCCAGCAATAGAGATAGGGGGTTCCAATGAACCCCCTATCTCCCGATCTGTGGCAGCTAGGGGTTAATATTTGATATCGTTGGATCGGCCAGAGCATGGCCTTTCCAACGATATCAAAGTTGACCATGTAAATCAAAAATTTAAAATAAAAATATATTTAAAAAAAAATTATAAAAAAAATAAACAAGTGTTTTTTTTTGTTTTGTTTTGTTAATGCAGCAATATTGTTCCTATTTCAATTATAATGTGAACAATGATGCTGCACTAACGATTTTTGTATGCGGTGCGTTTGTTAAAAATAGCGAAATTTTCCCCAAAAAAAATGTAACGAGTCCCCGTTTCTAATTTTTTTAACAAGCGCACCCCATAGAAAATATAACCGCAAATGCTCGCATGTTAAAATGTGGAATAAAAACACTTTACACATTGTAAATGATTGAAAATTCAAATTTTATTGCATTTTTTGTTATAATATACAGACAGGACATGACGTATACATATAATAATGACATATTATGAATCTGCCGCGTCTGCCGGAAAGAACGATATATAATATGTCTGGGTCATATATTAAAATAAGGCTTCAAAACGTGGTTAAACATGATGAGCGAAACCAGTAAAAATGACCTCAGCACAGAGGTGGGAAATGCCTCAGCAGCGAAAGGGTTAAAGTGGATAGGATGTGAAGAGTACCCCTCCTTCTCTACGCCCCACCCTTCTACTCCTATCATTTGAAAATGTTGGGTGGAGTGGAGGTGTTTCTTCCACCCCACCTAGTATCACCAGCAGTTGGGATTTTAATTTCCCTGACTGATGTCACGCTCAGAGCTCTCCCATGATAAATAGTGGTCTCTGGGAAGCAGCTATGGATCGATCTGAACATACGTCCATGCTCTGTGCAGGCACTGCGGAAGTTGCATAAGTAAAGTGCTCAAGTCCATAGTAGTCTGGGTTTGGTAGTCCTTGAACCAAGGAGGAGGATCTGCGAGCAAAACCACCCTAAATATAAAAAAAAGAATTGGCGGAGGCTGTCAGAGCAACACCAGACCAAATATTTACCGGCAAAAAAAGGGAATTTTATATTAGAGTAGCCCTTTTAAGCCCTTGGCTGTGGCTGACGTTCTGGAGATGTCCTCTAGTTTCCCGCTTGCATGAGGAGGGCATCTCCAGCACATCATTGATGTTCAGCGGCTCGGCACAAATCTGGTGCTGATCGCAGACTTCTCCTGCAGAGGGCTGACATTCAAGATACGAATGGGCGATGACATCAGAAACGGGACCCTAAATCCTGGCCGTGCAGGGAATTCACTGTGGAGGAAATATGGAGAGGGTATCTCGAGGACTAGATAGAGGTGAGGTATCCTTGAAAAAATGAATAAAATTAAATTTATTATTTTTTTATTCTAATGCATCACTATTGTTCACTTTTGAATTATAAAGTGAATAATGATGCTGCACTAACTAACCATGTCATTTCCCATGTCACCAGCAAATGTAGAGGTGATGGAACAATGTGTTATTATTACACATTGTTCCATCAAAAACCTAATGTGCCGCACCGGACCACCTGGGGTCCTTTGGAATTTTTCCACCGCAGAAGGTCAAGTGAAGTGTCATTGAGAAGGACAGAGTCTGGCTTTTCCAACTATACCAAATATGACCACGTAATGTTTAAAAATAGAAAAATGAAAAAAATAATAATACAAAATTAACTTTTTCCCTGTTCTATGGCAGTGGCATTATGTGCTTTTACTTACAAAGCAAACAGTGCTGCTGCTGCTGTAACTCAAGTTCTCATTTCCCATGACTGGAGCAAATGGGGAGGTGATGGCATAATGCGTTATTACTCATTTATTATTATTATTTATTTATAAAGCGGCAGCATATTCCGCAGCACTATACAATGGGCACAATATAGACAAGGTTACAATACATTGAACAACATTTTGACAAACCAGTAAAGGAGGAAACGAGGGCCCTATTCCTGTGGGAACTCACAATCTAGATGGGTTGGGGTGGAAACAGGAGGAGAGGACTGCAAGGTGGGAGTGATGGACTGGTTGCATCAGTGAGTCGGGTGGTAGGCTTCCCTAAATAGGAAGTCTTAAGGGAGCGTTCGAAGGAACGGAAACTAGGGCAAAGTCTGACCGTACCAGGGAGAACGTTCCAGAGGATGGGGGCTGCACGGGAGAAATCATGTAGTTTATCATGCGGGGAGAAGCTAGGCGCAGGTCACTAACCTTAGGGAGTGGACTGGGGTGTATTTGGTGATTAGTGGGGAGCTGAGTTAGTGAGAGCTTTGTAGGTCAGGGTAAGGATTTTAAATTTAATTCCGCAGTGGATGGGGAGCCAGTGAAGGGCTTCGCAGAGGGGAGCAGCAGAGACAGAGAGGTGGATGAGCCTGGCAGAGGAATTAAGAATTGATTGTAAGGGGGAGATGCGGGAGAGAGGGAGACCAGCTAAAAGATTTTTACAATAGTCGAGTCGGGAGATTTCAAGGGCGTGGATGAGTTGCTTTGTGGTGTCAGTTGGAAGAAAAGGTTGAATTCTGGAAATATTACGTAGTTGGTAGCGGCAGGAGGAGGAAATCGATTGAATGTGGAGGATGAAGGAAAGAGCAGAATCAAGTGAATCTCCTAGACAACGAACCTGGCTAGATGGTTTGATTTTTTTTTTATTGAGAAAGGATTTTACCAGGAAGGATTGTTACGTACCGCGCTACTGTCTTCAGGCCCCTGGAAGCATTGTCCTCGCTGATCACTGGCTGGGCGCCAAATGAAGAGGGCAATCCTGGCGGACACATGAGACACCGGGGGCGGAGCCGGATGGGATGACTCGGTCCCGCCGGGTGTAAAACCACAGGCAATGCATACCTACAGTTGTGTTCAAAATTATTCAACCCCCAATGCTGTAAAGGGTTTTAGGGAATTTAGTGTACATTTGTAATTGTATTCAGAATGAAATCCTACAAGGACTTTTTAAAGAACTATATGCAACTAAAATGACATCAATTGGTTTTGTAATACAGTAGTAAATGTTTCTTTTGTGAATTCTTCATTGACACAATTATTCAACCCCTTAAAGACTACCACTCTGAAGAACAGAGGTTCATTCAAGTGTTTTCAATCAGGTATTGAAAACACCTGTGGATGTCACAGAGCAGCAATAAAGCATAATAAGCACCAATTAGGCAGCTTTAAAATGACTGTGATACTCAGCTCCTTCTAGACATTTACTGGTGTGGTTACAAACATGGTGAAGTCAAGAGAATGGTCCAGGAAGACAAGAGAAGAGGTGATTACTCTTCACAGGAAGGGCAATGGCTATAAGAAGATTGCAAAGATGTTAAACATACCAAGAGAGACCATAGGAAGCATCATTCGCAAATTCAAGGCAAAGGGCACTGTTGAAACGCTACCTGGTCATGGCAGAAAGAAGATGCTGACTTCGACTGCTGTGCGCTACCTGAAGCGTAGAGTGGAGAAAAGTCCCCGTGTGACTGCTGAGGAACTGAGAAAAGATTTGTCAGATGTGGGTACTGAAGTTTCAGCTCAGACAATACGGCGCACACTGCGTAATGAAGGCCTCCATGCCAGAACTCCCAGGCGCACCCCCTTGCTGTCTCCAAATAATAAGAAGAGTCGACTGCAGTATGCTAAAAGTCATGTGGACAAACCACAGAAGTGTTCTGTGTACTGATGAAACAAAATTAGAACTGTTTGGGCCCATGGATCAACGCTATGTTTGGAGGAGGAAGAACAAGGCCTATGAAGAAAAGAACACCTTGCCTACTGTGAAGCATGGAGGGGGGTCAATCATGCTTTGGGGCTGTTTTGCTTCTGTAGGTACAGGGAAGCTTCAGCGTGTGCAAGGTACCATGAATTCTCTTCAGTACCAGGAGATATTGGATGACAATGTGATGCAGTCCGTCACGAACCTGAGGCTTGGGAGACGTTGGACCTTTCAACAGGACAATGATCCCAAGCATACCTCCAAGTCCACTAGAGCATGGTTGCAGATTAAAGGCTGGAACATTTTGGAGTGGCCATCGCAGTCACCAGACTTAAATCCGATTGAGAACCTCTGGTGGGACTTAAAGAAAGCAGTTGCAGTGCGCAAGCCTAAGAATGTGACTGAACTGGAGGCTTTTGCCCATGACGAATGGGTGAAGATACCCGTAGATCGCTGCAAGACACTTGTGTCAAGCTATGCTTCACGTTTAAAAGCTGTTATAACTGTAAAAGGATGTTGTACTAAGTACTAAGATTGAATGTCACTTGGGGGTTGAATAAAACTGATAATGATGTGAGCACAGAAAAGACATTTGTGGTTATTTCATTATAAATGTTATGTTATATTTGTCTGACCTACACGTGCCTCTTTGATTTAATTGTAAACAAGATGACTGAATGATCAAAATCAATGTCAAACTGGCCAAAACACTCAATTTCAGTGGGGGTTGAATAATTTTGAACACAACTGTACATTGCCCTAACGTGGTTTGCAATCCCTTAGAGCTACCCTTGACGATTTGCTTTTCTCGGATTACTGACCCCCTGGCAAACGTCTTCCGACATTCTCTGGCATACTGACCCCTGGCAAACAGCTTCCGACATTCTCAGGCGTACTGACCCCTGGCGAATGGCTTCCAACATTCTCTGGCGTACTGACTCCTGGCATATGTCTTCTGATATTCCCGGGTATCGTAAACCCTGGTTTCGCTATATTTTCCCACGCTTGGCTAAAACATTTCCCACGCTTGGTTGCACATTTTCCAGCATAGGGATATACACTATATTGCCAAAAGTATTCGCACACCCATCCAAATAATCAGAGTTGGGTGCTCCAATCACTTCCATGGCCACAGGTGTATAAAATCAAGCACCTAGGCATGCAGACAGTTTTTACAAACATTTGTGAAAGAATGGGTCACTCTCAGGAGCTCAGTGAATGCAGAGTGGAACTGTGATAGGATGCCACCTGTGCAACAAATCCAGTCGTGAAATTTCCTCGCTCCTAAATATTCCACAATCAACTGTCAGCTGTATTATAAGAACGTGGAAGTGTTTGGGAACGACAGGAGCTCAGCCACGAAGTGGTAGGCCACGTAAACTGATGGAGGGGGGTCAGCAGATGCTGAGGCGCATAGTGCGAAGAGGTCGCCAACTTTCTGCAGAGTCAATCGCTACAGACCTCCAAGCTTCATGTGGCCTTCAGATTAGCTCAAGAACAGTGCGCAGAGAGCTTCATGGAATGGGTATCCATGGCCGAGCAGCTGCATCCAAGCCATACATCACCAAGTGCAATGCAAAGCGTCTGATGCAGTGGTGTAAAGCACGCCGCCGCTGGACTCTAGAGCAGTGGAAATGCATTCTCTGGAGTGACGAATTGTGCTTCTCTATCTGGCAATCTGATGGACGAGTCTGGGTTTGTCAGTTGCCAGGAGAACGGTACTTGTCTGACTGCATTGTGCCAAGTGTAAAGTTTGGTGGAGGGGGTGATTATGATGTGGGGTTGTTTTTCAGGAGCTGGGCTTGGCCTCTTAGTTCCATTGAAAGGAACTCTGAATGCTTCAGCATACCAAAACATTTTGGACAATTCCATGCTCCCAACTTTGTGGGAACAGTTTGGAGATGGCCCCTTCCTCTTCCAACATGACTGTGCACCAGTGCACAAAGCAAGGTCCATAAAGACATGGTTGACAGAGTCTGGTGTGGATGAACTTGACTGGCCTGCACAGAGTTCTAAACTCAACCGGATAGAACACCTTTGGGATGAATTAGAGCGGAGACTGAGAGTCAGGCCTTCTCGACCAACATCAGTGATTGACAAAAGTGATTCTGGAAGAAAGGTTTGAAAATTCCCATAAACACACTCCTAAACCTTCCCAGAAGAGTTGAAGCTGTTATAGCTGCAAAGGGTGGACTGACGTCATTTTGAACCCTAAGGATTAGGAATGGGATGTCACTTAAATTCTCCAGACTCTGCACCCTTAAGGACTCCCAAGCTTAACACACACAGCCAGCACTCCAGACTCTGCACCCTTAAGGACTCTCAAGGTACCCAGCCTTCGACCATGACGTCATTCAAGCCATTCCACTGCTTCACTCCTGCTGTGTTCATACTCTTCTGCATTTTATGTATTATCAGGCTGATTACTTTTCCTTTTAATGCCTTCCCTCCATTTTTGATAGTACAAAAAACTTTTCTTTCACCACCATGCTTCCCCCTCCCCCACCTCCACTTCCTCCCCCTTGCATCTCATTACCTGCTTGCTCTCCTAAAGCTCTGCCTCTTCCTTCCCACATCTCACAACACAGAGGCACCACCTCTCCAGACTCTGCACTCTGCAGTGCCACCCGCACACCCCATCCACCCTCCCACCCAGTCCTAGGCCCAAACATATTCATTTATTCATTCCCCTCCACCTGTAGCCACTTTATTCTAATCAAACCGTGGCTTGCTATTGTCTTTCTAGCCACCAGATCCACACTCCCCAGCTCCCCTTCTGTTTCAATTACCCTTGTCTTTTAGATTGTAAGCTCATAGGACTTCTAGCTGAGCATTTGTGTAAAGTGCTGGATTAGTAGGACAATTATCCTAAGGGCAGGGTCATCTGTTCCTTTATGTGTTTTAGTATGTCTCATGTCTGCACTCCCCCATTGTACAGCGCTGCGGAATATGCTGGCACTTTATAAATTCTGAATAATAATAATATGCGAGTCAAGGCAGGTGAGTGAATACTTTTGGCAATATAGTGTGTATATATATATATATAATATATAGAATAAACAAAAGGGTCTTTGCACTCACGGTTCACAGTGAAGTTCCTCTCACACCCGGTGCTTTAGCAAAGGCTGAACTTGGTACAGATAGCAAGGATGCAAGCACTCATGGGATTTGCAGAAAAAGTTTTCTTTAATGAATCCAAAAAGGTCAACGTTTCGGCTCTTTACAGAGCCTTCATCAGGACAAATATACATACAACCCAATCCTGTGTCCATATATATGGACACTCCAATTAAACAACAATCACCAGCCCCCTCCCACTGAAATCATCCTCCAACCAGTGATGAGAAAACGTCCACAATCCCAACAACATGTGTGCAAGGAAATTAGCACTAAGCGCCCACAATTAGTGTCAGACAGACAAGCATCAGTCTCTTAACGACCTAATAGCCGACAGATACTCGTGGTGGTTTCCGGGATCAGAGACGTCTGGAAATCAATCTCCTTCACCTGGTCTGTTGCAAGAGTTTGAAGTGGCGGGGGTAAGAATGCCCTGCTGGCGCTTGAAATGAAACATCAGATGGTGCACTATTAGGTCGTTAAGAGACTGATGCTTGTCTGTCTGACACTAATTGTGGGCGCTTAGTGCTAATTTCCTTGCACACATGTTGTTGGGATTGTGGACGTTTTCTCATCACTGGTTGGAGGATGATTTCAGTGGGAGGGGGCTGGTGATTGTTGTTTAATTGGAGTGTCCATATATATGGACACAGGATTGGGTTGTATGTATATTTGTCCTGATGAAGGCTCTGTAAAGAGCCGAAACGTTGACCTTTTTGGATTCATTAAAGAAAACTTTTTCTGCAAATCCCATGAGTGCTTGCACCCTTGCTATCTATATATAATATATATATATATAATATATAGACCGACCACTTCTAAGGATCGGAGGGAAAGGATAGTGTGCTGCGTGCGAGGATCATTTACCCCATCCTATTGGGGATTGTAACTTTACGTTAGGGTCATGGATCCTGCAGACCTATCCGCTCAGTTAGCCAAGATCTCTGCAAGGCAGGAAGAACAAGATCATAGAATGGATCAAATTGCTCAAGCCTTGCATGCTCTGCTGAACCAGCCAGGTAGAGCAACACCCCGACGTCTCTGCCGGTTACCGAGGCTAATGTGTCTACCACTGTTGTACCACCTAATCACCATGTACATATGACTGCACTGATGCATTTTGATGGTACCCCTGGTGATTGTCGGGGGTTTCTTGGTTCAAGTCGGAATATACTTTGACCTCAATCCGGGTATGTGCCCCTCTGTTAAGTCTAAGGTGGGGTTTCTTATTAACCATCTTTCTGATAAAGCTCTGGAATGGGCTACCCCGATGTGGGAAAATAAGAAACCTATCGTATACGACTGTGAGATGTTTGTGTCAGAACTATGCTGTACGTTTAACCCTACTCGTAGATCTCATACGGCAGGTAGGGCACTCTTCCTAATCAGACAAGGCAGCAGGAGAGTGTCCGATTATGCAATTGAATTTAAAACACTTGCTTCTGAGGTTGCGTGGACTAATGAGGCTCTGGTGTTGGCCTTCACGGAGGGCTTATCTGAATCCCTAATGCACGAACTCGCACCTATGAAATTACTAGATGTTCTGGAGGAATTAATTGATTTCTGTATTGCTCTGGATGATCAGATCCGTGGTAGACGGGCTCCCAGAGAGAGAGTGCATAGAGTCTTGCCACCCATTCCAAACGTTGCCCCAAATATTCCTGTACAACCCGCAGCTGAACACAATCCTCCTGAACCCATGCAGATCGGTAATACTGGTATATCTCAAGAGAAGAGGGAGTACCGTAGGAGGGAGGGATTGTGCTTTTAATGTGCTGGCCGTGAGCATTTCAGGAATCAATGTACTAGGAGACACAGAGGAGCCAGGGTTTCGGGAAACGAGACAGCCTAAGGTTTTCTAGGAGACAAACTTTGTTCATGACTATTGTGTCTCCTATTATGAAAACTAAAACACGCATGGTAGTGTCTATCCTTGGAGACCTCCTTGATTCATACTACTGCATTTGATGATTCTGGGGCAGTAGGGAATTTTATGGACCAGGCCTTTGCTTGTACCCAAGCTATCCCATTGGTTGAGAGAGATATTGTCAGGGATCAGTACCTGTATGTGCGCAAGAACCTGCTCTGCATGTATGCATACTTGAAAAGTGCTGCCTCAGACCTGTCCAGCACTGATGGGGTTAAAACCAAAGAGTAACACCAAACACACACCACACCCTTCTGTCTGTCTGTCAATAAAAGAGAAACTCCCCCCTGTGCACCTTGGCTTTGCATTGCAAGTCATTCTCTGAAAGTGTTCTGACCCCTCTCTGTTATCCTGCTGTTAACCATGTACCAGACCCTGCTTGACCTACCGACCTTGCCTCATTGCTGCCAGCCACTGATCACGGACTGTCCTGACTATTCTCCCTGGTTTACCCCTTTGTATTGCGCCCTGGACTCTGACCAGCATCAGCCAGCCTCACCTCAGGTACAACCTGCATATCCCTGCCTAAAGGGCTCAAACCACCTGAACTTGGGTCCCACCACGGCGTATGCCATGTGCCACCCTGACAGATGTGCTGTTGTTTGTAGAGGCCATTGATGGGAGACCTCTATCCCGACCCATGGTACTCATGATACTACAGTTATATGTCTTACAACAGTGGTTCTTAATCACGAACAAATAACATTTCAGGTCATTGAATCACTCTCGTGTCTGGTGGTCTTGGGTTTCCTCTGGTTGGTGAAACTTAACCCTTCTCTGGATTGGGAACAAGGGGAAATTAAAGCATGGAACTCTCGTTGCTGGGCACAGTATCAACAAACCGTCACCACAATAGGGTGTCTCAATGTACCCACCGCTCCTCCTTTATCCACAGAGGTACCTGAGTGGTACCAGGATTTGAAGGAGGTGTTTGAAAAAAGAAACTGTGGTGTATTACCTCCACATAGACCTTACGACTGTGCTATTGATCTGTTTTCTGGTAACATGCCACCAAGGGGTCATTCTTATCATTTGTCTCAAAAAGAGAATGATATCATGGAGGAATATATGAGGGAATATTTGGCTAAAGGCTTTATAAGGCGATCTTCCACTCCGGCTGGAGCAGGATTCTTTTTTGTGTCCAAAAAAGAGGGAGACCTGCGACCTTGTATTGACTACCGGGGATTGAACCGCATTACCATTCGCAATGTGTATATTCTATACCACAAATTTCTGAATTGTTTGACAGATTACGAGGTGCCAAGATTTACACCAAGTTGAATCTCAGGGGTGCCTATAACTTGGTTAGGGTCAAAGAAAACCACGAATGGAAAACTGCCTTTAATACCCGTAGTGGGCACTATAACGCTCCAGCAGTGTTTCAGGACCTTATAAATTATGTACTCAGAGACTTTCTGCAGATTTTTGTCATTGTTTATTTGTATGATATATTGATTTATTCACCTGATATCGAAACTCATCACAAACATGTTCAGACCGTTCAAGAGATTGTTAGAGAACGGCTTCTATTGCAAACTCAAAAAATGTATGTTTGATTTAACTAAGGTGCATTTTTTAGGATATGTGATCACACTGAAGGCTTTCAAATGGACTTTTCCAAACTGTCCTCTATTTTGGATTGGCCGTTGCCTCAAGGTTTGAAAGCCATTCTGAGATTCTTGGTATTTTACCAACTTTTAAAGAAGGTTCATCAAGAACTTCTCATCTTTGGTTGCCCCTTTAACCTCCATGACTAAGAAAGGGACACAGAATCAAAAATGGACTCCCTTTGCGAAACGGGCATTTCAAACACTCAAAACTGCATTCACCACTTCTCCGGTTTTGAGACATCCAGACCCTAGACTACCTTTCCAGCTAGAGGTCAATGCTTCTGAGATAGGAATAGGAGCCATTCTATCCCAAAGAAAATCGCCAGATAAACCCTTACATCCCTGTGGATTCTTTTCTCGCAAAATGTCTCCAGCTGAAATGATTTACGATATAGGGAATCGAGAATTGTTAGCGGTTGTATTTGCTTTGTCTAAATGGAGATATCTACTGGAGGGTAGATAATCACGGACCATAAAAATCGGACTTGCGTAGGGGATGCCAAAAGATTAAATGAAGGTAAAGGGGAAGGGGAAATTGAGGTCAATAGATACTCAAATAGGGATTAAACTCTCAAATCTATATGCAGAAAAAAAGTCTGAACAATGAAGTTCAGAAAAGAGGTACCATAAGGTATGTCGTATAAGGTCCCCAAAAGGGATCTTAATAAACCTTTTAATAGGAAATCGTAATTTAAAAAAACAAACAAAAACCTAAAACGCAACATTTACCACAGACATACATAATAAAAAACGAGAATGTGTAATGGAATGTAATGGTATAAGATCTAATAATATTGCGGTGGTCAATGATTCTATCGACAATATAATATGCATCCCATGATGATTCTAAGTGTACAGATGTACCAATTCAGTCACCACACTTAGGAGTTAATAGTCCATTCAGTGTTCCCTTGGTTAGATAATGGTCTAAATTTAAACAGATCACAAGATACAACTGGCAATTCCCAAGAGATCTGCGATGATGATTGGTAAGGCCAGTATCATTCAATAGGACCATTGAGTAATGACATGTATTGTCTAAGCCAAATGTCTCAAATTAAATGAAGCAAAAGGAAATTTTATATGCAAGATATAAATCGCCAACATAAGGTGTATGGTGACCTTTAAAAGGACTTGAAAAAAGGGGGAGGGTTTTTGACTGTAGATTGCAGTGACTCCTTTTTCAAGATGGTACCTCCGTCCACAACATCAGACAAGGGCTTGAAATAAACAGTAAACCATTACAGAGTATAGCCACAATGTTAGATGATATAACTGGTAACCCAGCAATGTTGGTTGTGAAGCCTGAAAATTAACTTAAGTATGCCGTGACCCACTACAAAGTATAGTCGCAACACGGAATACAGTAACTGGTAACCCAGTGGTGTTCGTTGCAAAAGGTGTCACCAAAAAGAAAAAATCTGCATATGCTAGCCCTGTAACTGTTGGCTATAATGATGCACACATACCTTGGTAATTACCTTGCAACAGTAAGTATTGATGGAGCGAGAATTAGCTCGGACTTAGACAAAGCTGCAACGTGCAGTATCAATAATACATATATAGTTTCCTAATTCAGGGGAATAATCCTAAATGAAATGCTTAGCAATGAATAGTGCAGTAAACAGCATTAAATAAAGCGACCAAGGCCCAGAGATACAATTGTTGCAAACACATAGTTAGCTAAAGTTGGCAGTGAGCCACTACAGGGTTTAACCACAATATTGAAGAAAGTAACTAGTAACCCAGTATTTTTTTGCAAAAGACGTGTTGCCAGGGAAGATGAAATCAATGCCTGTACCTGTTAGCTTCAATAATTAAAAAAATAGCGATTTTACTTGCAGCAATAAATACTAGTTGAGTAAAAAAATAGGTCAAATTTGATCAAGGCTGTATCGTATAACATGATTGCAACAATGGTAGAATTTCCTAATTCAGGGAAATAAACCCTAGATAGCCTTGCAAATACAGCGTTAAATATAGAGACCAATGACCCATAAATACAATTGTTGCAATTAATTTTGTGGAACAATTTCAAAGCAAGCTTACAATAATTGACTTCAAATGTTCAAAGTTGTACCAACGAAATAATAGTTCATTAGATACCGAGTGGCGACAGCTTAGTCACAACTGCATCATAGAATGTCAGATATACATGTATAAAGTTGATATACTGCGATTTTATAATGTGTTGCCCCATCCAATATACACAGTAAACCCCAGGCTTGGTATTATTAATCCTCCACAGCAGAATAACACAGATCCTTTAGTGTGATAATATTCAATTTTAACCGCTATGTAGATCCTTATTAATCATGTAAGGCAATCGCCAAATATCATTATGGGAGACCTTCCCAAAATCTCAGGCTTAATACTGTTAACTCTCCGCAACAAAGCAACACTGATCATCTGGTGCGATCATGATAGAATTTAGCCACTATATTGGCCCATATTGGTCATAATTGCAAATCACCAAATACCATTATGGTAACCTTCCCATTATGGGAACCAAAGATTATCTGTTAAAAAAACATATATTCACAATTGCTCACTGCGTTTCGATAGCTGAGTGCTATCTTCATCAGGAGCGATTCTTTTTGGTGTCACCTTTTGCAACGAACACCACTTGATTACCAGTTACTGTATTCCGTGTTGCGACTATACTTTGTAGTGGGTCACGGCATACTTAAGTTAATTTTCAGGCTTCACAACCAACATTGCTGGGTTACCAGTTATATCATCTAACATTGTGGCTATACTCTGTAATGGTTTACTGTTTATTTCAAGCCCTTGTCTGATGTTGTGGACGGAGGTACCATCTTGAATAAGGAGTCTCTGCAATCTACAGAGTCAAAAACACTCCCCCTTTTTTCAAGTCCTTTTAAAGGTCACCATACACCTTATGTTGGCGATTTATATCTTGCATATAGAATTTCCTTGTGCTTCATTTAATTTGAGACATTTGGCTTAGACAATACATGTCATTACTCAATGGTCCTATTGAATGATACTGGCCTTACCAATCATCATCGCAGATCTTTTGGGAATTGCCATTTGTATCTTGTGATCTGTTTAAATTTAGACCATTATCTAACCAAGGGAACACTGAATGGACTATTAACTCCTAAGTGTAGTGACTGAATTGGTACATCTGTACACTTAGAATCATCATGGGATGCATATTATATTTTCGATAGAATCCTTGACCACCGCAATATTATTAGATCTTAAACCATTACATTCCATTACACATTCTCATTTTTTATTATGTATGTCTGTGGTAAATGTTGTGTTTTAGGTTTTTGTTTTGTTTTTTTGAAATTACGATTTCCTATTAAAGGTTTAATAAAGATCCCTTTTGAGGACCTTATACGGCATACCTTATGGTACCTCTTTTCTGAACTTCAATGCCAAAAGATTAAATGCTACACAGGCCAGATGGTCGTTGTTCCTGTCCAGCTTCAATTTTATCTTGACATATAATCCTGGTTCTACAAATATCAAGGCAGAAGCCTCGTCCCGACAATTTGACCCTTACGAGCAACATATACAGGATAACAATCCTGTCGTTCCTACGGATCGTATCATTTCATCGACCACTGTCACTGTCTCTTCCCCTCTGTCTTCAGGTTGCTCAGAAATCCACTCCTGAGGGTAAACCTCCCGACAAGCTCTTTGTCCCTGAAAGTCTAAGAGAACATCTGATTAGGTTACATCACGACACCAAACCTTCTGGTCATATGGGGATATCTAAGACCATATCTAGTTTGATGAGGCAGTTCTGGTGGCCTGCCTTACGCCAGAACGTAAAGGATTTTGTATCAGTTTGTGAGGTATGTGCCAGAAATAAAAGTCAAAGGAATGTACCAGTAGGATTATTACAACCCTTACCCGTTCCAGATAGACCTTGGTCTCACGTTTCCATGGATTTTATAGTAGACCTACCCAAATACAAGGGTAACACGGTTATCCTCGCTATTGTAGACCGGTTCTCTAGAATGGCTCACTTTATCCCTCTCCCCAAATTACCCTCTGCCGCAGATCTGGTACCCATATTTGTTAACAATGTTGTGAAACTTCATGGTATATCTCTTGAAATTGTCTCAGATAGAGGCACTCAGTTTGTATCTCAATTTTGGAGTTGCTTTTGTAAAAGTATGGGAGTAAGTTTGGCATTCTCATCCGCCTATCACCCGCAAACAAATGGGGTATCTGAAAGAGCCAAACAAGGCCTCTGACAATATCTTCATTGTTTTGTCTCTCAACAACCACACTCCTGGTCCGATTATTTACCATGGGCGGAATATGCTCGTAACAATAGTGACGAGACCACTAGTCACTCTCCCTTCTTTACGATTTATGGCTTCCATCCTCCGACGCTTCCCTCTCACTTTCCGACCTCCAATTTGCCCGCATTGGAGGATCACTTGCATACCCGTCAGCAGACATGGGTAAAGATCAAAGACATTTGAATGTGAGAGTAATGTGAGAGGTCAGAAAGATAAAGCTGACACAGACGAGCAGCACCTGTTTATAATGTTGATCAGGTTTTGTTATTTACCCGCCATATCCGATTATTGGTACCTACCATGAAATTAGCACCACTCTTTATAGGTCCTAACAGGGTAATACGTTGTATTAATCCGGTCTCGTCTGCATTGGCCTTACCCAATTCTCTTTGAATCCATAATGTATTTCATGTGAGTTTATTGAAGCCTTTGCTTTGTAACCGCTTTACCAGATCCATTGTACCTCCTCCTCC
Organism: Leptobrachium leishanense; assembly: GCA_009667805.1. NCBI lineage: Eukaryota > Metazoa > Chordata > Amphibia > Anura > Megophryidae > Leptobrachium > Leptobrachium leishanense. The sequence continues at coordinate 238,783,798 of CM019066.1, forward strand.
TGTCGATATAGAAGGTGAGCAGGAATATGAAATTAGAGACATTTGTAGGGGTTCCCTTCAGTATCTGGTAGATTGGGTGGGTTATGGGCCAGAGGACAGATCCTGGTTACCAGCCCATGATGTCCACGCTCCTCGTTTGGTTCATGCTTTTCATAGGGCTCATCTTCAACGCCGGGTGGTCATCCGGTGGCCTCCCGTAGAGAGGGGGTACTGTTACGTACCATGCTACTGTCTAAAGGCGCCGGACAGCATCGTCCTCGCTGCTCGCTGGCCAGGCGCTGAATGAAGAGGGCAATCCCGGTGGACACGTGAGATGCCGGGGCAGAGCCGGGCGTGATGATGCGGTTCCGCCTGGTTTAAAACCACAGGCAATGCATACCTACATTGCCCTAACGTGGTTTTGCAATCCCTTAGAGCAACCCTTGACGATTTGCTTTTCTCTGATTACTGACCCCTGGCAAACGGCTTCCGGCATTCTCTGGCGTACTGACCCCTGGGAAACGGCTTCCGACATTCTCTCATGTACTGACCCCTGGCATACGTCTTCCGATATTCCCTGGTATCGTAAACTCTGGTTTCGCCATGTTTTCCCACACTGGGCTAAAACATTTCGCACGCTTAGCTAAAACATTGCCCACGCTTGGTTGCACAATTTCCAGCATAGGGAGATATATATATATATATATATACTGACCACTTATAAGGATCGGAGGCAAAGGATAGTGTGCTGCATGCGAGGATCATTTACCCAATCCTGTTGGAGAACGTAACAAGGATACATTGGGATTTTTCTCTTTTCTCGTTTTCAAGTATGTCCTGGGTGGCGAGTATGTACCGTTAGATGTCTTGCCCAAGGATACTTACTGGAGAGGTGCTCTTGTCCATCAAATACACAAGTCTCCACTGTGAGATGACTGGGGGTCCATTGGACCCCTCTATTTCCATTTTCTACACCCTCTATTACCGTTTTCTGCAGTAGGAAATGAACAGAGGGGGATTGGGGAGTGAGATGATAGGCTTCTCTAAAGTAATGTGTTTTCAGAGACTTCTTGAACTGGGGAGACGGGGAGAGTCTGTTACGGGGGAAGGAGTTCCAAAGAAAGGGGGCAGCTCAGGAGAAGTCTTGAAGGCGGAATTTGGGGGTGCAGGTACGTGAAGCCTATGGCATCAGATCATTGGCACAGCAAAATGGTTGGGATGGGTTGTACCTGTTTATAAGGGAGTAGATGTAGTCAGGGGCGCGGTTATGGAGAGCTTTTTATGAGAGCACCTGTATTTTGAATTTGATTCTATAGCAGATGGGAAGCCAGTGTAGAGATTGACAAAGGGGCGAGGTGCGTTGGGTGAGCCTGGCACAGGCATTCGTAAGAGCCTGCAGAGGGAGAATCTGGGATCTCCTAACGCCATAGAGAGGGCGGTTACAGTAGTCAAGGTGGGAGATAAGTGCTTGGGTGAGCATTTTAGCAGAGTCCTGATTAAGACCGGAGCGGATGTGTGCAATGTTTTTTTAGGTGGAAGTAGTAGGATTTGGTTAGTGACTGAATGTGAGGAGTAAAAGGAGTGATCAAAGTCATTATTCATAAACCACAGGCCTCTAAACACTAACAAACATTTTAGTGTTTGTAACTTTTGGTTAAAATTTTTATATTTTCTCAGAAAAATGCAGTAAAGGGTTACCATCTCAATGGTTTTATTTTTTACTTTTCCTTAACAAATGTACCCCTTAGAATATATAACCATATGGTTTGGTTGATAAAATATGAAAAAATAATTTTACACGCTCTAAATGACTAAGATCTGAATGGAAATTTACATTTTGTATCGCATGCTGACGGGACATGACATATACACATTAGTGCTGCAACTAATGATTATTTTCATCGATTAGTTGGCCGATTACTTTTTTTATTAGATTCATCGGATAAAAAAAGGTTAACTTAAAAGGAACATTAGATAAAAAAAATCAACCCCTGCCTCCCCCGTTTTTTCATAAACCATTTGAGTAGTGTACCTAACTTTCGTACATACATACGCAAACTGCTTAGTTTTTACACATAAGGTACATGAACATCTGATCACAATGATGGCTTGATGCTGTGTGTCAAGGACGAGCGCCGCGGCGAAGGAGGCGCCGGGTTAAACAAATCACTATCTGTCTACACTAGACCTAAAATAATGACTACGTGGCCCACACTCCCCCGCACACGCTTGCCTAATGGTCACGGCAACTCCTTCACTCCTGAAGGGCACGCAACGTGATGAAGTGGCCACAGGGTTGCAACGCAGTATCCGTCTACACTCGACCTGGAGTACTGACTACGTTGCCCATAATCCCTGTACCCACTTTCCTTATACTGTTCGTCACACTGCCACCACAAACCAACTTTTTACCCAAGATGCTTACCGTCTGAACCAGAGCCAGTTTGAGACTCTGGTTATGCACCCCACAATAGAAAACAGTCCAGACGACTGACTGCACCCCAACTCACGTTTGGTAGATCAACCCGAGCTAAAAAAAAAATCCCTGGATCAACCCAGTCTTTTTGATTAGCGGGGTTTGAATAACAGGCAGAAGCAGATCTTAATAAATTTTATATTTATTATGATAAACAAAAAATGATATATCCTAGTTCATTTGGTTACAGAAAAGATAGATATGATAATAATTACACACACAAGCTGAAAAATAAAAAGGGTTAAAACACAGAACTTACTCACACGTCAGCAAGCTAAAGGGACATCTGTGACCCCCTGAGGCTGGAGATTGGAAAAACCGGCAAATTCACACTTGCGTGACCCCAAAAAGAATAAGCCAAAGAGCACATGCTTGTCTCAGAATATATAGATTTTTACTGTTACTCCAAGGTACAGCCCATAGATGGTACAGCCCGCCCACTACTTTTCCCACAATCCCCCTTGCTGTTATTTCGTGGGCATGCTAAGTTCACTTCTTATTTAATTTAATTCACAGAAATAATAACAATTATCAAAAGATTGTCTCTAGCTATCAATGGATATTCCCGCTTCTTTAATCTATGTGATCATTTACAAAGTGTTGCCACTGGGTCTGGGAAACACTCTTTGGGTGTGAATTGTTGGGACAATGTGGGGAAGGGACAAGGGAGATTCCATTTGACCAAATGGGGTAATTTCCCCCCTTATCATGCAGATAAAAGAAGACTTATTCACCTAGTACTCTACAATAGCCTGTGATATCCCTTCAAAAGGAGCGCAGTAGCCCACAAAGAGTCAAAGGCCATTAACATTTCAATTACGTCCTGGAACATGCCAGAAATTTAGGCTTATCTGGGCAGCTGCGCTGTATTGTCAATTTATGTACAGAAGTATTACCAGTCCTTTAGGGCAATTATTTATAGATATACAAACATATCTATGTATCTAACTGTGACACTGTGTGCGGAGCTTAAGCCCATCTCTGCTTCTCCCCAAACGAACACTGCTATGAGTGCTCAGATAGACATGATGATGTCATTATGAAAGCGGGGTGAGAAGGGGAGCACTCCACGCATCCTAACCAATTTAATAAGCTAAAGTGGTCTGGGTGCGTAGTGTCCCTTTTAAAATAATTTCATGAACATACTGAGCGGGACGAGGATCCGGAGTTGGAAGGGAGTGAGTTTTGGCAAGGCATTTTACAAAGTGGGCTCGGGTTTGGGCAAAATGCTGGACCAGAGTGTGGGAGGGAGTTTGTGGGAAGGGACCAGACCAAAGGGAGAGAATGGCAACTCCAGATCAAAGAGGAGGTGACAGGGAGGGTGGGCTAGTGGCACAGGACTCCAGCTTCAAGTAAGGATAAAACACCAGTGGTTCATTGCCCATACCCAGTGGTAGTAGTATCCCAGGGATTGTGCTATAGCTGCTACAGTTGTAAACTGAACAAAAACACACTGGTTATGTCTGACATAACCCTAGAACTAAATCACAGAGTAATGCAGTCAAGCACGTCTTCTGCAATCAACCCTTGAAGCAGAGTCTGAGGTTATTACCATTTAACTCAGTCTGTGTCATGCCCCATGGCAGCAACCATCCTGACACCCCCCTGGTGGTACATTTCCTGCCCTGCAACCTGCATCCAGCTGTCATGTTCCATCCTTGGAACCCCTGAACCTACATTCAGCATTCATTCTCTGCAACCAGCTTTCATCCTGGAACCCCCCTGGTGGTATACTTCATGTACTGGTTACAAACAGTTTAATCACAAAACACACGTGACTCAAACACAAAATAAAGGCGCCACGCCCCAGCCAGCACATTGCTGAATCATTACAGCTCCTGTGTGCTTCCAGTGAAGTACTGTTTATTTCTCTGCTCTGCAAAACCTGATTATTCTAGTTCATTTTGTTTTCCCGGTTCCTGCATTTATTTCCACGCTTCCCATCAACTTACAGAATCCAACCTGGTCAGTTTCCTTTATTTTCACCATCCTCCACCCCTACCAACCTGCTTCTTTGTGCTAACTGCATATTGGGTTCATCTTCCCCATATCCCGGTGCCACCCCGGTACCTGGGCCTGACAGTCTGACAGTGTGTGTTGTACACAAATCGATCAATCGACAACTGATTAAGCGATAATGAAAATAGTTGTTAACTATTCTTATTATTGATTAGTTGATTAATACACATACAACATTTCTATTTTGAATCTGACAAGTCTTCTGAAAAGCACATATATAATTTTCTGGGTCCTATAATAATACATGACTTCAAATCGCATTTAAACATGAGGAGCACAAAACGCTCATTTATGTTGTGTCGCCATGATAGTAAACTTTTTGGTGTGGTTTGCATATTATGTATACAACTAGTTGGTGTACATGAACGAACCTTAGTACATGGAGGCAATTTCGCTACTGCCACACGAGTGCTAGCCAATTTAGAAAATTAAGAAACGCGATCCTGCAATTTCACTACTGCCACACAACAGTGCTAGCCAATTTAGAAAATTAAGAATCGCGATCCTGCAACAGTTCCACGGATTTTCCGTGTTCTCTTATTATGTTAGCATTATACCATGTTTGCTTTTATTTGTTCTTTTTTTTAGGATGTTCTTGTATCCAAAACTAAAATAAGATACTATGGAAATTCTCTGCAGCATAGAGTTAAAAATCGGTTGTGGCAAACAATCTTGGTACTTATTCCTAAACTTCATCAGGTAATCAAAAATATGTGTATAGATATTTTGCTATTTTTCTTTAACTTTATATAAGTACTCTAAATAATACAAGTAATGGCATTTAAGTATGACCTTTAAAGTATTCTTAAATGTGATCTAGTGGGAAACAGATTAATATAGTGAGCAAAAGCAAAGTTTATGAGAGTACTGAGAACTGGCAGCAGCATTAAGAGTCTGCTCTACAGTGAGCTAAATCCATATGAGACCTGAGCTGGGATAGTCCGAAGGGCAGGCCACCTATGCAATTGGTTGTTCTCAGTGCTCTTACAAATCTGTCCACTATGAGTCTAGAGCAGTGTTTCCCAACCCTGGTCCTCAAAGTATCTATAACAGGCCAGATTTTAAGGATTACCTTGTGGAAATGCAGACTGATTACTACAATCACTGAGCCGCAAATCATATCACCTGTGCTGTGCTGTAGAAATTGGGCAAACATAGCCTGATGTGTGTACCTGAGGACCTTGGATGGGAACTACTGGTCTAGAACAGTGTTTCTCAAACCTGTCCTCATGACCCCCTAACAGGTCAGATTTTGCAGATCACCATGAGGAGATGCAGACTGAATCCTGCATATCACTGAGCAGCAAATCATATCACCTGTGCTGTGCTTCAGCTATCTGCCAAACCTGGCCTGTTAGGGGGTCCTTAGGACAGGTTTGAGAAACACTGGTCTAGAAGATAATTCCTGATGAAGCCTTACAAAGCTGAGACAATCGGGATGGTGATTCCTCTCATGCAGAGGAGGTTGCTTTGGTATTTCTGTATTGGCCGTTCTTTGTGGGTCCAAACAGTCTTGTTTACATATGGCATTGCTTTCTCTGTAATGATGCCATCAAGCTAAAAAAGGGGCAGGCCACATATGTCTCTGCCCGTTAACAGGGCTCTCATAAACTTATTTTTGTTCACTTATTCATATAAACAACTTGTATCAATGCTTTATACCTTGAAAATTAGAAAATATAACCTATTGTTTCATACATGGTTTAAACAGGACTTTGTATCTAAAATCATTGAAAGGATTTTCCAAGCTGGACTGAGTAACAATCAAGCATCTGTAAAATATTTAATAGAATGGGTAATCATACTTATTCTTCACAAACATCCTACATTTCTTCATCAGTTCTGGAATTGCTTTTGCTATGTAAGTATAAAATGAAATATGATATATATGAAAATGTATCTTTACATTATTCTAAAAAGGAAAAGTTTTTTGGAGGATTAAGGCTAGGGTCAGACGAACGCATTTTTCACGTTGTCCGTGAAAAAGTGTGTTCGAACGAATGGACGTATTTTTTCATGGAATACGCGATAGCGGTCATACGATTCGCATTTTCGTCCGTGATTTTGTATGGTTATCAATAAAACACTTTTTGCATCTGGACGTTATGTTGGCCGGACGTGTGCAGCGTCTGACGTCTCCCAATCACGCAAACACGCCGCTATGCGGACGCAGCGCACTCTGTACGTCAGTAGTAGCGGTTTGACGTTCTAGAAAAAATGCGTTTGTTTGCCACTTGCGTTGCGCGGACGAACATTCGTGCGGCCGTTCGTCGTCTGTTCCCCGGCATTGGACGTCATTTGCTGCTAGCACGGCTGTGATTTCGTGCGGCTAAACGCACGTTAAAACTGCTTTCGTCTGACCTTAGCCTTAGAACTTGATAATATTTAGGATTTAGAACTTGATAGTATATATATATATAAGTCTCTATAAGTTCACGTTGAAGTTGAATTTAAGGTTTTATTTCAGCTATAAATGCAAGTACTTGTTGAGCTATCACATTGTCTGTTTAACTTTGGCATTCTTATCCTCCAGACTGAAGAGAAACTTAAAACAAGTGTTTGCACATTTTTGTCTGTGTTGCCTCACTTTGACGTGGTTCTTGAAAAAGTTTCAGATAAGGTATGAAAAACATTAAGATTTTTTGTTTAATTATGCTACAAACCCAAATTCATACACAAGTCTAATATCCTGAGTTTAATCCAGAAGAGATTTTTAAGCCATAATAATTTCATGTAAACACCATGACATGTTTCCATTAACATTTAAAAATTACATTATATATAATATATATTTGTATCCCTTATCCAAAATGACTGGGAACAGATTTGTTTTGGATTTTGGAATATTTGCTTATGTTATAACTTAATGTTGGACCCAAATCTATTCAAGAATTTTTTTTTTTCCATATACTGTACACATAGCCTGAAGGCAGGGCTTTTTTTATACCGGTACTCAATCGGCAGGGTTGACACTCCTCCAATAAAATGCAGAGGACGTCTGTCTCCAGCCCATCGTCAAAGTTTGGCGCAAATCATGGACTTCTCCCGCAGGGGGCTGACGTCTTGGATGTCAACCCAACCTGCAGGACCTCCCCCCACCCATTGATGTCATCGGCATGGGCATGATGATGTCAGAAGCTGGAATACCCCCCCCCCCTTGTTGTGAAGCTCTGCTATAAGCATGGGTGTGTTTTGGTGTACATAGTTTGAGGGGTGGCAGCAGCATTTTATCATTGGACCCAGGCAACCCAATGTCGTAGCCTGGCCCTGGCTTTCTTCAATGACTGCATGCTGGTGTGCGTCCTCTAGTATTAGGCTGCATTTGAACGTACGCCATCTTTTCATGGGCTGCTCAGTGGCTGGCGATTTATGATGCTTCATAGTGAGAACCCCCACCTTTTTTCTGAAAAAAAATAATATAAAACTTACCTCCGTGCAGTGTTTTTAATGATATTTTTAATAATTTTGTTCTCCTTCACATGAGGTCAAATGTGGAGTTTTACACTTGTGTATGTTAAACGATATATCTCACACGAAGAAGAATGCAAAGTCTCTGAATGCATGCACAGTGGTAATTTAAAGAGAGCTTGTCATTTTGGTCCTTGGCAGGTCTTTCATCAGGGTACACGCATAAAAAAAACCTAACAGACATTAACAGGTCTATTCACTAAAGGGTGAAGTCTGGAGAATTGGTAGGGAAAATGAACAATCTAAACCAAATAGCCAATTTGGAAAGTGAAATATATGGGAGAATTTTTCTAGTTTTGCTATTTTGACCTAGATTTTCACCTATAGTGAATTAGACCTGTAAATAATATAGTACTGGGAACGCAAGGATTGGCATCCTCATGGGTCTTCCATGACCTCACCATGATGTATCGCCTCAAAGCCACAACCCAACACCAAAGTGTAATATGCAAAAACACAAACCGAGAAAAATATACAAACAGCCATTGTAGCAAAATATAAATACTAAACAAAAACATAAAATAGAGAAGCAAATCTTCTTCGGCATACTACATAGATACACTGAAAAAATAAAACACTCATACGGATTGTGACGGAAACCTCACTCTTTCTGTCTGTCCTGACTCTCCAGATACCCCCTTTCCAAGATCAGCCCGACCTCTGAGTTGCTTGGAGCTCAGTGCCTCGAGCAGCCTGATCTGCAGCTCCAGACCTGCTGGGTCTGAACCTCTGCCTTGGAGCCTCTTTTGATTTCCAGAAGGCCGCTCTGTGCCTTCTGAGATTGAGTGTAGTGTAGCGTAGCTGAAGGAGACACCAAACGAGCTGTATTTTCCAACAGGATGCTCTCTCTCTTTATGGAAGATTTCACCGGGATATTTATACAAAATACAGCAATGCACATTCAAACTTCCCGCCCACCCCAACAGTTCTGATTGGTTGGTTCCAAGACCACTGCAGGCTTCCTTCAGGTCCTCTTCAGTTATAATTTGCATACCAAATGGCGAACATGTACTATAATTTGCATACAAAATGACGAACATGTACCTAAAGTCTCTAACTACATTATGTCAGATATTTACAATAAACATTCTTTAGCCTTTAGCTCACACAACATTTACATAATCTATTGTTCTAACACATCAGATTAAGGACAAACACTATCCCAGACTTCTTGAATCAAACATGCAGCCAGATAAGGGGAAAAGCCATTTTGCATAAATTACACAGTAGTCAAGCTTGTTTACCGGCTACACAAAAATACATTTACCTACAGAAATAGAAGTATATTTAAAACTAAATCTACACAATTTACACTACATTTAAACTAAAACCAAGCAATGTAAAATATATTTAAAATCACACGATATAAATGAACATAAAGTATTTCCCAAGGCCTATGTCTTTTGGGGTTTTCGCCATGGGAAATAAAAGTCTTGGTTTGATGCGGGGAGCGCTATGTCAGTTCCATGACACAGATATCAGGGCTACAAAGCATTACCCCTGTGAATAGACTGCATCTTTAGAAAATCATGTCAGAAAGTTCTAAAAAATTTTTTTTAGAAAAATTACAGTAATAATCTGATGGCCCTTGCTGGGCTATCACCCACTACAGAATGTCTCAAATGCAGGCACTCCCCGGCTGACCTCTGGCATTGTCTGTGGTCATGCCCCTTCATCCAACCATTTTGGGACTCTGTCCGTAGGTTTAGTTCCATGGTCCTTCGTATTACAGCCCCCCGTCACTCCCGAACAGCCATCTTCAACCTCCTCGCTCCCACCCCAACCCACCCCACCCCCTTTCCAAATGTCACCGGTTCTGGCTGGCCTTGTTAGTGGTATAAAGGCCTTTCTCTCGCACTGGGTTTATCCCACTCTCCCCGCCTTTTGCATTGGTGTATGATAGGATCTACTTTGTTTTTGGTTGCCCAGGTAGACTCCTCCTTACACCAGGAGGACAAAATCATGAAATTTTTCCTAAACTGGTCACCTTTTATTGCGGCCCTCCCTGACGACACGAAGGCCTCATTACTTAATGTATTTTTCTGCGCCCCCTGGTATTCCCTGCAAATGTTGAGAGGTTCCCCACCGGTCCCCTCTACACCCCCAGATTCCACATTACACCAATTCCTGGCCTCTACTGATCCTACACCTGCAGCTACTCCTTTTGATCTTGTAGGTGACAACCCAGTGCGCTCTGCCTTGGCCCTGTCCCGCTGACTGCTCACCCCCTGACTTCCTATGGCCCTCGGGAGGGGCATTATCCCCCATACTATGTTTGTCACCACCTCAGTTACGCCTTTCTTTTTTTTGTTCATGTCTCACTGTTCATAGTTTCAACTCTTCTGTACCACAATTGAACCGACAATAAACATATTTTGAAAAAAAATTACAGTAAAATTATAATCTGTATTCCATAAAATCTAAAAGGCAATTTAATATTAGGAATACATTAATGAAACTGTTGGATTGTATGCAAATATAGCCCACTTTTCCAAGCTTCGTTATCCTATCAAAATAAAAATACCAAAGAAGCATAAATTGTTTATATTTGCATATGTTTTTTGGGCATTACGGTTTGCTGTTGGGTTGTGGCTTCGAAGCTAAGTCTTGTGAAGTCATAGCATCCCCAAATGGAAGTTGACCCTCGATTTCATGTTACTATGTTATTTAAAGTCTATTTGTCTCGTCGTGTTTCTCCCGAGGACTGAAACCAGGGATGCACCGAAAATTTCGGCCACCGACACATATTGGCCGCAAGTGATCTTTTCGGCTTCTGGAAATGCAGCATGCAATGATCGCTGGAGGCTCCAGGTGGCACTGTGATGGTACCGGAGCCCGGCGCTGCCTCTACACAGGAGGAAAAAAGTAAATAAATGTAGTGATGGGAAGTCTGGCTCTTTTAGGTGACTCTGTTCATCATGGGATGGTCATCTCAAAGAATTGGCTCGTGAACCGATTCATTTGAGTCACTGTTTAAAACTTGCAGAGGGGAGGGGGAGTGAATGACCAGTAACTGCTCCTCTGGCTCTGGGTCACTCCGTGCACTGCTGCTCACTTATGTAATGTATCAATTTTGTTTAGAAGAGGAGGAATCATGTTCAGGAGTAAATTAACTCTCTGTGGTCCAAAACCATGGCATGCCCTGAGATTAATCTGCCAACACTGCGCTGATACACATGAGCATAAACCTACACAGAATGAAACACACACTGACCCAAGTTACAGACAAAATGGGCGCCATCCGGAATGGCCGCGTGAGTGAGGAGCTCCGCTTAGACTCCAGCACTACATGGCTATCTTGAACACGCTGACTGGCCATGGGGAAAACAAACTAGAGCCCCGGCACGCTGAAGCCCCAGGGACCCGATCGGGCAGCAGATACCCCATCCCTGCGCCGGTTCTTAATCGGACCCACTGATCTCCCGGCAGGGCCACCTGACAAGATGGCGGATGAGGTGGGAACACAGGCCAAAAATTCATCTGTTTGGTATTTTAAAGGACATTTCTTGCATTTTAAAGGACACTTTTTATACCTTAAAGGACACCTTTCACATTTTACCTCTATTTAATCAGTTGTTCATTTAACCAACTGCTCACTGTTTCATGCGCCGTATGGTCTTGTTTATCCTTCTGTCTTAATCTTGGCACGTATTTTGGTTGTTTTTTATGTGCTTTTTACCATACTTAGGCAGCAATTAATTATTTATTCACATAGCACTTTAATTAACTTAAATTAACAAGCGCCCACACTGTATAGTGTATACTCGTATACACACTTTTTTAATCAAAAATTAATGTGGTTGGCCCAAGAAGTGTCTACATCGGTTCTGCAACTGCGTTCTACCCAACATCGCAACATGGCCCTCCACCTAGCGGACCTGGATAACAGAGGATGCTGCAATAATCTTAGGATACGTGGATTACCGGAAATGGAGACGTCTGCTGATCAATTAACGGGTATGCTTTCCTCAATTTTCAATTCGCTGCTGGACAGGCCTGATTCCACGACCATTGATTTTGTCCGGGCTCATAGAGCCCTCAGACCTCGAGGCCTTCCTGGGAGCCCACCAAGAGACACGATTTGTTGTCTATATGTTTTTAGCCTTAAAGAAGATATACTACGTAAAGCACGGGAGGCTACACAGTTCTCTTATGTCGCCGGCGAGCCTGTCTTACAGATGTGCCTTAAAGCCCTTCACTTCGCTTCTACGTGCCCAACAACTACGGTGCTGCTGGCACACGCCGACCGGCCTGGCGGTCCTCTCCGATCAAGGCACTCATATCTTGCAGTCCCTGGAAGATGTAGCAACCTTAACGACTGACCTTCAACTACCACTGGTACAGTTTGACTGGCCAGACCCTCTTGCACTGTATAATCAGGCCACCCGTGGCTCACGCCAGACTCCTTCCACAACGGCCTGGGAGAAATTGCAGGCAAGCAGGGAGACACACTGGCTCTCAGATGTAAACTGGAGTCGCCCGACTCTCATTACTGGACTTTACCTGGCTGGATTTATGTTCCCGGCTCTGCCGTTGGACCCTACTGGACAGTTACATGTCGACCAGGGAATACGCAGTGCCTTGGTATGTTGCTCCCTTTTATTTTTGCATTTTCCGTTTTTTCACGTAGGACTGCCAGCAGACCTGGTTGATATTTGTGGTCGGCTTACACATGCCTGGATTGCCCCTTGTTAAGAGTTCAATGTTTCCTATGCCTCAGCCGCCTCTTACATAGCCCTGTTACCTGATCATTTACAGGGACTATTTTTCCTTTTTTTTGATCATGCAGAAGGGTCTTTCCTCCACATGGAACCCGGTTAGGTTCACCCGTGCTATTAATGCAAGCCTTAAGCCTCCTACTTACACATGCGCTTGCCGAAAATGTTTTAATTTACTGCTTTAGGAGTCGTTATGCTACTCCTCTCTGTTTGATTTCTCATTTATTGTATTATTTGTCAGTTCCGCCTGGTGCCCAATTGCGTACCCTGCCGAGGTAGGCAGCTTTGTAGAGTGCGGTCGTCATCTGGTGTTTTCCGGTGCCATTAACGCACCCGCCGCTCATCACCTCCCTTGTTTTCTGTTCCTTTTCCCTTTCCTCCCCCCCCTTGAGGATTTAGATATGACAAATGTCCGCGGCCCACTGCTGACACCTGCGGATTTAATCCTTGTTTCCTTTAATGCAAATGGTCTAAATGTTCCTGAAAAACATTCCCATGACAGTTACACACAGTTACACAGTCTGAAAAAAGACATGCGTCCATCGGGTTCAGCCTCTCCCACATAACCTACTGCTGTTGATCCAAAAGAAGGCAAAAAACCCAGTCTGAAATATGCAACATACCGGGAAAAAATTCCTTCTTGACCCCAGAATGGCAGTCAGATTTCTCCTTGGATCAAGAAGCTTTTACCCACATATTAAATATTATAACCCTTAATATTCTGTGTCTGCAAGAAGTCATCCAGTCGTTTTTTAAAAGTCTGTACAGACTCTGACCCAACCACCTCAACAGGCAGAGAATTCCACAGCTTTATTGTTCTCATTGTAAAATAACCCTTCCTATGCTTTAAGATAAATTTTCTTTCTTCCAGTCTAAATGGATGACCCCTTGTCCTATGTATAGACCTGTTAATGAATAGGTTATCAGACAATGGTTGATAATGGCCCCGTATATATTTATATAAGGTTATCAGATCCCCTCTAAGGCGCCGTTTCTCTAAACTAAACAGGTTTAAGCTTGTTAGTCTTGCCTCATAACTTAACCCTTCCATTCCCCTTAATTTAGTTGCCCGACTCTGCACTTTTTCTAACGCTATAATATCTTTTTTTAAGACAGGTGCCCAAAATTGCACAGCATATTCAAGGTGCGGCCTGACCATTGATTTATACAGAGGCAAAATTATGTTTTCATCCCGTGAGTGAACTCCCTTTTAATGCATGCCAATACTTTGCTGGCCTTGGCAGCTGCTGTTTGACATTGCACATTGTTAATTAGTTTGAAGTCTATGATTATTCCCAAATCCTTCTCCTGCTTGGATTTCCCTATCTCCGTACCATTTAGGGTATAAATTACTTGCGTGTTCTTCACTCCAAAGTGCATAACTTTGCATTTATCTAGATTAAATCTCATCTGCCATTTAAGTGCCCAGTCCCCCAATTTATCTAAATCCCTCTGCAGCGAATTAACATTCTGCTCACATTGTATTACTTTTCCTAGTTTTGTGTCATCTGCAAACACTGATACATGACTTTCAATGCCTATCTCAAGGTCATTTATAAATAAATTGAATAGTATTGGTCCTATAACAGACCCCTGAAGGACACCGCTTACCACTGGTGTCCATCTTGAAAATGTACCATTTATGACCACTCTCTGTACCCTATCTTTTAGCCAGTTTTCTATCCAAGAACAAGTATTTTCATCTAGACCATTTTTTCTCAATTTAAATAGTAACCTTTTGTGTGGAACTGTGTCGAAAGCTTTGGCAAAATCTAAGTAAATCACATCCACTGCAACCCCCTGATCTATACTTCTACTTACTTCCTCATAGAACGTAATTAGGTTAGTCTGACATGATCTGTGTTTCATGAAACCATGCTGATTTTTGCCAATTACATTATACCTCCCAATAAATTCCTGAATATTATCCCTTAGTAACCCCTCAAATACTTTCCCAGCCACAGATGTTAAGCTCACAGGTCTATAATTCCCAGGCACAAATTTTAAACCTTTCTTAAATATAGGGACCACGTCAGCTTTTCTCCAATCCTCTGGTACTATTCCTGAAAGAAAAGAATCTTGAAAGATTAAGAATAGAGGTTTACATATTTCAACACATAGCTCTCTCAGTACTCGTGGGTGAATTCCATCAGGCCCTGGGGCTTTATTCACATTCACATTGTTTAATTTCTGCAAAACCTTGTCCTGAGTCAACCAGTCACTTTGTATTAGTAAGTTTTTATTAATGAATTTCATGTCTCCTGTTATAGGTTTCTCTTTGATAAATACTGAAGAAAAATAATCATTTAAAATTTCTGCCTTATCCTGATCTTCCGTTAATAATAACCCTGACTCAGATTTTAGTGAACCTACATTTTCACTCTTGGTTTTTTTAGAATTTATGTACCTAAAGAATCTTTTAGGGTTGGTCTTGCTCTCTTTGGCTATTTCTTTTTCATTTTCTAGTTTAGCCCATCTAATCGCATTTTTACATGCTTTATTGGCTGCTCTATATGCTTTATAGGATGCCTCAGATTTATCAACTTTAAAAGCTTTAAATGCCTTCTTTTTATTTTTCATTTCCTTAGTTACCTTCCTACTAAGCCACATTGGTTTCAGTCTGTTTCTTTTATATTTATTAACCAGTGTAATATATTGTGACGTGTATTTTTCTAGTTTTAGTTTAAAGATATTCCACTTATCCTCAGTGGTTTTCCCGTGAAAGAGTTTCTGCCAGTCAATGACATTAAGAGCTTCCTTTATTTTAATAAAGTTGGCCTTTTTAAAATTATATGTTTTAGCATGCCCCTTATGAATGTGTTTTTTTGAGTTAATTTCAAAAGTCACCATATTATGGTCACTGTTTCCCAACTGTTCCTTTACATTAATTTGAGAAAAGATCCACATTATTTGTTATAACCAGGTCCAGACAGTTATCCTCTCTAGTTGGTGTTTCTACCAGTTGTGACATGAAGGTATCATTTAAAATGTTCAGAAACCGGATTCCCTTTGCAGAATTACTAGTCCCACTATCCCGATTAATGTCCGGGTAATTAAAATCTCCAATAATTAAAGTGCTACCATGATGTGCAGCCTTCCTAATTTGTTCTAACAGTTGTTCTTCCTCATCATTATCTATATTAGGTGGTTTATAGCATATGCCAACCAATAGTTGACTTCCCTGTTTATACCCCAATGAATTATTTACCCATAAGGATTCCACATTTCCCTCATTGCTTACCAGTTGTGTAATATTAGGCTTTAAATCCTGATTTACATATAAACACACTCCACCCCCTTTCTTATGTTTCCTATCCTTTCTAAACAATGTATAACCGTTTAAGTTTACAGCCCAGTCATGCGTTTCGTCCCACCACGTTTCTGTTATTCCTATTATGTCGTATTCCTTAGTGTATGCTATTACCTCTAGTTCCCCCATCTTGTTATTGAGGCTCCTTGCATTAGCAAGCATACATTTAATGTTGTCTCTACCCACACATGCTGAATGCGACTTTACATTACATGCCACCACTGTTCTGACATTACCCATCCCCCCGGCTCCACCCCCCTTAGTCCGAACTGAAACCCTTCTGCTATCTGTTCTGTCTCCATTTTGTAAGATACTGTATCCCTCCCCCCCTTCCACTAGTTTAAAGTCTCCTCCAACCTTTTAACCATCTTATCCCCTAGCACAGCAGACCCTCTTCCATTCAGGTGCAATCTATCACGACTATACAGATTGTACCCCAGTGCAAAATGAGCCCAGTGCTCTAAAAACCCAAAGCCCTCCTTCCTGCACCAAGCTTTAAGCCACGCATTGACCTCCCTGATCTCCCGCTGCCTTTCCACTGTAGCACGTGGCACAGGTAGGATCTCAGAAAATACTACCTTGGAGGACCTCTTCTTCAGTTTACTTCATAATTCCCTGAAATCATTCTTCAGGTCCTTCCATCTTCCTCTTACTTTGTCATTGGTACCAATATGGACCATGACAGCTGGGTCATCTCCAGCCCCTCCCAACTCTGTCAACCACATGCCTAACACGGGCACCCGGCAGACAGCAAACTGTCCGGTTAAGGCGATCAGCGCGACAGATTACCCTATCTACTCTCTTAATAATAGAGTCCCCTACCACCACAACCTGTCTAGGCTTACTTGCCCTCTTTATCCCTCCCTTACTTGGTGGGCTGATCTCCCTGCTGTTAGAGGGAGCAGCCTCCTCCAGTACTGCTACACCTGAGCTGCTGCACCCAACATCTTCGCTCAAAGGGGCAAATCTGTTGGTGTGCGCAAGATCAGGACTAGCCAACCTTTTCCTCTTCCCTCCCCCTCTGCTACCACGTGTCACTGACACCCAGCTACCAACCTGTTCCCCGGTTAACTCCACTCCTCCCACACCCCTAGATTCCTCAACTATACTTTGCTCTGTGAGAAGCAGGCTCCTTTCAAGATTGTCAATCTGCCTCAGCGTTACGATTTGCCCTTCCAGATCTCCAATATGAGCTTCCAGAAGAGCTACACGTTCACACCTGCTACAGAGATATGGACCCTGGAAGGATTCCTCCAGACATGCATACATGCAGCAGGATGTGCACTGGGTCAAACTTTCAAGCTTGCTAACACTCATACCCACAACAAGAGAGCAAATATATATCACAATTTGTACCTGTTATTTGAACTCCTGTTTTTAACTCCACTTGAAAATAGCCCACTTAGGAGTAGACCACTGACAAGCCCTTGTGAGCAAGCTCAGTGAGCTGCCATTGAGTTTATGTAGCCATACAAGTGAAATCACCTGACAGGCTACACGCCCCCAATTAACAAGCCACCAGCTACTCAGGGAAAAAAAAGCACAACAGAAAAAAAAACATCAGAAAAAAAAAAACTAAGAAATTAAACAAATTGATAAACCAGAGATTTCTCTCCCTCTAGAGATACAAACCACAGACCAGTACAGGTAGAATTCCTGTTTTTAACTCCACTTGAAAATAGCCCACTTAGGAGTAGACCACTGACAAGCCCTGCGAGACTTTCGATCCCAGAAGGCCTCAGTAGTGTTTATACAGGATACCCTTTTTCAGGATGGGAAGGCACCTACTCTAACAAACTCTTACTACCCCTCAGTCTTCTATAGTCATAATATTGAGGCTAAAGCTAAGGGGACCTCAATCCTGTTTCATAGGTGTATCCCGTTTCAGTTACTGCACTCCGTGACTGATGTGGGAGGACGCTTTGTTTTCATTAAGGGTCGGATCTTAGATCAGGTTTACACTTTTGCCAACTGCTGTGCCCCAAGCACAACACAAGTTCATCTCCGCCACACTACGCATACTCAGGGACTTTGCTGAGGGTATAGTTGTGATGGGAGGTGACCTGAACATGCCTTTAGAACCATCCTGGGACACGTCCGCGGGCTGCGCATCAGCCCCATTGCACATTTTACGCTCCTGTCGTAACTCCTTGCTTGCATCTCGATTTTCAGATTGCTGGCGCACATTACACCCCACGGGCAAGGATTTTTCATTTTACGCGCACTCCTTCTAATCTTATTCCAGGATTGACTATCTATTTCTCCCTCAATACCATATTTCTGCCCTGCGCAGTGTCACGATAAGTACTGCCACATGGTCTGACCACGCACCGGTGTCCATCACATAACACTCCCCCATGTTCAGGCCGACTGCGCCTACTTGGCGCCTTAATGGCTCCCGCTTATCTGACCTGCTTGTGGCTGAGGAGGGACGGCAGGTCCTCCAGTATTTCTTTGAGGAGAACGCCTCAGGTGAAGTGGCCTCGCCAATAGTATGGGAGGCGCATAAATGCGTGATCAGAGGATACTTCATCCTGTAAGGGCGCTGAACAGGCTAAACGTCGTACAGCTGCTATACGAGACCACCACCAACAGATATCCCAGACCACAAGCGGGAAGGTAACCCTGACACCATGGCCCACCTAACTGAGCTGCGAAGATCTTTAACTGCACTTCTAAACTTGACCTACCATAGATCATATATGCGCTTGAAGGCCCTTTTCCATCTACACGGGAACAAAAGTGGGAGACTGTTAGCACGAATGATAGCTAAAAAACGCTCGGCTAGATACATCGCTAAATTGCACGATACACAGGGCGTAACGCAAAGATTGTCGGCAAAATTACTTCAGATTTGTACGGGACTATTACAATGCGCTCTACGACCTTCGGGGGACCACTGGCTCCCAGAATCAGGCCCGCAAACGCTCTGACATTACGGCCTATTTGGTTAAATACTCCCCTAAACGACTATCCTGTCAAACATCTGATCTCTTTGATCGCCCTTTAACCATAGAAGAATTGGCCTTGGCGCTTAAATCCTCTAAAACTGGCAAAAGCCCTGGCCCAGATGGTCTCCCCATTAGATATTATAAAGTCTACGCAGCAACTCTCTCTCCCCATCTCCTGATGGCCTATAACGACTTGGCAGAAGGGCACTGTCTTCCTCTCAGACCTTGAGTGCCAATATAACAAGACTACCAAAAGAAGGCAAGGATACTGACCTTTGCTCCAGCTACAGACCCATTTCTTTATTGAATTGTGATCTGAAGCTGTTCGCGAAGGTTCTGGCTGAGAGGCTTAAACCTTTCCTTCCTACTCTTGTCCATGCGGACCAAGTGGGGTTCGTCCCTGGCCAACAGGCCCGGGACAACACCATGCGAACCCTTCAGCTCATGCACCACGCTCGCCGCTCATCTCAAGCACTGGCGCTCCTATCCACGGATGCGGAGAAAGCTTTCGATAGGGTGGACTGGGACTTTATTTCCCTTTCCTTAATGCATGTCGGCCTAGGCCCTAATCTCCGCGCTTGGATAGGAGCGCTATACCGGGATGCAACTGCACGTGTATGTGCCAACGGGGTATTTACGGCCCCATTCACCATTCGTAATGGTACTTGCCAGGGGTGCCCCCTCTCACCGCTGCTGTTTGTGTTGACCTTGGAGCAGTTTTCAGAAGCCATTCGGACGAATTCTAATATAACGGGGGGTTAAGGTGGGTTCTCAGCAACATATGCGGATGACCTCCTGTTTTTTTTGATGGAACCAGAGGTGGCCCTGCCGGAAGTCATGGCGGCCT
This sequence comes from Leptobrachium leishanense, assembly GCA_009667805.1. Classification (NCBI taxonomy): domain Eukaryota; kingdom Metazoa; phylum Chordata; class Amphibia; order Anura; family Megophryidae; genus Leptobrachium; species Leptobrachium leishanense. The sequence continues at coordinate 238,803,566 of CM019066.1, forward strand.
TTAAGGAGTACGGCAGACTTTCCAACCTCAAGATTAATTTCCTAAAATCTCAGATTCTTAATGTCTCGGTCCCTGACTCCAGAGCCCAAGCTCTACAACCGCACTTTGCTTTCACGTGGGTAACCGAAAAAATTAAATACCTGGGCATTTGGCTCTCTTCGCAGGGCTCCCACCTCTTCCAGGATAATTTCCCACCACTCCTTCAAACCCTGCAACGCGACCTAGCTACCTGGAATTACCCACATGGCTCAGCCGCATTGCAGTGGTCAAAATGAATGTCCAACCTCGACTCCTATACCTGCTACAAACGATCCTAATTGATCTTCCCAGGGCGTTCTTAACATCCCTTCGGACTATGGTGGCCAATTATATTTGGAGGGGTAGGCGCCCCAGACTGAGTTACCAGGTACTCACTAGATCGAGAGCAGCAGGGGGATTGGCCCTACCCAATTTTAGTTTATACCATCAGGCCTGTCACCTACAAAGGGTGGTGGAATGGTCAAGGGAAGGGTCAGTTAAATTATGGAGGGCGGTGGAACAGGAACTAGTAGGGAGACCGCTGACGGTCCTTCCATGGTTGATTTAACTGAGGGCAGGAGACTGGCCAGTTCCTCACCATTTGTAAAAGCGACATACGAGATATGGTGCAGGACTGCGACTAAATTCGGCCTTACTTCCTTTCCGTCCCCCATGACTCCGATGATACATAATGGAGACTATCTCCCCGGATTAGATTCCCACTCTGTTAGACGACTGGTCGCAGCCCCCACACCACGCATATTGCACTTTTTCCACGCCTCGACACGCCGACCACTAACTGACTTGATGGAAGACAGACCCATTTCATTCCTCCACTCATTTCATTATGCTCAGATTTGACATTTCCTAGATGGTATCCCCCAGAAACATCAACTGGGACGGCCGCTGCGACCATTTGAGAGCTTGTGCTGCAACACGAGGCCTCTCTCTCATGGTCTGTCGCTGCTTTACTCACTACTTAGGGACACGGCCTCGGACACACCACCACCATACATGGGAAAATGGGAATCCATGTTAAACATTGTACTAACTGATGATCAATGGTCTAAGATCTGTGAACTGACGCATCACTGTTCCACTTCTTCCAGGTCTCAGGAAACAGCATATAAGGTCCTTAGCTTATGGTACCGTACTCCAGACAAAATTTCTTGGTATGACCCACAGGTCCCTGCGCAATGTTGGCGATGTAATGAGGCACTTTGTGTCATGCTCCACATTTGGTGGGATTGTCCAATACTTCGACCTTATTGGTCCAGTATACGTGACATACTTAAAGAATTTACTGATCCCCCACCAGAATTTACCCCGGGTGCGCTGCTACTACATCATGATGATTATCCCATAACCTCGTACAAACGTACACTAGCTATCCGCGTTCTGAATACTGCCAAGGCTTTAATACCCCTTTACTGGAAACAACTCACCCCCCCACCTCTCTCCCTCTGGTTCACTCGCATGGAAGAACTCCATTCTGTAGAGCAGTTAATATACAGCGCATCTGACCGTATGCTCCAATACTCAGCTATCTGGTCTAACTGGATTCTTAGGTCTTCGACCAGTGCCTTCCGGGCGCTACTGGTCCTTCCTGACTAAAATGGTGTTTTTGTCTGGTTCTGACCTCCGAGACAATGGACGAGGCCAATTGATACATAATTATAGTGTTTCCTCTTTCTGTTCCCTCTCCCCCTCCTTCCCTTTAATATATACTGTAGTTTATATTCGCAATGCTGCATCATATGAGACCTGCGTGTCCTTATCCTGCTGTTTATCATTCTCCAGGAACCTGCGAGTTCAGCAATGTTTATTTGTCTATATGTCCTTATTTGAAAACCAATAAACAGATATTTACAAAAAAATTTACAGACAAAAACACACAACACACGGCAGTCCTTACAGTCCCAAAGGGTATATTTTATATGAACCTGTAATGCATTGATACTGAAACGTGTGCGTGCTTTTGCGTTTTGGACAACCTTAAACAAACTCTGTCATGATCACATAATTAACACCTTTATTTCAAATGCTTAGTTGAAAATCCCTCCTTATGTCCCTTTATCTGCATGTCTATGAGAGGAAGCAGTGGGTGGCTGATGCGTCCCAGCCAATCCTGGTCCCAATACTCAGCACAGCCAGCGCAACAGAGTGTTTATATGGAGAATAAGGAAAAAAAGACAGACTTCCAGCGCTGCTTGAAATGGTGCACTAGTGTAGCCACAATTTACTAGGAAAACACAGATAGCAAACGTTTCGGGGATGCAGCCCCTTCCTCAGGGCACTGTACTCTGAGGATGGGGCTGCGTCCCCGAAACGTTTGGCATCTGTGTGTTCCTAGTAAAATGTGGCTGCACTAGTGCACCATTTCAGGCAGTGCTGGAAGTCTGTCTTTTTTTTCCTTTCTCTGGAGATTTTTACCCCTCTTTTTTGGATGCACAGGGGGAGTAGCTTCTTCAAGCAGCAGCTGGTAACTATATACTTTTCTATTTTTTGGGTGATCTAGACACCCAACCCCAGGCTTATTTTTATGTGTAGTTGATTATATGGAGATTGACTGGAAAAGAGGAGCCCACTTCCGTGAGGTTACAATCTAAGTGGGGAAAATAGGAGCCTTCTCCCAACCCAAGAGTTTACTTACACTCTCTAAGATTCGTCCCCTTTCAATAGGCACTTGGTGAATTATCCACGGGCAGAAATCATCAGAAGACATGTGGAAGAGAAATAAAGTTCCAAATTAAGGGATATGCAATCTATAAGAGAGATTAGGAACATCTCATAGTGCAGAGGGTAACAACTTTCGGTTCGTTTAAAAGGCCTCAGCTTAAAAGCACTCACAGAATAATTAAGCACGTAGTAATGCCTTTTACTGCTCCCAATGGAAGATCTCCATAACGTTCACCAGCCGCCACAGGAAGGAACCACGAGGATAATCTCCAAAGAAGGGAATTTATTGTAAAACAGCATACAGGTAAAATAAAATAAAATAATCTCCAACGTGTTTCTTTTGTCTATCCGCAAACTTCATCAGGGAGATGACAAAAAAAGGAATACCAAAACCACCACATCGCCGGCTTTAAATACTGTCTAACGTTCAATCTTCTGCCGCTTCCGGTTTTGCTACGGTCGTTGTCCCTTCCGGTTTCGCTTATGCGTCTCCTAAGACCAAAGTGAGGGTTTGACCGCATCGACTCCATCGCGCATGTCTTGAATCTTAAACGGAAGTGACATCTCAGAGATCTTTCAGCAGTCATCGTCCTTTCTTATGCTGGAGACAAAAATGAACCCCGGAGGTTCAACAAAGTCCCCCCAGAGTCGGCATTCATATAAATCTCCTTAGGGTGAAGGTCTCTCAATCATTTGTACATACAAAAAACCTACAAAACAAAATCCTGGGACACCTCAGCGGGCCGCTCCTGCATCCCACCACACATTTTGCGCTCCTGCCGCAAATCATTACACACATCCAGAATGGTGGCGCGCTTTACACCCAACCGATAAAGATTATACATTTTACGCTTCTCCCTCCCAGACCTACTCTAGGATTGACTACTTATTTATATCTCATTACCACTTTCCCCTGCTGCGCTGCGCGTCGATTGGTGTCGCTACCTGGTCTGACCACGCTCCGATCTCTGTCGCTATCCGTTCACCCCTGTACTGCCCGACTGTACCGAACTGGCGTCTCAGTGACTCGCTTTTCTCTGACCTGCTGGTGGAGGAAGAGGGTAGGCAAGTTCTCGCAGACTTTTTTGAGGAAAACTCCACAGGGGAGGTGGCTTCGCCTTTAGTCTAGGAAGCTCATAAATGTGTTATCAGGGGCTTTTTTATCCGTAAAGGTGCTGAAAGGGCCAAGGCCCGTTCCGTCCAGTTGAGAGATCTTCACCTGCAAATAGCTCAGATTTCCACTGCACACAAGCGAGATATTGACCCGTCTAGTCTAGTCTGCTTAACTGACCTGCGCAAATCCCTAGCGACACTTATCTCTTCCTCTTATCATGGGGCATGCCTTAGGTCTAAAGCCTTCTTTCACCTTCACGGGGATAAGAGTGGAAAGCTATTGGCGCTTGCTAGCTAGGAGACGCTCAAACACCTACATTGCCAGGCTGCGTGACCCACTCGGCATCCCACAACACCTCCCTGCAAAGCTGCTGCAGATTGTTCGCGATTATTACGCTACATTATATGACCTTCAGGGCAAGACTTGTCCCCAAGACTTAGATTGCAAGCGCTCCAACATTCTTGCCTACCTCTCTAAATACTCCACCAGACGCGTCTCTGAGCAGACATCTGACCTACTTGACCGCCCGCTGACGGCAAATGAACTGGCCCAAGCCCTTAAATCGTCCAAATCAGGCAAAAGCCCAGGCCCTGACGGCCTCCCCATTCTATATTATAAGAGATATGCTGCACTACTCTCCCCCCGCCTTCTCACAGTACTGAACGACCTGTCTAAAGGCACTACTTTACCCATGCAGACCTTGGGAGCAAATATCACTCTCCTAACGAAGGAGGGCAAGGATTTGGACTGCTGTGTCAATTACAGACCCATATCACTCCTGAACTGCAATCTGAAATTGTTTGCTAAGCTCTTGGCGGATAGATTTAAGCCTTTCCTTCCTGTTCTTATCCTCGCGGACCAAGTGGGGTTTGTCCCAGGCCGTGAAGCCCGAGACAACACTATGCGAACACTTCATGAATCAACACTTATTCAACATGCCTGTCGCTCTTCCCAGGACCTGGCTCTCCTATCGATGGACGCAGATAAGGCCTTCGACAGGGTAGACTGGGACTTCATCTCCTTGTCTCTCACCTCCGTGGGCATAGGCCCTAATCTCTGTGCCTGGATAGGGGCCCTCTACGGGGACACTACTGCCCGGGTATGTGTCAACGGTGTGTTTACAGCCCCATTTTTGATTTGCAATGGCACCCGCCAGGGATGCCCCCTTTCCCCTTTACTGTTTGTCCTGACCCTTGAACCTTTCCTGACGGCCATTTGGTCTGACATCAATGTTGGCGTACAACAACATAAGGTAGCTGCTTACACAGATGATTTTTTTTTTTGTGACACGCACGGAGGTGTCACTTCCGGGGAATTATGGCTGCCTTTGAGGTATAAGGCCGCCTATCCAATCTTCGCATTAACTTCTACAAATCGCACATTTTAAATATCTCGGTCCCGACCCATAGGGCCCTAGCTCTTAAACCACACTTTTCTTTTCATTGGGCTGTAGACAAGATGAAATACCTGGGGATATGGCTTTCAAGGCAGAGCTCTGACTTATTTTGAGATAATTTTCCCCCACTTCTTCAGTCGATTCAACATGACCTGACTAATTGTCTCATGGTTGGGCGGTGTAGCGGTGATCAAAATGAACATTCAACCCCGACTCCTATACTGTTGCAGACGATCCCCATTGTGATCCCTGGTTAGTTTTTTGCCTCGTTACGGTCTATAATTACTAAATATGTTTGGAGAGGTCAACAACCAAGATTGAGCTACCAGGTTCTCACCAGATCTTGGGTTGATGGGGGATTAGCATTGCCGAATTTGTCACATTATCACAGAGCATGTCATCTGCAGCGGGTGGTGGAGTGGTCTAGGGAGGGATCTGCCAAGCTCTGGAGAGCAGTGGAACAAGAACAGGTAAGGGTCCCGCTGGCAATTCTTCCATGGTTACCTAGGGGTCAGGGAGGGAAATTGGCGAGATCCTCTCCGTTTATATGGGCAACCTTCAAAATCTGGCGGCTATCGGCTGTCAAGGCAGGCCTCTCCTCCTTTCCCTCTCCCATGACGCCGGTAGCCTTTAATGAGGACTTTCTCCCAGGTATGGACCCTTTTTCGGTTTGACGCCTGGTCCAAGTTTTTATACCTCGCCTATTACACTTTTTTGGTCCCCAGGGACGCAGGCCCTTGACAGAATTGATGGGGGGGGGGATAGACCTGTTTCTTTTCTACATTCATTTCATTATGCTCAAATTAGCCATTTCCTTGACTGTATACCTCAAAGGCACCAATTAGTACGACGGCCGACCACTTTTGAGAGATTGTGTTGCCGTAAGCAACCCCTTTCTCATGGCCTCTCCCTACTATATTCTCTCCTGCGGAAGGCGTCTTCAGACGTTCCCCCTCCTTTTATGGGAAAGTGGGAGTCAATGCTAGACATTGTGCTCTCGGACGCACAATGGTCCAAGATCTCCGACCTGAAACATCACTGTTCCACCTCAAGCAAATCTCAGGAAACGGCATATAAAGTCCTCAGCTTATGGTATCCTGCACCCCAGATAAGGTTATCCGCTTCTGCCCTCAAGTCCCGGCTCTATGCTGCAGGCGTGGAGACAAACTTGGTACTATGTTACACATCTGGTGGGAATGCTTGATGATTCAACCCTTTTGGGCCAAAATTCACGATATCCTTTCAAGGTTTGTAGACCCCCCTCCAGCTTTCACTCCAGCTGCAATGTTGCTGCATCACAATGTACAAACAAAATTTGGCTTGTACAAACGATTGCTTGCTATTTGAATTCTGAATAAGGCTAAGGCCCGAATACCCCTTTACTGGAAACAATGTGTGTGCCATCCCTTGTCCCTATGGTTTACTTGCATGAAGGAACTGCATTCTGTTGAACACCTGATGTTTAGTGCGTCTGATCGCCTATCTCAATACTCTACGATTTGGTCTTTGTGGGATCTGATGTCCTCTTCCTGTGATCTCCGGGCTCTTTGGCACGATCCTGAATGAACACTCCGACCCACACTCAGTCTATTTCCCCCATCACTCAGGTCCTTTAATCAGAAATAAATGGTTCACGTTAACCTCGGTTTTCCCCCTCTTTTGTTATGTTTTCCTTTCTTCTGTAATTATGATTCTTTTATGCATTCTGTGATAACTCAGCTGAGGTTTACTTCTGTAACTCATTGTCAATTACTCATATTTGGGAACCTGCGAGTTCCATATTGTTTATTCCTTTTTGCTTTCTGCTACTCAAAAATTTGAATAAAAATATATTCACAAAAACAAAATTGTATTTGAACCTTCCCAAAATCCTGGCAAACCCATGCATGGGGGGCATGGGTGTCCTCAGGAGGCCTTGCAGAAAACCACCTGGAGTAACCGACAGCAGTAACCGTTCAGCAGTGTCTTTTAAATCACAGTCCAAAACTAATGTGGGTGTAAAAATGAAAAATGACCACCAGACTGTATCCAATTTGTTTGGTGCAAACAGTTGCATCCATGGCATAAAAACATTCTATTTACAATACTTTGGGGTGTTAGCTTACCAAATATATGCACGTTCATGGCAATAAAAAAAATTGGTATGTAAAAAGGCCCCTAAAAAGAAGATAAGCAAAGAAGATATGTCAAATTAGAAAAATGACAAGCACATGTCAGAAGATTGGCGTAGCACCCCAAAAACAACCCAACAAATCTATGTAAGGGTGGTATCACTTTACTCAGAAGATGTTGCTGAACATATTATGGGGATTCTCACCTCGGAGGCAGGCTGGTGCCGGGCGGGTGGCGCTACGGCGATCCCTGCGGTCCATGTGCAGGCTGGGAGCATCCCCGGATCCTGTGCCACCTCCTGCGAGCTCTGCCGCGTCTGCTCGGGTGGGTCGGCGCGGCCATGCAGTTCCGTCCACCTTGTGTATGGCGGCGAGTGGTGTCTGACGTCACAGGGGCGGGCGCATGGATCTGGGTGGGTGGTGCAACCTCAGGAGGAGGGCCCTCAGTCCCGGCGGACTTGATGGGGAACTGCACCAGACGCTTCCAGCTCCATGATTGACTGCCCTCAGTGGGGGAGGTTAATTGGTGGAGGGATACACATTTAGGGAGTGACTTGACAACTCTGCACCTATATAGAGGTTTTCTGTCAGTACATCGTTGCTTCAGCGTTGTATCACTCCTGCCAGTGTTACTCTTAGAAGCTTTACCCTATGATAATTCTGTGTATCAGTTCCTGGCTCTGTACCCGACCACTCTTGATTCTCCATTTGTCCCTGACCTCGATTGTGAACCTGACTACGTCTCTTGGATATTCCTTTGGTACCGCAATATACAACCTTCTACTTAAACTCTGCACCTGGGTTCTCCCGTCCCACCGAGCGCCCCTGACAGACGCTGAAGCCATACATATGGAACCCGCAGAGATCACCAAAGCCGTCACGGCCTTGTCACACCAGGTATCCGCCCTCACCCACTCCTTTCAGGAACTCCAGACAGAACATCGACAATTGCAGGCGCAAGTTCAAGTTGTAACATTGCCGCCTCCTTACACGCCTCCCTCCGCGCCCATACAAGCAAACCTGGAGACCCCCTTTCCTGAGCCTCAAGTTAAGCTACCAGAGACTTTCAATGGAGACCGTACAAAATTTGAGGCATTCATGCTCGATTGTTGCATCCTTTTTTCTCTAAAACCCCGTACGTACAACAGTGATTTTGTAAAGGTACGCATGGTCATATCACTACTGGGTGAGGAACCTAAAAAGTGGGCTCATACACTCCTTCGGGACCATGACCCAGTACTGGAGAACTGGCCCTCGTTTGCTGCAGCACTAGAGGCCAGGTATCAAGACCCCCACAAGAGAGAGTCCACCCAAAACGTCATCAGGGGTCTCCAACAAGGCCGCCGCCCCATGGAGGACTATGTTCCTCACTTCCGTCACTATGCCCATGATACGGCTTGGAATGAGGCCGCTCTCTTGGACCAGTTTCGTTGAGGCCTAGCTGATCATTTGAAGGATGAACTCACACGTGTTGGAATGCCCTGGTCTCTAGATACTGTAATCGATTTTTGTATACAATTCGATAGAAGATGGAGGGAGCGCAGAGACGAAAGGCCTCCCTTAGCCCCAATCATGGGGTCTCGTGAAAACCAGGTACCCTTCAATGCTCTTGTTCCAGTTTCTAATCCTAGGAGAACCAATGAGCCAATGCAGATCGGGCTAGCGGATCGACGTCGCTGTCTTAATCTGTGCCTATACTGTGGAGGGGCCAATCACCAGGCCTGTGTATGCCCCGCTAAAGCAACTCCCTACACTCATCACTTCACTCTCTAAAGCTTCTCCACTCTTACCCACGCCTTCTTCTACCCATCTCTCTGCAGTGGCAGCAGAAGACCTTCCCACTCCAGGCAATGGTGGATTCAGGGGCTAGCGGGTGTTTCCTGGATGCCACCCTAGCAACATGTATTTGCTTACCACTGTCTAATAAAGAAATACCTGTTGAAATCAGATTAGTTGATGGGTCTCCTTTGAGCTCGGGCCTATCACACGGGAGAGTATACCTGTCCAAATGAGCCTAGGTTCCGGCCACTCAGAACTACTACGTTTCGGTATTGTTACCTCTCCTATATTCCCCATGATTTTCGGGTTGCCTTGGCTTCGATTGCATAACCCTCACATACTATGGTCAACCGGTGAGGTTTCCTTCCCCTCCGAGCATTGTAAAAGTAACTGCGTACCTCTCCATACCATAAATACCACCATCGGGCACGAGACCCAATTACCCGCACAAAATCACAATTTTCAGGATGTATTCGACAAAAAGAAAGCTGAGACACCCGCCGCCCAGAAGACCCTACGATTGTCCTATTGAACTACTACCTGCGGCTCCTATTCCATATGGACGTATCTTTCCCCTATCCGAGCCTGAGTTAAGAACGTTAAAAGATTACATCCAGGAGAACACACGAAAAGCCTTCATTTGACCATCTACTTCCCCTGCTGGAGCAGGGATATTTTTTGTTGCTAAAAAAGATGGCGGATTGAGGCCCTGTGTAGATTACCGTGAATTGAATAAGATCACCATCAAGAATAGGTACCCTCTCCCACTTATCCCAGAGTTACTAGAACGTCTCCAGAACGCTTGTATCTATTTCAAACTTGACCTTCGAGGGGCCTATAATCTGGTACGCGTCCGTGAAGGGGACGAATGGAAAACCGCCTTTAGGACTCGATATGGTCACTTTGAATATACTGCGATGCCGTATGGACTCTGCAACGCTCCCGCCACGTTTCAACACCTGATTAACGATATTTTCCGTGACTTATTGGACAAGTATGTTGTAATATATCTTGATGACATTCTAATTTTTTCCACCTCCCTTCAGGAACACCGGCAACATGTTTGCACCGTCCTTCAGAGACTCCGGGAGAACAATTTGTACGCTAAACCTGAAAAATGTACCTTTGAGACCACCTGAGTGGAATTCCTGGGCTTTATCATTTCACCTGGTCACATAGAGATGGACCCCCGGAAGATCGAGGCCATCATCTCTTGGCCCACTCCTAAGGATCGTAAGGGCATACAAAGGTTCATTGGATTTGCAAACTTTTACAGACGCTTTATCCGTAACTTTTCCAAAGTAATTCAACCTATGACTCGACTCACCACCTCTACTGTCCCCTTTAAATGGTCCAAAGAGGCCCAGAAAGCATTTGACGACCTCCGGAATCATTTCACCACTGCTCCTGTCTTGAACCTACCTAACCCACAACTGCCTTTCTTCCTAGAGGTCGATGCATCAGAGACTGCCACTGGGGCTATTTTGTCACAAAGATCCCCCTTCGGACAACTCCATCCCGTGGCCTTTTACTCCAAGAAGCTTGCCCCGGCTGAGCAAAATTATGACATTGGGGACCATGAGCTCCTCGCCATCAAACGAGCTTTTGAAGCGTGGCGTCATCTGCTGGAAGGGGCCATGCATCCAATAACTGTACACACTGATCACAAAAATCAGGAATATTTGCGATCTGCCAAACTTCTGAGACCCCGTCAGGCCCGCTGGGCTCTCTTCTTTACGAGGTTCAATTTCCATGTGACTTTCCGCCCTGGCTCGAAGAACGGGAAGGCAGATGCCCTCGCAAGGATCTAGGAGGGTCCATCCTCACCCACGAACCTCTCCCACACAGTGGTGCCACCTCAATGTTTCCTGGGGATCACTTCTAGCCTCCACGACAACATCAAACGACTATCTAGTGAGGGTTTTCACATACAGGACCATCGTATCTATGTACCTGAAAAGGCTAGGGTAGAAGCCCTACAGATGTGTCACGACTCTTTGGTGGCCGGACATCCCGGATATAAGAAGACACTGGACCTAGTGAGACGACATTTCTGGTGGTCCTCGTTGTCTTCATGTTTTGCCAAGTATGTTGCTAGTTGCCCCATCTGTCTACAGTCCAAGAACCCCACTACTAAGATGGCAGGGTTGCTACAACCCCTGCCCATCCCGACACGTCCTTGGTCCCAATTATCCACAGACTTTATTGTCGATCTGCCCCCTCCCGGGGTCACTCAGTCGTCATGGTAGTAGTTGACCGCCTAACCAAGATGGCACACTTCGTCCCATACAGGAAATTACCTACTGCCCCCGAGACTGCCTCTCTGTTTCTTGAAGCCATATTCAGGCTCCATGGGATCCCCGACTCAATAGTCTCTGATAGAGGTACCCAGTTTACCTCTCGTTTCTGGAAGGCCTTTTGTTCCCGACTTAACATTCGCATCCACCTCTCCACGGCTTTCCATCCCCAGACAAATGGACAGACAGAGCGAGTTAATCAGACCTTAGAACAGTACCTGCGCTGTTTTTCTTCTTCTCTCCAAGATGACTGGACTGACCTTTTGCCTTTAGCGGAGTTCGCATATAACTCCCATGACCATGAATCAACTTCCACCCCATTCTTTCTCAACTATGGGTACCACCCCACAATGATTCCGGGTCTGATACCTCTCTCCTCTGTCCCTGATGCAGACTCCCGGTTGGCCACCATACAGGAGGTTTGGCAACTGGCCAGAAAGACCCTACGTGTTGCTCAGGACAAATACAAAACCTCGGCGGATCGCTTCAGATTCGTTCCCCCTCCTTTCCAAATAGGGTTCTGCTGTCCACTAGAAACCTACGTCTCCACTGTCCCTCGAAGAAATTGGGTCCCCGTTTCATAGGTCCCTTTCGGATCACCCACCAGCCTTCTGACTCGCTCTCACTCCCACGTACCGAATTCACCCTGTGTTTCATGTTTCCCTCCTCAAACGTGTTCCCCCTGATGAGTTTCCGGGACGGTCCACTCCCTCTTGTGCTTGTTGGTGACGAGTTGGAATACGAGGTGGCCCGTGTCTTTGGATTCCAGGTTCCATCGGGGTACCCTTCAGTACCTTATCTTATGGAAGGGGTTTGGCCCTGAGGAGCGTTCTTGGGAACCCGCCTCCCAGGTGCACACTCCTTCGTGCCTCCGAGCTTTCCATCGTGCACACCCGGGAAGGCCGGTCCTTGTCGTGTCCGGAGGCCGCTCCTTCGGGGGGTTCTGTCACGCTGCCCCGCTGCACGCCGCCAGCCGGGACTCTCACCTCGGAGGCAGGCTGGTGCTGGGTGGCGCTGCGGCACTCCCTGTGGTCCATGTGCGGGCTGGGAGCATCCCCGGTCCTGCACCGCCTCCTGCGAGCTCTGCTGCGTCTGCTCGGGTGGGTCAGCGAGGCCATGCCATACCGTCCACCTTGGGCATAGCAGTGAGTGGCGTCTGACGTCACAGGGGCGGGCACATGGATCTCGTTGCTTCAGCGTTGTATCACTCCTGCCAGTGTTACTCTTAGAAGCTTTACCCTATGATAATTCTGTGTATCAGTTCCTGGCTCTGTACCCGACCACTCTTGATTCACCATTTGTCCCTGACCTCGATTGTGAACCTGACTACGTCTCTTGGACATTCCTTTGGTACCGCGATATACAACCTTCTACTTAAACTCTGCACCTGGGTTCTTCCGTCCCACCGAGCGCCCCTGACAGGTGTTTTTTGGCAGTAACCCATAACTGGATTTGACAATTCATGCCTAAAGTACAATGTGTGTGAAAAAATAACACAAAAAGTGACTACCTGAAAGTTTGACAAAGAGCTAGTGCATGGAAAGTGTTAAAATACAACTCCTTGAAGTACCCTAGGGTGTGCCCTTTCTAAAAATATATGGTTTGATGGGGGTAAATTACTTTGGCTGGCTTCAAAAATGTCCCAAATAGGGCATGGGTGCATGATGACGAAATGTGAAAATTCCAAGTTGGAAAACTGAAATGCGCACCCCCCCCCAAATACGGCCTATTAGCCCCCAAAGGACCCGACATACCTATACATGGGTGGTATCAATTTACTCAGAAGATGTTGCTGAACATAGTTTTTTGGCAGTAAACCTTAAAGTTCTCAGTACATGTGTTCTTAAATTGCGCTGTAAAAAAAAAAAAATCACCAAAAAAGGTTTTTTTCTCAAACTTTGGCATAGATTTATGGTAAAATGGTTGCATGGAAAGAGTCAAAATGCCCCAAGTTTAATATCTTGAGTTGTGTACTTTTAAAAAATATGTGTAGGGTTATTCAGGAATTAATGACAGATATCAGTGTTACAATGTCACTATCACTAATTTTGAAAATAAACCCTTTGGAAATGGCAAAGTGCTACTTGCACTTATTGTCGCATAAGATAAGGAAAAAAGCGAGGAATATGCAAACATTGAGTATTGCTAAACTCAGGACAAAATTTAGAAACTATTGAGAAATTTAATTTTTTTGACGGTTGTTGGTGCATAAGAAATTTTGGGGGTCAAAGTTCGAAAAAGTGGTGTTTTTTTCAATTTTGTTTTGTTATATATTTCACAATTTTTTGTAGGAAATTATACGAAATGATGAAAAAAATGGTATCTTTAGAAAGTCCATTTAATGACGAGAAAAACTGTGTAAAAAATGTGTGGGTTGCATAAACGAGTAAGAGGAAAATTTGATCTAAACACAAACAGCGTAGAAATGTAAAAACAGCAGCGGTCACTAAAGGATGGATTTGTGTAAAACCGCCTGGTCACTAAGGGGTTAACTACAGTCAGTGGACTTAATTCAGGAAAAATGTTGTTACTTAGGATAAAAAATAAAGAAGCTGGTTCAGCTCACGTGTGTGTGTGTGTATATATAATGTACTAGCTGGATACTCGTTCTTCACGACGAAACATCGGGCTATACAGGAGATATTAGGCTCACAATCCGTTGGCTTAGTGGTGGTTGGTGATTGAAACACATAAAGGATGATAATAATAAACAATAAGGCTGGGATCAGACCAGCGCACTTTTAACGTGCGTTCTGGCGCACTTAATTACGGCCGCAGTAGCAGCAAATGACGGGCAATGACAGCCAATTTAGGAAGTACGGCCGCACAAAAGTCCAGCCGTGCAACGCAAGTGGAATTGGAATGCAATATTTCGGGAATGCAGTACCGCTAGTACTGACATACAGAGTGTGCTGCGTCCACTAGCGGTGTGTGTGCGTGATTAGGAGACGTCATCAACGCATCTTCACTGCTCTAGAGTCCAGTGGTGGCGTGTTTTACACCAATGCATCCAACGCTTTGCATTGCACTTGGTGATGTATGGCTTGGATGCAGCTGCTCGGCCATGAAAACCCATTCCATGAAGCTCTCTGCGCACTGTTCTTGAGCTAATCTGAAGGCCACATGAATTTGGAGGCCTGTAGTGATTGACTCTGAAGAAAGTTGGCGACCTCTTCGCACTATGCGCCTGAGCATCCGCTGACCCTGCTCCATCAGTTTACGAGGCCTACCACTTCGTGGCTGAGTTCCTGTCGTTCCCAAACACTTCCACGTTCTTATAATACAGCTGATAGTTGACTGTGGAATATTTAGGAGCGAGGAAATTTCATGACTGGATTTGTTGCACAGGTGGCATCCTATCACAGTTCCACTCTGCATTCACTGAGCTCCTGAGAGCGACCCATTCTTTCACAAATGTTTGTAAAAACAGTCTGCATGCCTAGGTGCTTGATTTTATACACCTGTGGCCATGGAAGTGATTGGAACACCTGATTCTGATTATTTGGATGGGTGAGCGAATATTTTTGGCAATATAGTTTATGTCATCGCATCTTGAATTCGCTCATGCATGTAGTGGGGTCCTCCAGTGAATGAGGATGGCAACACAACCATCTTGCCAAGCTGTGATAAGTGGCTGTCAGTTCTTGTCATAGCATCCTTCAGGTGCACATACATACTCCTCACTTCTCAGCTTTTTTTGGTTTCTATGAATCCAGTTTAATCTGTCACTCTCAATTGATACATATCAACCAGAAATTGATTGATAGGGTTCCGGAAGAGCAGTAGGTAGCATTTTTCGCCTTCACGCTCCATTATCCTGTAGCTGTAAAGTGCAGCAGCAGACACGATCTTCTCGAGAGGACCCTTGGTCTTTGGGTCGCACTGAGGTATATTGATGTAATAGCCATCTTCTCCACAGCAGAACATCAGAGGATACTGGAGAGCGTCATAGGCACAGTGCAATCTCACTGATTCGTAGCAACCTGTTGTCTCTTCTAAAAATCCTGCCCGACAATAAGAACAGCCACTTCTGTACTCGTGGGAGCATTGAAATGACCTCTGTGCTCTCCAGATGGCTTCCTATCGGCATTAATCACCACTTGGAAGTTCTTGTGGCCCTTAGGAACAGAATCAACAGCATCCTTAAATCCCAAAATATACTTGTTTTGGTCACGCAGCAACTTCTGCAGTTGTCTAACCAGCTCTGGATTAATGCCCGGTAGATTCCACATCAGATGTCCCTCTCAGTGTCCTCATCACCAACAAAGTATATCTGCAAAAATTAAGGCTGCTGTTCTAGCTCCACCATGATACTCCCTATCCTGTGGTAGACCTTGCCCCTGCACTTTTAATGTTTGCATAAAGTTTCACTCCTTCACCCCTCTGGCTCCAAAAGATGTCATTTGGAAGCATCCATTGTACTTCCGGGCAGCAGAAAAAAAGTGCTCTGCCATTGGATGCTGGTGGGTGAGAAGGCTGTGTAAGGGTCCAGGGTAGGGTTGAAGGGGAGGGAGCTGAACTTTCGCTCCACTGCAGCACATCCTGGGACTCTCATCCTGCCACTTCAGGGCACAAGGTAACCGAGGTCCGAGATCAACAACCTTTTCCTCAAATCAATAATCAATCTGCGGTTCATATTTAAAACCAGACAAATACTTACTAGTCTAAAGCATTGATCTCATTTGCAACTCATCAACGTAGGGTTAAATTAGATGCATACTTTATTACAGCCGCTCTACTGGCTTGGGGATGAGTTTGACGTTACTTTTTCCAGCTTCCCTTACTTGTGTTTTCCTAATCGCATCTGTAAATCTTTTTCTGCGTTTTTTTCCCTCTTTTCCCTTCAACCGTTTTTACAGTAGAAAGGACAGATCCGTCTGAACTGAGATCAGTGTAAGAAGTGATTTGGGGCTGGGATACTATACAGGAGAAATTTAGTTAACAATCCGTAGGCTCAGTGCTGGTGGGTGATTGAAACTCATATATGAATATATCCCCCGCCACCTTGATTCTTGATTTCAAATGCAGTTCCATAGGTGGAAGGTGTGGACATTTTGGTGAGGTAGCGACGTTTAGTGCTGTAAGGATCCCCAGACCACTCCTGAGTGAAGGAGTGCAACATCTGCCAGTTTGAACTGAGACAACGGCATGCGAGGCAAGTGGCAGTTGGAGCAGATTTATTCTCAGGTGGGGAGGGGGAGTATAACTCCTTAAGCATTAGAGAGTATTAATAACTGATGGTCATTTTGAAAAATCTTTTCTTAGTGAGCACCTAGAAGCCGGAGGAACATACGTGCCAAATTTCAAGTTTGTAGGCTTTGCGTTTCTGGAGATATTGTGATGTTGCTTGAGTGGCATTTCATATATATATATATATATATATATATATACACAGTCAGGTCCAGAAATATTGGGACATTGACACAATGCTAACATCATTGGCTCTATACACCACCACAATGGAGTTGGAATGAAACAAACACAATGTGCTTTAACTGCAGACTGTCAGCTTTAATTTGAGGATATGTACATCCAACTCAGGTGAACGGTGTAGGACTTAGAGCAATACATTGCATACTGCAAAAGCAACCCAAGAGTTTTTGAAGGGACAGAAGTGGAATGTTATGCAATGGCCAAGTCAATCACCTAACCTGAATCCCATTGAGAATGCATTTCACTTGTTGAAGACGAAACTGAAGGGAAAATGCCCCAAGAACAAGCAGGAACTGAAGACAGTTGCAGTAGAGGCCTGGCAGAGCATCACCAGGGATGAAACCCAGCATCTGGTGATGTCTATGCATTCCAGACTTCAGGCTGTGATTGACTGCAAAGGATTTGCAACCAAGTATTAAGAAGAGAAAGTTTGATTTATGATTATTATTCTGTCCCATTACCTTTGGTCCCTTAACAAGTGGGAGGCACATCTGCAAATTGCTGTAAGTCCTACACCGTTCACCTGAGTTGGATGTACATACCCTCAAATTAAAGCGGACAGTCTGCAGTTAAAGCACATTGTGTTTGTTTCATTCCAACTCCATTGTGGTGGTGTATAGAGCCAAATATGTTAGAATTGTGTCGATATCCCAATATTTCTGGACCTGACTGTATATATTAGTTTTTAAGCCTGCCCGGAGGGCAGTCTATTGTTGTTGTTGTTGCCAACTCAGAATCTGTGTCCACATATTTGCTTTTGAATGTCCTATCCAAGAGTATCTCCATATATAAATGTGTTTGTAACACGTCCGCCACCGTCCCGTTCGCGACGGGAGGGCCAAGTGAGCAACTGTGATGGGTGCGCACGCAGCTGATAAGAGGAAAGAGGAGCCTGCTCTAAGATTGTAAGCTCCCAGGAGCAGCTCCTCTTTCCCCTCTTAGATTGCAAGCTCACGAGCGGCTCCTCTTTCCCCTCTTAGATTGTAAACTCAGGGGAGCAGGCTCACCATTCCCCTCTTCGATTGTAAGCTCACGGGAGCAGGCTCCTTTTTTCCCTCGCGAGCAGGCTCTTTTCTCTTTTAGATTGTAAACTCACATGAGCGGCTCCTTGTGGCATGGTAGCTTTAACCGCACATGTAAAGTCATGGTAGGGTACTGAGCGGTGAGTATCACCTCCAGCCAGCAGATGGTGTGAGTCTGGTTGGGAGTGGAGGGTCCTGTACCAGGAAGTGTTAGGCTCTATGGTTAATCTCACTGGTGCATGAGGAGACTGTAAATACCTCATGCTATTACAAGAGTTTAAAGCATTGGTTTTTACTTCATACAGGTAAACCCAGTATAAGCATAGATCCAGCAAACAGCATAAGCTTGAAGTGTGTGTGAAGCCATAACAAAAGAGTGTGTCATTTTCTGTGTATCTGTTCTGTAAATAGTTTTGTTCTGCTCTGTTAGTTAGCTATGTGGTCTGTGCAGTAATAGTACAGGTAAAAAAGAACTGTGCACATAAACTGCATGTGTAGTATAGAGTAATATTGGTAAAGGACATTTGCTGTTAGGCTCTATGGTTAATCTCACTGGTGCATAAGGAGACTGTAAACACCTCATGCTATTACAAGAGTTTAAAGCATTGTTTTTTACTTCATACAGGCACACAGGTTAATAAACGGTCTGTAACTGATGAACAGAGTGTGTGTTTCTTGATTGCAAACGTGCAACATCCTCTTTCCCCTCTTAGATTGTAAGCACACATGAGCGGTTCCTCTTTCCCCTCTTGGATTGTAAACTCACATGAGCGTCTCCTCTTTCCACTCTTAGATTGTAAACTTATGGGTGCAGGCTCCTCTTTCCTTTTAGAGTGCAAGCTCACGTGAGCGGTTCCTCTTTCCCTCTTAGATTGTAAACTCACAGGAGCAGCTCCTCTTTCCCCTCTTAGATTGTAAACTCACGGTAGCGGCTCCTCTTTTCCCTCTTAGATTATTTTAGGGTATAGGGGGTTGGCTGTATATGGCGGGGTATAGGGGGTTGGATGTATTTGGAGGGTATAGGGGTTGGATGTATGGGGAGTTGGATGTATATGGGGGTATAGGGGCCGAAAGTATATGAGGGTATAGGGACCCAGATGTATAGGGGGGGGGTCAGATGTGCATGGGGTTTGGATGCGTATGGGAGGTATAGGGGGTCGGTTGCGTATGGGAGGTATAGGGGGGTTGGATGCGTATGGGAGGTATAGGGGGTTGGATGCGTATGGGAGGTATGGGGGGGGTTCGGATGCATATGGGAGGTATAGGGGGGTGGGATGCGTATGGGAGGTATCGGGGGTCGGATGCGTATGGGAGGTATCGGGGTTGTGACGGAACCGTTCTCTTCCGCCTGTAATGACTCTCCAGACACCCCTTCGTTGCGGTCAGCCTGGCTACTGGGAGCGCTGTCCTCAGCGCCTCGAGCAGTTTGACCCGCCTGTTTCTGATTCTCTGCCCTGGAGCCGTTAGGAATTTCCAGAAGGCTGCTCGGTACCTTCTGAGGTTGCGTGTATAGTGTAGCATCGCTGAAATAAAACACCAGACGTGGCTGTATGCTTTAAAACCGGATTCTCTCTCTGTCTCAGTCTGAGAGTTCTGACTTTTAATGAACAAAAACGCCACCATTTATGCTGAAATCCAACAGCCATAATTTGCATAAATGACGCACATCGTCCTACTAATATGCTAATTACATTATGTCAGTTAGATATTTACAATAAACATTCTTTAGCCTTTAGCTCACACAACATTTACATAATCTATTGTTCTAACACATCAGATTAAAAGACAAACACTATTCCAGACTTCTTGAATCAAACATGCAGCCAGATAAGGGTAAAAACCCTGTTGCATAAATTACACAGCAGTAAGGCTTGTTTACTGGCTATACAAAAACACATTTACCTACAGGAATATAAGTATTTTTAAAACTAAAGCTACTCTATTTTACACTAAACTAATTTAAACTAAAAGCAAACAATGGAAAATATATTTAAAATCACACGATATAAATGAACATAAAGTCTTTCCCAAGGCAATTGTCTATGTCTTTTGGGGTTTTCGCCATTGGAAATAAAAGTCTTGGGGTTTGACGCGGGGAGCGCTTTGTCAGTTCCATGACAGGGGTCAGATGCGTATGGGAGGTACGGGGGACGGATGCGTATGGGAGGTATTGGGGGGGTCAGATGTGTATGGGAGGTATCGGGGGGGTCGGATGCGTATGGGAGGTATCGGGGGGGTCGGATGCGTATGGGAGGTATCGGGGGGTCGGATGCGTATGGGAGGTATCGGGGGGGTCGAATGCGTATGGGAGGTATCGGGGGGGTCGGATGTGTATGGGAGGTATCGGGGGTCGGATGCGTATGGGAGGTATCGGGGGGGTCGGATGCGTATGGGAGGTATCGGGGGGGTCGGATGCACAGCTCGCACAGCTCCCCCTTGTTGCAATAATCACACATCATTCCAAACGCTCTGGAACAAGTCCATGCTAGGGTTCGGACCATATTGCTTGAGGTGTCTTTTTACCTCCTTGAGCGTCTCCATCTCGTCCCGTGTTGCACCACACTTGTGCCTTTTGGTCCTTCCTTCAATATCTGTTCCATCCACGGCAAAGGGTCCCCAATATCAGGAAGCAAATCCCACCAGCTGCCAACCAATGTGACAGATCTCTGTACCCCAACAGGGTCACATCTGCCAATGCCGCTTCCTCGCAGGACCCGCCGTGTTCTAACCCAGCCAGACTCCCGTTTCTTCCTCCAGTCCTTAGACGAAGCTTAAGGACCGGGACCCCATAGAGCCTGCTAGCACCCCCCAGAAATAAGGCGACGCTGTAGATCTGTGGTCTTTGGGTTACAAAATGGAACTGGTTTTCTTTAATCAGAGACACATTTATACAGTCACACATAGATCATTTACATACACAAAATCACAACATCTTCTAAGGGAGGTTTTGGTGTAATCGAATTAGATTTAGGTAGACGGTTAAATTCAATATTACGTAACATTTCTAAAGGAGTCAAAAGAAGGGATTATGATAGCAGGTACACAAGGGCCAGACAATAGATAATGAGGGAGTATTTGCATAATCCAGATTACACAATCTTGATGACAGTGCTCTAGTTCAACAAAGAAATTAAATTCAAACTAAATCACAAAGACTAGACAATGCATTCCTACATAATCACACATTCTGCACACAAGAGGGCATTGAAAATAACCTCAGGTCTGCACCTCCAAAACACATCTCTAAAGTTCACAGTAATAAAGGTACATTTAAACTAAAACCAAGCAATTTACAATACATTTAAAATCACACCACGCAATATAAATTAATTTAAAGTCTTTCCCAAGGCAAATGTCCATGTCTTTTGGGGTTTTCGCCATGCGAATAAAAGTCTTGGGGTTTGAAGCGGGGAGCGCTATGTCAGTTCCATGACATATGTCCCCCACTTCCAGAACGGCAGGACAAGCTTAGATCCCAAACGGATCGCTTGCCACTGACGAGACTTCTCACTTTGTCACTTTTCTGTGCCATCTTCAAAATTCCAGGGTGCTGGCACACAAGCACCGTCAGCAGGGTCTGACGGTCACCATCGGGTACCCCTGAGTGTGGGTCCATAGTCCCTGGGTAAGAGGCAAGCCAACCCTCTTGTCCAGTGCTCCCAAGGGCTCAACGCAGTAGTGTCTGTCAGGCAACAGGCCACCACAGTCCACAGACACAAAACATTTGCTAGCGGGCACACTGGAATTCCCCCCCACATCTTTCTGTCTCCAGGGCACCTCTGCAGACCCAGGACCAGACCACAGTCAGCAGTCCCAGTTCCCAGTCTCTCCTTCGGCTGATGCAATCCCCACAATCCCAAAAGGGCGCAATTCTTCCTGGAATTTTGTAGCTTTTCAGGGTGGTCACTCACCAGTCCTCCCGGTCTCCTGGGCAGGTGAGAAGAGGTCCCCTCTCTGACGCCACCTTGGTCCATAAGAGTGGAGTACTGGGGGGTCTCTAGGTTCGTCGGGGACAAGGCACACTCCGATGCCAGCATGGCGTCCAGCCTTAGAATTTCTCCCAAATCAACTGGGAGCGCCTCAGGTTTCTTGCCGAACAATAATAGGTCCACAGGCTCCATAATTGTTGTCCCCTCAAGTCGGCAATTCGGACTACCTGAAAAACATCTCCCTTTCGCAGTGGGAAAGACTGTAGCCTCTTCACTGACAGCCTGCTGTTTTTTAATCTTGGCGTTCAGCTGTACTTCTAGCTGTAAAGTCTTTGCTTTCAGTTCAATAACTGAAGCTTGCAGCGCGGCCTGTTCCTGTTGGTGCAGCTCTGTCTGGAGCCTCTCATTTTCCAGCTGTTGCTGGGAAGTGTACAGCCTGCTTTCAGAGTGTTGCAACTGCTCACTTATAGCATGGCGTTGCTCGGTCTCTGCATCACACTGCTCCTGAAGCTCTTGACATCTTGCTTCAGTGATAGAAGCCTGGAGTTCAGTCTTTAGTTCTTGGCACTGACCCTTCAGCTGTTGACAAGACTTCTCTAGTAGCTGGGCCTTGCAGCGCTCTGCCTCCCCATCAGCCCTCAGTTGTTCATTCAGCAGTCTGGCCTTCTTGAGATTCTCGCCTACTTGCTCAGCGTTACTCTGTTCAGCTTTCAGCTTCTCTGCCAGCTCCATTATCTGGGATTCCAGGAGACACTTTTCCCCCCAAGGCTGCCTGGACTTTTAAAATGCCATTGGCCATGGCTTCCTCTCGCTCTCGAGCAGCGTTATCCTTGGCTCGCTCAGCAGTTGTAAGTAAGTCCCGTAAACCAGTCATCTCCATCTCCAGGCGCTGTACATTCGCCTCCGCAGCATCTCTAGATAGTCTCACCCCCTCCAGCTCTCTCTGGCCATCTTGAAGCTGATCCTGTAGCCGGTGCAATTGCAGGCCAGTCTCTTTCTCGCTCTGGGTGGCAGAGTCTAGTTGCCCTTTCAAGGTCTCTACCTCCCTTCGCTCTCCAGCACCACCTCCATTTCTTTCACCCGTCTACCCCTCTTCTTTTTAGCGTTACTTGTGGGGGGTGAAGGGAAATCCCTTCAGGGGGTGGGTTGTCAGTTACGGTTGGTGCGGAGACATTTTGTCTGGGTCTTGACATTGGCAGAAGCCGATGCTTCCAAAATACTTGGTCTCTGCCAATCCGAGTCTGTAGGCACCCTCTGGGTGTGTGGATTAGTGGCCAGACAGTTATCCCCCTGGTTACGAATGTTCCCTGGCTCAATCCAGCCTGGGACCTTGTATGTATTGTATTCCACATGCAGAGGGTTAAAATCTTCCTGGTCTCGCACAGCTCCCCCTTGTTGCAATAATCACACATCATTCCAAACGCTCTGGAACAAGTCCATGCTAGGGTTCGGACCATATTGCTTGAGGTGTCTTTTTACCTCCTTGAGCGTCTCCATCTCGCCCCGTGTTGCACCACACTTGTGCCTTTTGGTCCTTCCTTCAATATCTGTTCCATCCACGGCAAAGGGTCCCCAATATCAGGAAGCAAATCCCACCAGCTGCCAACCAATGTGACAGATCTCTGTACCCCAACAGGGTCACATCTGCCAATGCCGCTTCCTCGCAGGACCCGCCGTGTTCTAACCCAGCCAGACTCCCGTTTCTTCCTCCAGTCCTTAGACGAAGCTTAAGGACCGGGACCCCATAGAGCCTGCTAGCACCCCCCAGAAATAAGGCGACGCTGTAGATCTGTGGTCTTTGGGTTAGAAAATGGAACTGGTTTGCTTTAATCAGAGACACATTTACTGTATACAGTCACACATACAGTTGTGTTCAAAATTATTCAACCCCCACTGAAATTGAGTGTTTTGGCCAGTTTGACATTGATTTTGATCATCCAGTCATCTTGCTTACAATTAAATCAAAGAGGCACGTGTAGGTCAGACAAATATAACATAACATTTATAATGAAATAACCACAAATGTCTTTTCTATGCTCACATCATTATCAGTTTTATTCAACCCCCAAGTGACATTCAATCTTAGTACTTAGTACAATATCCTTTTACAGTTATAACAGCTTTTAAACGTGAAGCATAGCTTGACACAAGTGTCTTGCAGCGATCTATGGGTATCTTCGCCCATTCGTCCTGGGCAAAAGCCTCCAGTTCAGTCACATTCTTAGGCTTGCGCACTGCAACTGCTTTCTTTAAGTCCCACCAGAGGTTCTCAATCGGATTTAAGTCAGGTGACTGCGATGGCCGCTCCAAAATGTTCCAGCCTTTAATCTGCAACCATGCTCTAGTGGACTTGGAGGTATGCTTGGGATCATTGTCCTGTTGAAAGGTCCAACGTCTCCCAAGTCTCAGGTTTGTGACGGACTGCATCACATTGTCATCCAATATCTCCTGGTACTGAAGAGAATTCATGGTACCTTGCACACGCTGAAGCTTCCCTGTACCTGCAGAAGCAAAACAGCCCCAAAGCATGATTGACCCCCCGCCATGCTTCACAGTAGGCAAGGTGTTCTTTTCTTCATAGGCCTTGTTCTTCCTCCTCCAAACATAGCGTTGATCCATGGGCCCAAACAGTTCTAATTTTGTTTCATCAGTCCACAGAACACTATCCCAAAACTTCTGCGGTTTGTCCACATGACTTTTGGCATACTGCAGTTGACTCTTCTTATTCTTTGGAGACAGCAAGGGGGTGCGCCTGGGAGTTCTGGCATGGAGGCCTTCATTACGCAGTGTGCGCCGTATTGTCTGAGCTGAAACTTCAGTACCCACATCTGACAAATCTTTTCTCAGTTCCTCAGCAGTCACACGGGGACTTTTCTCCACTCGACGCTTCAGGTAGCGCACAGCAGTCGAAGTCAGCATCTTCTTTCTGCCACGACCAGGTAGCGTTTCAACAGTGCCCTTTGCCTTGAATTTGCGAATGATGCTTCCTATGGTCTCTCTTGGTATGTTTAACATCTTTGCAATCTTCTTATAGCCATTGCCCTTCCTGTGAAGAGTAATCACCTCTTCTCTTGTCTTCCTGGACCATTCACTTGACTTCACCATGTTTGTAACCACACCAGTAAATGTCTAGAAGGAGCTGAGTATCACAGTCATTTTAAAGCTGCCTAATTGGTGCTTATTATGCTTTATTGCTGCTCCGTGACATCCACAGGTGTTTTCAATACCTGATTGAAAACACTTGAATGAACCTCTGTTCTTCAGAGTGGTAGTCTTTAAGGGGTTGAATAATTGTGTCAATGAAGAATTCACAAAAGAAACATTTACTACTGTATTACAAAACCAATTGATGTCATTTTAGTTGCATATGGTTCTTTAAAAAGTCCTTGTAGGATTTCATTCTGAATACAATTACAAATGTACACTAAATTCCCTAAAACCCTTTACAGCATTGGGGGTTGAATAATTTTGAACACAACTGTAGGTCATTTACATACACAAAATCACAGCATCTTCTAAGGGAGGGTAGACCGTTAAATTCAATATTACGTAACATTTCTAAAGGAGTCAAAAGAAGGGATTATGATAGCAGGTACACAAGGGCCTGACAATAGACAGATAGGGCCATATTGCATTCCTCGCGCATCGGTTTTGGGCGCACGCAAATGTGCATTTGCGCGAGGACAAAACCATTTGAGCAGAACGTCGTATTTCAAAGTTCACGCAAACGATGCGCATTATCGTTTAACGTGGATGGACTTGCGCGAGCGTGATGAACTGTGCGCATCCTATACTTAACATTGTGAGCGCAAATTCGTTACGTGGATGGTATTTCAATAGATGCGCAACTTCCTACGAATGACGTTTGCGTGCATAATTTTAACATCTTTGAAAACCTGGTGTTAACTGCAAATCTGAACGTTCTGGCCGAAACAAAAAAAACTAGCACAAAAAAATAATACAGCACAGTTACACATACCTAGACAAGCAAATTGTGAATTTGTTCATATTTTTTTTATTGCTGCAGCATGTATACTCAAATTTATTTTGACAGGCGCAAAAACATTAGTCAATTAAAGGAACACTCTACTCAAAAATCACCCCCCCACTTTTTTATCCTAATCTATCCCTATTCCCTTAATAAAGCTTTATTTATTTTTTATTTTTTTGTGTAACTGTAATACTTACCCTAAAATCCACTTGTTTCCAGCGGCGTCTTTTTTTTTTATATACTCACCTCCCTCTTCTGCTCCTGTCCTTCTTGCCTTCTGGTTTACGTGAGAAGAGGGCATGCGCGCCTCTCACGTAAGCCAGCCAATCGGCAGGCTTCCTCCTGGCTCCCTCTGAGGATTAGTATTGCGCGCAAGCGATGCGCGCAACACTAACCCTCAGCCGCTGCCGCCAGCTACTGCGGCGAGTTGGAGACGTCATCGCGCTGAAAGCGTGATGACGTCTCCTACTCGGCAAAAGTCGGCAGAAGCGGGAAATATGATTCCCGCTCTGCTGACTGACAGCTGGGAGGGCGGAGTAAACTCCTCCGCCTCTCTGTTGGTTTCATCTTTTTCTGCTGAACTTCTGAGCGGAGGGAGGGGGGACAGAGGGCAGCATACTCCGGGCATCATGACCACCTAAAATAGCTTAGGTGCGCAAAGAATGTAATATGGCCCATAATGTGGGAGTATTTGCATAATCCAGATTACACAAATTTAATGACATTGCTCTAGTTCAACAAAGAAATAAGATTCAATCTAAATCACAAAGACTAGACAATGCATTCCTACATAATCACACATTCTACACACGAGGGCATTGAAAATAACCTCAGGTCTGCACCTCCAAAACACATCTCTAAAGTTAACAGTAATAAAGGTACATTTAAACTAAAACCAAGCAATTTACAATACATTTAAAATCACACTATACAATATAAATTAACTTAAAGTCTTTCCCAAGGCAAATGTCTTTTGGGGTTTTCGCGATGGGAATAAAAGTTTTGGGGTTTGAAGTGGGGAGCGCTATGTCAGTTCCATGACAAGGGGGTCGGTTGCATATGGGAGGTATGGGGGGGGGGTCGGATGTGTATGGGAGGTACCGGGGGGGGTCGGATGTGTATGGGAGGTACCGGGGGGCGGATGCGTATGGGAGGTATCGGGGGGGGCGGATGCGTATGGGAGGTATCGGGGGGGGCGGATGCGTATGGGAGGCATATAGGGTGGGTGCATATGGGGAGGTATAGGGTAGGTTGCGTATGGGAAGGTACACTGGTGTATTTTGGCCTAGGCCAACGAGGCCCAGGTCTAGGGCGGCACTTTCCAGGGGGCGGCAGCCCGCACTGGGTGGCCCCACCCCTAAAAAAACTTTTTTTTTTTTACTTTTGCAAAGTATTTTACCAGGAAGGATACATTGAGATTTCACTAATTTACACTTTCAATTTCACTTTCCAGGGGGCAGCAAAAAACCTCACCACTAAATGGGTTACTCACAGAGCACCGAAATGACGCCAACTTTTTGGTGTTCTGTAGTTCCCTGCACTAGGGAGAATAAAATTTCCCCACCCTGAAGTGACTTCACCATTCACCGCAGGGTCCCCAAAGTGCATGGAGTCGGCCGCTGAATGCTGCCACCGCAAACCCGTGGCCTGCTGTTTTCAAAAGAACTACTGAATGAAAATGTCTGGAATTTACATATAAGATCCTATGATTGATAATAAAAAGTTCTGTTATAGAAAAAAGAAAAACTGCTATTAAAAGAAAGGGGGGGTAATTTTGCCCAAAAAAAATCTGAAAAATGACTAAGGCTAGGGTCAGACGAAAGCAGTTTTAATGTGCGTTTAGCCGCACGAAATCACGGCCGTGCTAGCAGTAAATGACGTCCAATGCCAGGGAACACACGAAGTACGGCCGCACGAAAGTTCGTCCGCGCAATGCAAGTGGCAAACGAACGCATTTTGTCGAGAACGTGAAACCACTAGTACGGTCGTACAGAGTGCGCTGCGTCCGCTAGCGGCGTGTGTGCGTGATTTGGAGATGTCAGACACTGCTAATGTCCGGCCAACATAACGTCCAGATGCAAAAGTGTTTTATTGATGATCCGTACAAAAACACGAACGCAAATGCGCATCGTATGACCGCTATCGCGTACTCCGTGAAAAAATGCGTCCATTTGTTCGAACGCACTTTTTCACAGACAACGCGAAAATGCGTTCGTCTGACCCTAGCCTAAAAGGTACTAAAAAAAAATCAATAAGTAAAGACTTTTTACTGCAGATTAAAATAATAAATGATTTATTAGATATTGCATAAAAACGGGAATATTTTTAACATTGAAACCTATGGTGTTCGCCTGAATAAACCTGCTGATTGAAACCACCGAACATCAGGGCATTTCACTGCCATTTCTCTGAGTCTCAGTACCACATGACTGGCTGAACCACGTGAAATGCACGCGCGCAGCTGCCCGCCCTTTCGTTAACACAGACTCTATTCTGGACTGAACACCCACCGGGAAGGGAATCAAAGCTACAGTGCACCCTCTGACATTGGCACCCCACTGCTGACAAGATGGCTCCACAGCATAATTGCTGTGTGCTCATATACACTCGGTTTGCTGGGAGTTTTACTGCAGTGGATTCTGATGCACTCATACACACCGCACATTGCATTGCTGGGAGTTTTATTGCTGTGGATTCTGATACGCTGACACACACCACACATTGCATTGCTGTGAGTTTTATTGCTGTGAATTCTGATGCACTCATACACACCGCACATTGCATTGCTGGAGTTTTATTGCTGTGGATTCTGATACGCTGACACACACCAAACATTGCATTGCTGGGAGTTTTATTGCTGTGGATTCTGTGATACACACTGCATATTACTGTGAGTTTTATTGCCCTGGAGCTCTGGGATACGCTCATACACACTGCACATTACTGTGAGTTTTATTGCTGTGCAGTTCTGTGATATGCTCATACACACTGCACATTTCTGGGGGTTTTATTGCTGTGCAGCTCTGATATGCTCATACACAGTGCCCATTTCTGTGGGTTTTATTGCTGTGCAGCTCTGTGATACGCTCATATGCAGTGCACATTTCTGTGGATTTTATTGTTCAACCAATTAGAGCGGCTGTGATCCCGTTTACTTGACATGCGTGGCTGTTCTTGGTAAAAATGCTTGAATTTAAACATTTCATAATTTTCTTTATCTCAATAGATACATTTGAAATAGTATACAAAATATACAAGTAGGCACTTGGTATCCACTTTTAATATAAAGAGAGGAAAAGGCGGAGCTCTAAGAGGAAAAGGTAGAGCTTAAAGAGGAAGGGTGGGGATTAACCAGGAAGAGGTGTGCCCTTGACAGGAAGGGGTGCGTCAAATTTAAATTAGGGGGTGCACGAGTTTAGTCAGGCCTAGGGCAGCACAAAACCTAAATACACCACTGGGAAGGTATAGGGGTGGGTTGCGTATGGGAGGCATAGGGTCAGATGCATATGGGAGGTATAGGGGGTCGGGCGCATATGGGAGGCCTAGGGGGTCTGTTGCATATGGGAGGTATATGGGGCAAATGTATATGGGGAGGCATAGGGGGCCTGATGCATGTAGGAGGTATAGGGGGTCGGTCGCATATGGGAGGCATAGGGGGTCGGTTGCATAGGGGGGGGTCGGTGGCATATGGGAGGTATAGGGGTCAGGTGCATATAGGGGTTCGGGTGCATATGGGAGGCATAGGGGGGTCAGATGCATATGGGAGGTATAGGGGTCGGGTGCATATGGGAGGTATAGGGGTCGGGTGCATATGGGAGGTATAGGGGGTCGGATGCGCATGGGAGATATAGGGTGGTAGGATGATGCCTGCTGGTGGGAAATGCCGGCAATCACCTTTCCGAGAGCTCTGCATGCTGGCCCAGTCGGCAGTCACCACCTCGGTCTGTGGCCGAGGCTCACACAGCAGCTGCAGGAAGAGGAGACCCGTGTCAGAACCGGCAGCTGGTGCAGCCTGTCCCCGGCCATCAGCAGGACACAGCATGCCGAGGGACAGGCGCTTTGTGCGATGGACAAAAAAAATGCCGATCAGTTGGAGAGGCGCTTTGTGAATGCCGCTCTAACGGATCACATTTTTTTTTTCTTGTCCCTCGCGAAACGAAAGCCGGCGGTTTGTTTTCCACACGCATGCGCAACGCGCAAGTAAGCTTGCGCATTGCGTCCGCCGCCTGCGGCGACTGAAGCATCCATTTTTATATATAGAATATATATGTATGTACATGTTACAGTTGCAAGTTTTTATAATGCGCTAACAAGTTCCGTAGTGCTGTACAATGCGCACACATGGTACAAAGGACACTACTTGGCAACATTGTTCTATGTTTTTTATTTCACTTTTATTTATTATTTTTTATCAAATACATAAACCTAAATGTCCAGCATCTTTTTCTTATCTTGTAGGTGCCAAATTTGGAAAAAGCTCTTGTGACTGTTCTTCAATGGTGTTTTAACCACAACTTCAGTGTCCGACTCTATGCATTAATAGCAGTGAAGAAGCTTTGGGCTATGTGCAAACACCAATACATGCAACAATTTGAGGCCTTGTCCTCTGTTATAGAGTCCAGTCTT
The DNA here is from genome assembly GCA_009667805.1 of Leptobrachium leishanense. NCBI lineage: Eukaryota > Metazoa > Chordata > Amphibia > Anura > Megophryidae > Leptobrachium > Leptobrachium leishanense. Next base: position 238,833,961 of record CM019066.1, read on the forward strand.
CATCAGTTGGAAAATATGCAAGGTGGTGGGTTAGTACACTAAATTATTTTATATTAAATTGTTTAGGTTGATATTGTAAAGACATTGGCACTGCCGATTTAGGGAGATTAAAAACAAAATCCTTCAAAAGCAGCTACCTCACATTAATGGGAGTAAATATTTTTTTTAAAATACATATTTTTAGTATATGAAATAGGAAGAACATAAGTGTACCTTGATTGCAGAACAAACCTTGACAGTCCGGTTTCAGAATACACACCAGGATATAAACAATGTCCTGTTGAAAATATACGCACCCCAATCTTTGTTTTGTAAACCTCTTTTGTATTTATTGCCATAGTATCGAACGTTATTACACACATAAAATAAAGTGGCGTATGAGGCGGAAAACAATTATCAGAAAAAAGCCTAGATGAGAGGAACGTAGGCTTCCTCCGCAGCCAGTTTGAGATGTTTTTGATGCAAGCATGGCTAACATGAGAAGATGGTTGTGGAAGGGTAATATGAACTAATATTGTTTTTGAAGGGTTTCATTATTTCAGTATATGGTTCCTGAGCATTCTTCATAACACGTTTGTGTGTTGCTTTTGATCACTGGTAGTACCTTGGTAGCAACTACTTAAATGATAGTCATCTGACAGACGGGTGGGCCAGAAGAGGGCAGCATTTCAACCTGAGCAGATGATATTGCTATTGGTGGCGGCTTCACTATACGTTATTACAGTTCTGCAAGCCGGAGTAAGGCTGGGTGGAGTTGCTGCAACATATTTACTTTACCACAGACATCTTGACATATTTAAAAATCTATTATATCCCATATTTTGCACCGTAAAAATTAACAGACAAGAAACGGCTTTTAGTACTTTGAATTGGGCATATTCAGTCCACCAGTATAAATCTGATACATCAATTCTTGTGCCTGTTTCCAAACCCAACATTGCCATTGGGTCATGGAGATCTGAGAGAACTACAGTCATAGGCTGTCACGGAATGACCCAAGAAGCTCGGCAGCAAAGCCCAGGACTCTCAGCCAGGGGCAGTTTCAATGGCGTTTGGGTTACTGTGGACTCTTAAGTGCCGTTGCACCGTAGGAACACCTTGATTTCTTTATTAGATGTGGTTGTTATTGCGTGATGTAATAAAAGTGTTCCCTGTATGTATAACAGTGTAAAGTATGTAAGACACCCCTTGTATGATTCTGGCCGTCGCCATTGCCCATCCCCTCGTGGGTCTGGAGAGAACAAAGGGATTCCAGGCTCAAAATGGGGGCCGAGCTGGATCCGGTCGAAAGGTGGTCGAATCGAAAAGTGGCCGAATCGTAAAATGGCCGATTCGGAACGTCCGGTAACGAATCGGCACCACCCCGATTCGGGGACGACCAATCTGAATCGGGACCAATGTCCCCAACTCGAGAAAGGGCCAATGAGACTCATGGGGGCGGGCAGGGATTCCATTGTCTTGTATTTGTATGATGTTGATAAATACATGTGAAGTTCTCAGTAAAAATTAGTTCAACCTGTACATACAGCTTCGCCTGGTGTCTTCCTTGAGCCTACACCACATGAGATTCCCCGCAGTCTCCTGTGCACCCCATTGCCCAGGTACCGATCCCCGAATCGGAGCGGCGGCGCTTCGTCCGCGCATCAGCCCCACGAACCGCCGGAACCACTGAACTCCGCATCCCCGAATAGGAGTGGCGGCGCTTCGTCCGCGCATCGGCCCAACGAACCGCTGAACTCCGCATCATCGGAGCGGCGGCGCTTCGTCCGCGCATCGACACAGCGAAACGCCACGCATCCGAAACGTTTCCCTCCAGGGCAGCTAACCCAGCAGACGGTCCCATCTCTCCCAAGGTCAGTGGATCAGCCGCTCGAGACGCCGAGTGCCGTGAAGCTCGGTAGTCGGGCTGGTCGCTGCAGGGGTCCCTCCCTGTATCCCGCCAACCCTTCCCCAGTGTCACTCCGGGCCGCTCGAGACGCCGGGTGCCGTGCCACTCGGTAGTCGGGTCGGGCCGTGAGTGCACAAGGAGGGGCAGATAGGAGCACACCCGCAGGCGGACAACACCCATTCCGTCACATAGGCAGTATAGGATTCAGAGTTAACCAAGTTTGGCGGGCAGAAGGAAATCATTGTTGTACATGTAGCGGGTGCCTCTCAGCCTGCATGTGGCCTTGTGTTTCTCACTGCAGCTTAATAGGGACACAGTCTATCAGCCAGCAGCTGCAGGGGAATCCCCCTCCCTCCCCTGTCTCCTCATTGGCAGGGGAAGCTGACTAATACAGGGAGAACTGCAAGAACAGCAAGGAATTCTGGGACGTGTTGTCCCCATCACAGACTGCTCACTATAATCCCTAAAGGGGGAAACTACACATCCCAGCAGCCCAGAGGCAGAGGAGGAGATCTTACACAGTGACTGCCCACCCCTTCCTGAGACAGGAGGATGAACACGTGTTTCTGGATGGGAGGGGAAGTGGAGCCAGGCCCAGGAGCGTCCCTGACACACTGCAAATGCTAGATCTGGAGAGAGGCAGCTTCAAGGTCGTTGACAGACATCCTGCTGGAGGAAGGACCCCAGGTGCATCACTGAGAAGCGTGTGGTGACCCAGTAAAGGGGTTGTCAGTCAGGCAACCTGAAGAATCGGTCCCAGGAATCCAGGATATCTCACCTTTGGGCCTCTGGACACAGGATTGGTGAGAGGGCACTTGCCGAATCCTCCCTAAGCCAGAACACTGAATGGCTGCTGTTTCTCTGCCTCACTGTCACGGGGGTCCCGGGCAGATGCCAGGGAAGGCCCTTTGTGCATATATTTGAGCCCTTGAGGCAGGTTTGTTTCATAATGTTTGATCCAGCACACACTAATATAAACCAATTGTGTTGGTACATACAAGGACTAACGTGAATTGTCTCTAAATTCTGGAGGTTTCGAGACCAACAGATTACCTAGGACACAAAAACAGCAGACGTGGAATGACAGTCCATGAAGTACTCAAGGTGCAGGGCAGTCAGAAATGCAGAAATGACATAAAACAGAAATGAACAATAGTTTGTGATCGTGGTCTTAAGCAAAAACATAAACATAAGTTGTAAAGGCTTCCGGTATCGGGAAAAATATCGGGGGGTACCAAGTACTCCTGCAGTACCCAGTATCGGCCCTGATACCGATACTAGTATCGGTATCGGTGCAACCCTAGAAAAAACATAAACATAAGTTGTAACCTGGGAACAAGGACCCCGAAGGGTTGCAAACGATACCCCTAAACGTAAAGGGATAGAACCCAGAACAGCGAGTGATCAACCCAGCAACCAGCAGGGAGTTGAGTCACTAAAACAAGTGATACAGCGTAATCTACACAGTAATTCTCAACAGGACAGACTGAGGTTTGAATGGAATTCACAGAGTGCAGGGCAGAAATCGTTGGTACCTGAAAATTGCTGTGAACAGAACTGCTGATCCTGGCACTCCCTCCAGGGAGATCAGAACAACAAGAGAACACTAGAAACTGCTCAGTAGCTATTGATTTCGAGACCAACAGATCTACTGAGCAAATACACAAAACAAATACAAGAGAATGGTCCAAAAACATAAGCCAGGTCATACACGAGAAATCCAGACAGAATATCTATAGGGGACAGACATGAGCGTAATCCAATAGCCAGAACCAGAAGTCATACACGAGTGATCAAGAATACAATAATATAATATCAAGAACAGCGAGCAGGAACATAATAGGTGTAACCTATCCAGACCCAGGGAGCAAGAGACTTACTAGGTCTATATATAGGGCTGAGAAGGTCATGTGATCACAGACCAATCAGCCAACAGATAGGTCTGTAGATCCTGAAAACAAAAAAAAAACATGAATCCCTGCTACAACCAGCAGGGGGCAGGGCCGAGATGTGACATAACCCCCTCCCCTATGGGTGACCTCACGGGCACCCAAAACAAAAACGTGAACTTGACATGAACACCCGTCATAACAGATCCCTGTCAGAATCGTCCATACTTTCACCATCAGACACTACTAGATATTGACGCAATATGTGAAGGTACTTCTGGAGTACTACCCAGTGCGTCTCACGGAACAACGAGCCAGAAGGCGTTCATATATACCCCTTAGGAATTCGCTTTGTCTCTGGGAACCACATACCAGTCAAGTTACCTTCTTGCTGGATTTCCTCGAGACATGTGCGGAGTAAGGCATCCTCTGAACTAGATCGGAGCGTGGTCTCCTTGGAACCAGAAAGGGGCTTGGCCTCCTCAGACCCAGAGCGAATCGTGGCATCCTCGGAGCTGGAATAATTAGAGTTGGTACCCTTTTTTCTCCTCCTCCTTGAGCGAGACTTGGACTTGGTGACCACCTCACATGACAGGGAAATGGTAGGAGCAGACCTGGTTTTCCCAAACCCACAACTGGGTTTGGTCTTACTGGGGCCACTGCGAAACATGGGCACAGTGGTTTCCTGACTGGACATAGAGTTTCCTTGAGTCCCAACTTGGACACAGCTTCCTTGAAACTCAACGTTTGTATGGCTGCCTTGCAGCTCAACATGGGTGTCGCTAATTTGTGGCTCGTCATTGACATGACTGGCAGCTCCCCAGCATCGGGCACAGTTGGAATCTCGCCCACAGAAACAAACATGGAGAGCTCTTGGCCCAAAACAGACATGGATGGCTCGTGGCCCAAAACCGACATGGAGGGCTCGTGGCCCACACTTGGCATGAAGGGCTCGTGGCCCACACTTGGCATGAAGGGCTCCTTGCCCACACTTGGCATGAAGGGCTCCTTGCCCACACTTGGCATGACGATGGTAGGAACAACACTGGACTCACTGTGGGGCAAGGGCACAGTGGTCTCATGTGTTGATACAGGCATTTCAGCCTCATAACAAAACGTGGCCACAGCGATTTTTGCATACCATAGGCGCAGCTGTCTCGCATAACATGGGCATGACGGGCATTGCTGACATACAGCTTGTCCCAGACATCACTGGCACTGTGCCAGTCTCAGGCATCACAAGTGACATTTTGCAGGTTTCCAACAGGGCTGGCTTCTCATTGCCAGTTCCCAACAGGGCTGGCTTCTCATTGCCAGTTCCCAACAGGGCTGGCTTCTCATTGCCAGTTCCCAACAGGGCTGGCTTAGCATTAACAGACATGGCTGGTATCGTGCCAGTGGAAAGAGGCATGGCTGGCAGCGTACCAGTGTAAACAGACATGGCTGGCAGCGTACCAGTGCAAACAGACATGGCTGGCTTCGCATTTCCAGTGCAAACAGACATGACTGGCAGTGTGCCAGTGGAAACAGACATGACTGGCTTTTTGCCCAAATTTGACCTGAAGATCTCACTGCTGTATTGAGAACTGACTGATGGGGGATCCCTTGGCTTATAGCCCCATTCAAGGGTCCCTGGCACATTGCCAGACTCTGTACACCCTGGCTTATAGCCAGTCTCTGGGTGCTCTGGCTTATAGCCAGATACGGGAGACACAAAGACATCAACATAAGAAAACATCACTGGCACTACGCCAGGAACGAATATCGAGGGTGGCACACAGCCAACATGGGTCACGGGTGGCACACAGCCAACATGGGTCACGGGTGGCACACAGCCAACATGGGTCACGGGTGGCACACAGCCAACATGGGTCACGGGTGGCACACAGCCAACATGGGTCACGGGTGGCACACAGCCAACATGGGTCACGGGTGGCACACAGCCAACATGGGTCACAGAAGGCACTGGAGCTTCACTGTGGGACGTGGACGTGTCTGTGCCTTCTCCCACTTGGAGAAGAGGGGAGACTTGATCACCCTCCCTTTTCAGGTTCTGGTCTCGGTATTGTGTGTGATGGAGTCCGTGTGTATGCTTGCGAGCCTACCCAGATAGTGGGGAAGCCAATCTGAGAGCGAACTGTTGAACAGTATAGAGTGTATTATTATGGGTCGGAAGTGTTCCCGGTACAAGGGGACGCCTTGGGACATGTTGTTGGTTCTGGAGTATTTCTGGATGGGCTGCTGTGATGTGTTTTCTGAAGCAAACTCCGAGAAGTGCATGAGTGCATGAAGTGTGTGTATGTGAAAGCTCATCCAGGTCTGTATCTGTTATCCGTGTTTCTGTATAAGGGATGCTCTCTGTATAAGCGCTCGTGTGTCTGGTATGAGTATATATCAGTACCTCTGTATAAGTGCTCAGTGTCTGCTCTCTGTATAAAAGTGCAGTTTTGGTAATCCTGTGTATGATTTTGGTTTGTTTCTGACGTTTCTCCTGTGTAATCCTCGTGTGATATTCATTGATATTCTGTGTACCGTTTCCTGGCTGTTCTGACTTCCCTCTCTGGTATCTGATCCCTGGCTTGTCTGACATTCTCTCCTGGTTCTTGATCCTTTGCTCCGGTTCTGACAATTCTATTGAATGTTGCTTGTGTCCTTTCTGTGTATAACCCAGCAACATTATATTCAGTTCGTATTAAAAGTCCTTTCTGTCTGTCCTAGTGTTTAGGGATCCCTTTAGTTGTTCGTTATTATTCTTGTCTAGTATCTGTGTCATATCTATGTAGCTGTCTGGTCTGTCTATGTAGCTGTCTGGTCTGTCTATGTAGCTGTCTGGTCTGTCTATGTAGCTGTGGTCTGTCTATGTAGCTGCAGAAAAACCTGCCACAAGGGTGGTTAAATATCCAGTATAAAGGGCCCACCTTGGCTCACGCCGGGTGCCCCCCTAATAATTAGTCAAAATCTGCAGTGATGTATTGTTTCTGTTCCAGTATTCAAATATGTGGGGGAAAAGAAAAAAGGCATCAAGCTGCTAAATACTGTATAATGAGCTCCATAATGTACAATGTATTCTACATATAAAACAGGAGCTTTAGTGAGTAATAAAAACCTGCGCAGGTAATAAAACAGATATCAAAAAGGGTTTTAAAAAAAATGATATACAGTTCACAGTGTGTAATATATGTATATTTGTTATTCTGACTCTCCCTTTGTACAATGCTACAGAACTTGTTGGCGCTTTATAAATACTTGTGACTGTATAAGGTGCATATAACAAATGTCCAAAAGTGCGTAATGCAGCAGTTCATATATCCACAAAATACTGTGCTGGGGATTCGCTAGGATTCCTTATGCTTTGCTGCATACCACATTGTGCATTAATGTGAGACAAAGTCTTTAATTTAAGACAGGGTTAAACACCCTAAGAGTTATTTTTGTGTTTGCAGAAAGTCTGATTGGATATATGTGTATAGATAGATATATTTTGTACTAATACGGGATCCTTTATGAAGGTTGTGAGGTGCCCTGAATCTATGTATAGGTTCTGCGATTAGAGATTACCCTGCCTGAATACCAGATATCGCATTGGGTTATTTTTGGATGATATTAAGTACATTCATGGCTCTGTACAATTTTGCTTGTTGCTTTTCATAAAACACATGGCTGTCCGCCATTTTGGGCATAGCCACATGCTGATGACTTTGCTATAATTGTACAACCGTGGCGCAAATAATTCATCCATAGCAACTCAAACTTATTTTAAAAAGCATATCGAGCAGGATATCACCTAATAGTGAAAAGCTCTAGCGAGTGATGTGTGTTTGATAAATAAGACGGTTTTCACTAGTCTGCTTTAAATTGCTGCTGTTTTAAGTTTATTTGGAAAGAAAGTTGCAAATTGTATTGCAAAATATGTATCAATTCTTAGGTGCTATTTCAGATTTTGATCCAGATTTAGGTGAATCACAGAGCTTAAATCTCAATACATACAGTAAAAGTGAACATAAATGTGCTGCTAAGATTGGATGGATGATCATGAACTGTGTACAGAAGGCAGTGAATGAAAGGAATAAATTAGAGACCTGCAATTAATAAAAGAGAAACGGGTTTTGACTGAGGAATGTTTGAAGTCCGCTCAAAGTAAGAGGTGATTTGATTGTACTGATAAGGAGATGAATTGCCCAGTTACTGTTAAATGAGCTTGTTAAACTAGCCAAGTGGATTTTAAGAATATTTAATTGTGTGTGTTTCAATGCATCAGAAGTTGGGGATGTAAGGTTAGCTGTCCCATATTCACAAGTTAGAAATGCCTTGAGGCGATCCAGATCTGTGAGCATTAATGTCCCTTTTAATGGATTTCATTAGTCAGGCCCATGTGTTCCCTTTACATGCAGATTAGAGCCCACATCCCCCTGTATTATAATGGAAGGTGTCATTCACAGGGTTCGCAATATGGGATGTGTGGTGGGATTGACTGCAAATAACTGTGAGGAACCTGATATGGAAGATTTCACTGCTTGTATGAGAACAAGATTGTTAAAATGGGTGTAAAATTGACTTGATGGAGAAGGTTAGGAGTGAACGTGAGAACTATGAGATGTAAATGTCTAGGCGGCAAGTATGGCATAAATTGACAAGGTCGGGTGAGTCTAAGAATGAAATTGATGGTATCCTCCCTGATAGAGCCCTGCCAGCCCTGGTCCCACTCAGATAAACGCCCCTATTCCAGGTTTCTCCGAAATCACATACACCTTCATGAAAAGAGCAACTGGTGGAGAGCCCCACCTTCAGCCTCTGGGGGTCCTGATTCATATGAATGTAAGGGATGGGGAGTGACTGGAAACAAAGGAAATAGAAAAGAAAATAGAGCAGTTGTGAGTGTGGATGTGGCGATGCTTTTTGGGAAACCCTATCAACCACATTGTCAAAGATGGACCGGGTGTAGAGTGCAGACACAGTTACAGCAAAAAATGACCCCAGACACCATTGTAGCCCCCAAAAAGTGAAACGTGTTACTTTGCCTCCAAAAACAGCTTTTGGAAAGAGACAGTGCAAATAGTGTTATTTCTTCTTTCACCATGCTAAAGAGACTGGAAAAGAAACAAACGCGACCTGCTGAAAGACTAATGAATACTGAATTCTGTTCTGTAAAAGAGCCAGGTGACTCTAATGAGGTGGTGATTGATGGCACCCTGCAGTGCCTTCTCACATATGGGGTTCTGAAGTTCTGTGTCTCAGCATGGATTACGCCCCAGTTGGCCGTCCAGAAAGAAGGGGTCTGCCGTATACCCACCCCCAAGAGTAGGCATCAGGTTCTACGCAGTAACAGCAAAACCTCTGTATGATTCCACAAAGGGGGGACGACATGGAAAACAAGCCAAGTATGCCTCCGAGATTCTAGTCCTTTTGGAAGCCATCTGGATACCTAAAGCAGTGAGTGTTATCCACTGCCAGGGACATCAGAAGGGAAAAGAAGTTGTTCCCTGAGAAAACCGTAAAGCTGACTAAGCCGCCAAGGAAGCTGCCAGTTGTGGTCGCTCTGATTCCTGCACCACTGATGGAATGAGTTTCTGTATACTCTGAAATGGATCATGAATGGTTAATTTCTTATCCTGGTGCCTACGACTCCAGTGGATGGTATATCCTGAAAGACAACCGTATTGTGGTACCCTCTACCATAACCCCAGAGTTAGTCTGGAGTCTGCATAATAGTAGGCACAGCGGAAAGACTGCTATGGAGAAACAGTTAGAGCTCATGTTCTATGTGCCACACCTGCCATCCCTCTGTAAGATCGTGACTCAGCATTGCCCCACTTGTGCCCGAAACAACCCCAGACAGAGACCTATCTTGCCTCCGGGTAGAGTCTCTGTAGGACTGATACAATGTTATTTCTACAGGTGGACTTCACAGTTATGCCTCCCTGTAAAGGCTACAAATACCTCCTGGTGTTCATCTGTACCTTAACCGGCTGGGTAGAAGCGCACCACACCTGTACAGAAAAGACCACAGAAGTAGTCTGATGTCTCATGTATGAGATCATTCCACGATATGCGATACCTTCGGAGATCGGCTCTGATAATGGGCCCGCCTTTGTCCACCTAGTACTGCAGGCCTTTGGCCTAAGCCCTACAGATCCGGTGGAAGTTGCATATAGCCTACCGCCTCAGCTCAGGGAAGGTAGAACGGAGGAACCATACTTTGAAAAAAAATGGCTTGCAAAAATGTGTCAAGTAACTTCTCTGAAGTGGCTGGAAGTCTTACCTATGGTCCTGTTCCACATCCGGTGAAGTCCAAGTGCTCCTCTGAACCTCAGTCTCTAAATTGTTGTTTGGACATCCTAATCCACTGATAAAAACCATGACTAAAGGACTCTGGGTGAAAACAACCTCTGTCACCAAGTGATCCAGTTAGGCCGCTCCTTGTCTGTCCTGCACAGATGGCCGTAAAAGTTACAGAAGTGTTCCCTGGATACACCACTCTCGTCTGAAACCAGCTGCACCTCCTCTCCTATCTGCGAATCCAAAGTGGAGAAGTCATCCTGATTCAGACAATCCTCTGAAACTGCGTCTCACAGCTACCTTCTGATATCAGCAAGTAGGTGTTTTGAGGGACATAATAAAGCCTGATCACCTGCCAGCGAGGGAAAGACGGGTTTGTTTAGCCAAAAGGTTACCCGTGAAATTGTGCCTTACACTCTCTTCTGATATCCGCCAGCGAGTGGTTTCGAAGGACATAATAACGCCTGATCACTTGCCAACGAGGGAAAGACGGGTTTTTAGCCCAAAGGGCTGCCCACGAAACTATTCTTCACAGATCGTCTACTCTGCAGCCCTCACTCCGGAAGCTGAGGTGCCGTCGCACAGTTGAAGAATGGAAGCAAAAGAGGAAAAGGAGTTCTGGAGAAACACAAGGGAGCAGTTGTAATTGGTTCCCTTGTAAATGTATCGATAACTGAGTTTTCTGTATATTGAGTTATGTATCCCCCGATTGATCCCAGAATACCCCATGTATACCAGCCCGTAAATCCAACTGCTAGCCTTGTGCAGCACCGTGACAAATGAAGCCTGGTACCCCAGAATCTGTTAATATAAATATGTGGTTGCTAACCACTTGGGCTGTAAGACTGCTGGGTCTGTAGTAAAACTGCATCCTGCAACCATGATAGTACTCCTGATCTTGTTTTGTGTTCTCTGCTTTAATCACATCCAGTGTTTACTCAGCCGTTGAAAAAAAAAAAGCGTGATCCAAATCCCTAGATATGAAATATGCCACTCTAGTTATTTAATTATACACTAGTGGCCGCTGTGAGGGATTTCCACCCACTGTATATGTGGTTGTTTAATTGAAGATTCTTTGGTTCCATTTTGGGGTCCCTACAACACAGTGTTTCTGTTATTCTCATGACTGGTATTGTTATCTTGGTCTGTTATTTAGGGTATAAACTCATTTTATGTATCCTGGCCCACTGCACGTCCAACAAGAAAAATCAACCCCAACCTAATTATAGATCCCTCATGGTGTAGCACCCGAATACAGGGCACTCAGACTCAGCGTTGCTATTATCTTCTGGTACCTGGGTATTTATAGTTGGCTAGGAGCCCATTAAATCATGGACTCATGGCCAAAAGGGGGGAATGAAGGAGGAATGGACTGGTAAAAAATAGTTTGTATTAAAAAGATTATGTAACCTTAACTGATACAACTTAATAAAGTTCACAAAGGGTTAACCTGAGCCGTGTGCAAAGCCCTGAGTTGTGTGCAAAAGAAGTTTGTCCAGGTGTCCAGCAAGCAAGACCCCCCAGGGCATGAGCCAATACCACGATTCCTGAATAGATTTGAGGGAACGGCCGCTAATGAGATTCTGGTCTTTTGTTATCTGTTATCTGAAAATCTATACCATCAACAGAAAGGTTTCACTCGTCATCACTGTGGGTCTATAAAATGTATATGCAAAAGTGCACCGGGACTCATTGCTGGTCGTCCTGCTATGATGCCACTGAGTCTCGGGGGAATAAATCCTGCCTTCCTGAAGAATCTCTGTCTGGGTATTATTTCTCTGCCGTGGCACGAAATCCCTAAAATCTGATTCCTATTTCACAACTACAGGTGTACATCCAATGCTGAGACAAGTCTACCAGCGTCTGGTGCAAGAGCAGAAGGCCCCAGCTGAAGGGGTGGGGAAGATATGGCGCCTAGACCGGTGCGAGAAAGTACTACAGCCCGGTGAAGTGGTATGTTTGCAAGCTTCAGTAAAACTTAATTGGAAGCAACCAGGCCCTTACACTGTCCTTGAAGCGGATGGTCAGGAAAAAGACACAGGAGTGGAAGTAATTCCAGAAGTGGTTTTAATTAAGGCATTGCAAAAAAGTCACAGGAAGGTCTCTGTCGGTGTCCGTAACATCACGGCCTCCCCTGTGAAGATGCTGGCTCGGATGTTGTTGGGACAATTGAATTGGGCCACCCCAGTCTTGCCGTCTGATTTGGTGGGGGAGTGAAAGAAGAAACCCCTGCCGAGGAGTTCTATCCGAAGGATCCTTCTCTCTTACCTGAATGGAAGGAAAGGGTCAAGAATCAACTCCTGAGATGGCAGGCTGCATTCTCCAAGAGCGAGTTCGATGTGGGGTGTGCAAAAAGTGCCGAACACCAGATCCGCCTCAAAGAGGATAAGCCATTCCGGGAAAGAGTCCGACGGATTCCATTGTGGGGACTTGGAAGATCTGCGCGAACAGCTAGCAGAACTGAAGAGGGCAGGAATCATCCGAGAGTCCCGGAGCCCATATGCTTCCCCAATAGTAGTGGTACGGAAGAAGAATGGGTCCCTGAGGTTGTGCATCGACTATCGGACATTGAATCGAAGGACCATTCCCGACCAATATACCACTCCAAGGGTAGAAGATGCCCTGCAGAGCCTGTCAGGGGCAAAGTGGTTCAGTGTGGATTTGAAGAGTGGGTACTACCAAATCCCCATGCATCCTGAAGATCGGGAGAAGACCGCTTTTATTACCCCAGTGGGGTTCTTTGAATTTGACCGAATGCCTCAAGGACTGTCTGGTGCCCCAGCCACCTTCCAAAGGATGATGGAGAAGACAGTGGGTGACATGAACTTGATTGAGGTGTTGGTGTAACCTAGACGACATCATCATTTTTGGCAAGACTTTGGAGGAGCACGAAAAGCGTCTGGAGAAGGTCCTGAAGAGACTCCATGATGAGGGGTTGAAATTGTCTCTGGAAAAATGGCAGTTCTATCAATCCTCAGTCAACTACCTTGGCCATATTGAGTCTGCCGAAGGAATAGCCAATGACCCCCAGAAGCTGGAAGCCGTCACCTCCTGGCCGAGACCTATCAATGTGACTGAGTTTAGGTCATTTCTGGGATTCTGCTCATATTACAGAAGATTTGTTGAGGGATTCGCTACGATAGCCCGCCCACTCAATTTTTCTACTGAGAAGTGAAATGGAAGACGATGACTCAAACCTGACTAAGCCTGCCAGGCCAGCTGGAGGGCCCCGGAAACCTCGAGCATCCATTCAAGAACAGTGGACGGCCCAGTGTGAGGAGGCCTTTAGGCAGCTGAAGTGGAGTTTAACAACTGCTCTGGTCCTGGCCTATGCAGATCCAACCAAGCCATATGAACTACACGTTGATGCCAGTCATGATGGATTAGGTGGGGTGCTATATCAAGAACATGATGGGCATCTGCGGACCATTGCCTGAGAAGAACTACCCCACACATAAACTCGATTTTCTGGCTTTGAAGTGGGCAGTAGTGGATAAACTGAGGGATTACCTGTATGGAGCAGACTTCATGATCAAGACAGTCAATAATCCCCTCACATACATCCTTACAACTGCCAAGTTGGATGCCACTGGTCACAGGTGGTTAGCTGCTTTGTCGGAGTTCACTTTCAGCCTGAAGTACCGTCCAGGAGTCGGGAACAGGGACGAGGATGCCTTGTCAAGAAGGCCCCACGGTTCCAGAGACTCTCCAGAAGTATGGACCCAGCTGAAACCTGAAGATGTACAAGCCCTATGTCAAGGCGCAGAATATCAAGCTGGAGGTAGATCTAGAGCAGAAGAAATTGGGGTCCCAGCAGCCGGTGTCCCCAGGGGTTTTTGTAACCTTACTCAGATCGGGGATGAGGGCTTGCCCAAGCTCTCCAAGAAGGACTTGAAGAAGGATCAGATGGAAGACCCTCTTTGTAGCCTAGTGTTGAAGGCTGTGGAAAGCCAGTGCCCTGATTTGCTTCTTACTGGTACCCAAAGGGAAGCCCGCCTGCTGCATAGGGAGTGGGATCGGTTGCAGCTGCGCAACGGAGTGGTCTACCGAAGGGGCCCCTCTGATGATTCCGAAGAAAAATGCCATTTATTCCTACCTGAGAAGCATAGGGAGACTGTGTTAACTGCTCTACATGATGACCATGGCCATCTAGGACCCGAGAGGACCTTCTACCTGTTGAGGGACTGGTTTTACTGGCCCTGCATGCGAGCTGAAGTCGAGGGCTACTGCCACTCATGCATCTGATGCATACAAAGAAAAACTCTGCCACATCGAGCCACCCCAATGGGCCATCTTCAGAGTCAAGGACCCATGTAGTTGGTGTGCATTGAATTTCTGTGCTTGGAGCCTGATTTGAGCAGACAGGGAAATATCCTGGTAGTGACTGATCACTTCACTAGATATGCCCAGGCTTTTCCCACAAAGGACCAACAAGCATCTACTGTGGCCAAAGTCTTAGTAGAAAAGTTCTTTGTGCACTATGGTCTGCCTCAACGCATGCACTCCGATCAAGGGAGAGACTTTGAGGGTCACCTCATTAAGAGACTCTTAGGCTTGCTTGGCATCAAAAAGTCACGAACCACTCCATACCATCCCCAGGGAGATCCTCAGCCAGAGAGATTCAATCGGACTCTTCTGGATATGCTTGGGACTCTGCTCCAGTGTTGCCTCTGTTCTTAAGTCAAACATATAGCGGCCATTGTGCATGCCTACAACAGTACTGCAAATGATGCCACAGGTTACTCTCCTTATCGGCTGATGTTCGGACGTGAGGTCCGGTTGCCAGTTGACTTAGCCTTTTGCATGTCGCTAGACCATACTTCAGCAACTTCCCACAGAGGGTATGTGGATCACCTGCAGAGAAGTCTGAAGACCGCCTATGAGAAGGCTCAAGCTGCCTCAGATACTCGAGGACAGAGAAACAAGAGAAATTTTGACCTCAGGGTACGAGTGCAGGATCTACAACCTGGTGACAGGGTATTGCTGAGAAATCTGGGTGTCCCTGGGAAGCATAAGTTGGCTGATCAGTGGAAATCACAGCCCTATGTTGTCTGCAAGCAACTGACAGAGCTCCCGGTATACCAGATCCGGCCAGAAGGAAGCACAGGTCCACTGAAGACTTGGCATCGCAATCATTTGTTGCCCCTGTCGGACACAGTTCATGTGCCACCACAGCCAAATTCACAGTCCACACCCACTGCCTCCCAGAGATCCCGTCCAGTGATTAGATCTCAGCCTATACTTCATGATGCAGAAGATGAAGACAGTGAGGATGAAGAGATGTCAATTGATTGGCTGTGGCCATCTCAAATGCCAGAGCCTGACGCCCTCCCTACTCCTCCCAAGGTGACTGATATCAGGATTCTTAGGCCAGAGGCTCCTGAATTTGTGCCTCAGAGTCAGCCCTCTGGAAGACTCACAATCTCCCTTGCCCGTGGCAGATCCTATGGACTCCCACCCCTTCGTTGAGGAGGAAGAAGAGGCTAGTGAGTGTACGACCTCTGAACCTAAAGAGCAGAGAGAGAGAGAAGAATTATTCACCCACCCAAGAGACTGACATTTGACATTTTGGGTGAAACCAGTGAGGAGATTGTTCACACCTCTTAAAGGACTCTTGAGGCGCCTGATCTCTCCACCGCAGGTTTGGTGGAGAGCGACCCGAACTCTCCCCCTTGCACATCTAGCTGGGCCATTCCAAGTAAGGTGGCCTGTAGGCAGAACAACCTTATTTCCTATGCAAATTGGTGTGAGGTTCCTCTGCCAGGTGTGACAGAATGAGGTGTTATCCGTCTGCGGGTGTGCTCCAATCTGACCCCCTCTTGATGGCATCAGACCCGACTAACGAGTGTCACGGCACTCGGCGTCTCGAACGGCCTGAGATGACCCTGGCGTTACTTGGTGAGATGGTGCTGCCGAATTAAGTTGACACGTTCTGCGTAGTGGGGAGCTAGGAGACCGCAGAGTGTCTCCTGCACTGTGATTTTAGCTATGAAATGACGACACCAAACGGGGCTGTATGCTTCAAGTCAAACGCAGTTGAACTGACTCTTTACTGAAATGGGACACGCATTTAAATAACTCACACACAAAGGAGACATGCCCAGGCTTGAATGGGAACCCAATTTGCATACAATGGCATGCTTGCATCATCAGATTACACACACACAGAGCTAATGTACACAGAAATTAGCATACAATTGAATTTCAACACAGCCTTTCACTCCTAGCAACCAAGGGGAAATATAATACCTTTAAATGCATCACACAATTACACATCTGAATCCACACTCATACAATACAGGATACATGGTGGATACATCACACCAATAAAACCACATCTAGAAAAGGTATAACTGTTCATTTCAACACGCAAAACCGAAAGAGTCTCAAATAAAGAAAAAGGTCTTTGAAATGTCCCAGGCTGTTAGTTCTGGGGCTCGCTGGTCAGAGCCCCTATGTCCGTTCCATGACATTCCTCCCCCCTTCAAATGAGTCCGACGGACCCGGTTGGACCCACACGGGTCAAATAGGGGAAGTCGGGGAGCTTGGATCTCCGGGTTCCCGGGCCGATTGCCGGGATAGACCGTCGGCATTCCCGTTCTGTGGCCCGGGCCGGTATTGGATAGAAAAGTTAAAAGGTTGGAGGGCCAGGCTCCACCGCAACAGGCGGCCGTTCTCCCCTGCCACCCGGTTGAGCCACACCAGGGGGTTGTGATCCGTCATTATGGTGAAGGACCGCCCGTACACATACGGCTGGAACTTTCGCAGGGCCCAAACCAAGGCCAGACATTCTTTCTCGACCGCTGCGTATCCCACCTCCCGGGGTAGGAGTTTGTGGCTGATGTAAGCCACCGGATGATCCCCCCCGTCGTCCCCCACTTGGCTTAGTACGGCTCCCAGTCCGAACATCGATGCGTCTGTATGGACAATGAAGCGTTTGTTATAATTGGGAGCTGCCAAGAGGGGTGCTTGGGATAGGGCGGTCTTCAGTTGTTGGAAGGCGGTTTCGCACTCCGGGGACCACGGGACTTGGCGGGGCAGGGTTTTCTTAGTCAGGTCGGTCAGGGGTTTGGCGAGGACGCTATAGTTGGGAACAAATTTCCGGTAGTACCCTGCCGTGCCCAAGAAAGCAAGGACCCAAGTCTTGGTGATGGGGGTGGGCCACTCCAGAATGGCTTCTATCTTGGCCGGTTCTGGACGCTGGGTTCCCCGACCCACCCGGTGGCCGAGGTACTGTACCTCGGACATCCCTATCCTACACTTCGCGGGTTTAAGGGTCAGGTTGGCGTCCCTTATCCGAGCGAACACCACCCCCAGATGGTGAAGGTGTTCCTCCCAAGTCTGGCTGTAGATGGCGATGTCGTCCAGGTACGCGCAAGCGAATTCCTGGAGGCCATCGAGGAGGCGATCGATCAACCGCTGAAAAGTGGCCGGGGCGTTCTTCATCCCGAACGGCATGACCCGAAACTGGTACAGGCCGAACGGGTGATGAAGGCCGACTTCGGGGTCGCCTCTTCTGCAAGGGGAATCTGCCAGTACCCCTTGCACAGATCTACCGTGGTCAAGAAATGGCCCTGGGAGATCTGATCCAACAGCTCGTCGACTCGGGGCATGGGGTAAGCATCCGTGACAGTGCAGTCATTGAGCCTCCGGTAGTCGACACAAAACCGGGTGGTACCATCCTTTTTGGGGACCAGGACTACGTGCAAAGTGTCAGGCTCGCGCCACGAAGGAGCCATGGCACAGCCTCAGTGTGATGTTATATTCCCAAGCGCTGGGGGTGAGCAGGCAGAAAGACACAGGAGACAGTAAATGCACAACAAAGCTTGTATTGTGGGATGGTTCACAGCAAACAGTCCAGCACAGAACAGGCGGTAGCACAGAAAATAGGCAAGTGGATGGTGGACCACGTAGTCTCTCTCCAGATCCGCTTGAGGAGAAGCAGGAGCCTTTAGGCAAAAGTACCTTAATAGTAGGTTGGTCTCCTTGGAGAGAGCTGGAGGGCTGGAAGCCACTTGAGTGTCTCTGGACCCACTGGATAGTGGGCCACGCAGTGGATTGTCCAGCACGCAGGAACCAGGTAATGCAGACACAGCAAAATAAATCAGGAACATACAATGACAAGAGGGAGCTCTCAAGACCTCTGGACACTGGGAAGGGAAAAAACACAAAATGAAAGAGCAAAGGGGAGGAGGGTGTGGTCTGGTTTTATGCAAAACCTCAGGTTCAGACACAGAGTTAACCCTTAGGTGGGAAGCAGGTAATGAGAGCAAGTGACCCAGGCTGACCACAGCAGGCTCTCAGGGCTGAGGCATGACACAAAGGCCCATGGACTGGCAGAGGGCTCGATAACTCCCAGCTCCAGCATCTCCCGGATTTCAGCCCGCATGGATTCGCGTACTGCCTCCGGGAGTCTGTATGCCGGTTGCCGAAGGGGACGCTGGCCGGGGGTTTCCACCTGGTGCACGGCCCGGCTGGTGTAGCCAGGGAGTGCGGAGAAGAGCTCCTGGTGCTCTTGGAGCAGCTGCCTAGCCTGCTCCTGCTTATGGGGACCCAACCCTTCCCCTAGCTGCACTTGTTCCACCCCTGAGGGCCGACCGTCTATCCCGGGGAGGTCTACCAGGGGGAACTGTTCTGCCTCCTCGGTCGCAGGAGCGCAGATGGCAGATACCGTCTCGGGGCGCTCGTGGTATGCCTTCAGCATATTGACATGGAACGTCCGCTGGATCCTGGTGTCGGTACAGCTGACAACCACGTACGTGGTCTCTCCCACTTGGGTGACCACCCAATAGGGGCCCTGCCAGGACGACTGCAGCTTGTTCTGCCGCTGTGGTTTCAACACCAGGACCTTCTGCCCCACGAGAAACGAGCGGCTGCGGGCAGAGCGGTCGTACCATGCCTTCTGCTGGGCCTGGGCTGCCTGCATGTTCCCCTGAACCATCGCCGTGAGTTCGGTCAAGCGCTCTCGGAGCTCCAGGACGTAACTCACGGCGGGGAGCCCTTCGGCTTCCTGTCCCCCCTCCCACTGCGCCCGGACTAAGTCTAGGGGGCCTCGCACCCGTCGTCCATACAGGAGTTCGAAGGGGGAGAACCCGGTCGACTCTTGGGGGACCTCCCGGTAGGCAAATAACAGGTGGGGTAGGTTTTTCTCCCAGTCTTTCCTCTCTTGGGTGTAAGCGCGGATGAGCTGTTTCAGGGTCCCATTAAACCGCTCACACAGCCCGTTCGTCTGCGGGTGGTATGGGGCGCTGTGAAGCACCTTAACCCCGCACAGACGCCAGAGCTGGTGGGTTAGCTCAGCGGTGAATCAGACAAGATTTCCTGAGGAAATCCTACCCTAGAGAACACCTGTAGGAGGCCATCGGCGACGGTGTCTGCCTGAATGTTAGACAGGGCCACCGCCTCGGGGTATCGGGTGGCGTAGTCCACCACGGTGAGAATATATCTCTTCCCGGTGGTGCTGGGGCGGGGTAAGGGACCAATTATGTCTACCGCCACCCGACTAAAGGGTTCTTGAATGATGGGCATGGGGTGAAGGGGGGCTTTCGGGTGGTCCCCAGTTTTCCCCGTTTTCTGGCAGGTCGGACAGGTGCGGCAGTACTCCCGGACATCCTCACTAAGGCGAGGCCAGAAGAATGCTCGGGTTAACCGGTGTCGGGTCTTGGCCATTCCTAAATGGCCGGCGAGGGGAATGTCGTGGGCCAGTCTCAGGAGTTCCTTTCTGGGGGCCTGCGGTACTACTAGCTGTTTGTGGGGAGCCTGTGGTTTCTGAGCGTCTCCCCTATTGGTGTACCGATACAGTAGCCCATCTTCCCACTCAATGCTGTCGTCCCGTCCGTCGCCGGGACCCTGGCCGGCCCGGTCGCGGTACCTTTCTAGGGTGGGGTCAGTCTGGGTCTGGTCCCGGAGGGTGGCTGGAGAGCTCCACGTGAGGGGGTGGTCCGGGGTAGGAGATGTGGGTTCGTCCGGTCGGGGGGGGGAAGGTCTGGGAGGCTTGGGGGGTTTGGGAGGTCGGAGAGGTCTGGTTGGTCTCACCTGGGTCCCGACCGGAGTGCCTTGGTCGATCCGGTGGCTTTGTTGCCGGGTGGTCACTGGGGCAGCCGCGTCCGTGGTGTAGGCGGATACCAAGTGTCCCAGGTTGTTCCCCAGGAGGATTTCTGCCGGTAGTTGGTCGAGTAACCCCACCTGCAGGGATCCCTCCCCCGACCCCCAATCCAAATGGACTCGGGCGGTAGCGAGTCGGAGCACCTTGCCTCCGGCTACGCGAGCAGTGACGGTGCGGTCCAGCCGGTCCTTTCGGGGAATCAGGTGAGGCCGGACAAGCGTGATGGTAACGCCGGAGTCGCGGAGACCTTCGGCGGCCCGCCCGTTAATCCATACCGCCTGTCTGTGGTGTTGGCGGTTGTCGGCGGATGCAGCCTGCACGGGATCGGCCTCATGCAGCATCCCCCATTCCTCCTGTGGGTCCCAGTATGGGGATTCCTCCTGGTAACAATGAGCCGCGGGTGGGGCTCGGATGGGGCCCCGTGGAAGGGGCGGCTGGTTGGGGCAGTTCTGGCGGTAGTGGCCCATCTGGCCGCACCCATAACAACGGATGGTAGCCGTGGAAGGGGCCCGGTTTGGGACCCGGGGTGCGGGCCAGCGTGTTGTTGGATCTGGCCGGGGAGGTGGGGGTGTGGCACGGGGAGGTGGTAGGGTGGATTGGGAGGGTGGAGGTCGTTCCCCCCCCCGTGGGACGTGCGCGTGTCCGTATACTCATCGGCCCAGGTGGCCGGTTGCTGCACCGTCTGGGGCTTCTTGTCCCTCACCCACTCCCGTACGGCCGGGGCGGTGTGGTCGAAAAACTGCTCGAGAAGGAACAGCTGAGTGGCTTCTTCGAGGGTTCGAGCCTTGCTTCCGGCGAACCAGGTCTTCATGTCCCGTTGCAGCTGGTGTGCCCACTCCACATGGGTAGTACCGTGGGGCCAGCGGGAATTTCGGAATTTCGTAGTTTCTTTCGTAGTCCGGGCTTATTCGTCTGGGACAGTCCTGTAGGCCTCCGCAGCCCGCCCTGTTAGTTTACACGCCAGGATCCCAACTCAAGCAGCCCGTTGAACCTCGTGTAGTTGGCACGAGCGTTCAAAGTCCTGGAGGAAACTTTCTATTTCCTCCTCTGCCTCGTTGAAGCTCTTGAAGGCCTGGAAGGGCACCTTCCGTGCCGTTGGTCTTTCCCAGTTGGGGTTTCCTCCCTGTTGGTACTGGATTTCCGCCAGCCGTATCTCATGTTGGCGCACCCGCTACTACTCTTCTTCATGGGTGATGTCCCGGACGAAGTTCTGGAAGGTGGCTTCTGTCGGCGCGGCTCCGCAAGCCGCTGCCCGCTGCTGTACCTTCCTCTGTAAGGAGTTTTCAGGGCTGGACGCCTGAGCTACGATCGGTGGTGAGGTTGCGGGCAGGTCCCTGGTCTGCTGATCCAGGGCCGCCAATTCTTCGACCAGGGCATCCTTGCTCTTTGAGCCCACGGTTCCTTCACGGTCCTCCAGCATGCCCCGCAGTGTGTCCCTTTTATAATTGGCATATGCTGCCATGATGAGGGTCTTCTGGGGGTGCAGAGAGCTATCCTCACCGCTTGCCACCAGTGTGACGGAATGAGGTGTTATCCGTCTGCAGGTGTGCTCCAATCTGACCCCCTCTTGATGGTGTCAGGCCCGACTAACGAGTGTCACGGCACTCGGCGTCTCGAACGGCCTGAGATGACCCTGGCGTTACTTGGCGAGATGGTGGTGCCGAATTAAGTTGACCCGTTCTGCGTAGTGGGGAGCTAGGAGACCGCAGAGTGTCTCCTGCACTGTGATTTTAGCTATGAAATGACGACACCAAACGGGGCTGTATGCTTCAAGTCAAACGCAGTTGAACTGACTCTTTTTCAAATGGGACATGCATTTAAACATCTCACACACAAAGGAGACATGCCCAGGCTTGAATGGGAACTCAATTTGCATACAATGGCATGCTTGCATCATCAGATTACACACACACACACAGAGCTAATGTACACAGAAATTAGCATACAATTGAATTTCAACACAGCCTTTCACTCCTAGCAACCAAGGGGAAATATAATACCTTTAAATGCATCACACAATTACATATCTGAATCCACACTCATACAATACAGGATACATGGTAATACATCACACCAATAAAACCACATCTAGAAAAGGTATAACTGTTCATTTCAACACGCAAAACCGAAAGAGTCTGAAATAAAGAAAAAGGTCTTTGAAATGTCCCAGGCTGTTAGTTCTGGGGCTCGCTGGTCAGAGCCCCTATGTCCGTTCCATGACACCAGGTTCTTATGAAAATGTGAACTGTTTGCTGTCTTGTGTATGTTAACCTGTTTTCTCCTCATGTATCACAAAAGCATGGTTTAGGACTTTACTGCCTTTGGGGGACCAAAGGTTCTTTGGTGGGGGAAGTGTGTAGCAGGTGCCTCTCAGTCTGCCTGTGGCCTTGTGTTTCTCACTGCAGCTTAATAGGGACACAGTCTATCAGCCAGCAGCTGCGGGGGGAATCCCCCCTCCCTCCCCTGTCTCCTCATTGGCAGGGGAAGCTGACTAATACAGGGAGAACTGCAAGAACAGCAAGGAATGTAGTCCCCATCACAGACTGCTCACTATAATCCCTAAAGGGGGAAACTACGCAGCCCAGAGGCAGAGGAGGAGATCTTACACAGTGACTGCCCACCCCTTCCTGAGACAGGAGGATGAACACGTGTTTCTGGATGGGAGGGGAAGAGGAGCCAGGCCCAGGAGCTACCCTGACACACTGCAAAAGCTGGTATGCTGGATCTGGAGAGAGGCAGCTTCAAGGTCGCTGACAGACATCCTGCTGGAGGAAGGACCCCAGGTGCATCACTGAGAAGCGTGTGGTGACCCAGTAAAGGGGTTGTCAGTCAGGCAACCTGAAGAATCGGTCCCAGGAATCCAGGATATCTCCCCTTTGGGCCTCTGGACACAGGATTGGTGAGCGGGCACTTGCCGAATCCTCCCTAAGCCAGAACACTGAATGGCTGCTGTTTCTCTGCCTCACTTAGTCAAGGGAAACTGTGATTACTCTCACTCTTGCCAGCATTATCTGGATACAGACAGTATACTTTGAATACAGTATAGTATAGACAGTATACTTTGAATACAAGTGCACCAACGCCAAGTCATTTAAAAGACAGAAGGGCCCCATCTATACTCAGGACTCTAGTCCCCGCGTGGGGGGGGAGTTTAGGTCTCCGGGGTTAGTTCAGTGCACTGAATCAGGTATTTTGTGTAACAGATCATTTGGGGCTGTGGTGCTGGGACGCAGGGGGGAGAGGACTGCCCTCCTTCTGCCTAGATTCATTGAACCCAACTGTGACGGAATGGAGTATCCGCCTGCGGTCCTGCTCTATCTGACCCCCTCTTTGGTGTTGCCAAGCCCGACTACCGGCGTCTCGAGCGGCTTGGGTAGAAGACCACGTGGCGGTGGAGATCTCGAGAGTATATGGGGGCACCCACGGTGGAAATCCGCCTGACTACCTAGTGGCACGGCACTCGGCGTCTCGAGCAGCGGATCTACTGACCATTGAAGGGCTGGAGACGGTCTGCGTGGCGAACCGCGGTTCGGTAGAGTCTCCTTGCAAATGCAGGCACGGCGCTCAGCCGAGGTCCCGATTCGGGGTGGTTGCGGTATCCCAAGATACCGATTCAAGGTGGCGCAACGGCGCGGCGAATCGATGTTCTGCTGCGGAGTTAGAGTGACCCGTTCCTGGGTGGTGGTGATATGTAGCCGACGTGAAATGACAACACCAGGCAGAGCTGTATGTTTCAAACACTCCGATGAACTGGCTCTTTTAATGAACAACACCACTATTTATGCTGAAGTACAACAGTAATAATTTGCATACCCATACTAATTAGTTATGTCAGTTATTTACAATCAACATTCTTCACATTCTCTTAGCCTTCAACTCACACAACGTTTGTACATCCATTGTTCCAGCACATCAGATTAAACACACACTATCAGAGATCCCTTAAATTAAACATGTAGCTAGATAATGGGGAAAATCCCTGACGCATAAATTACACAGCAGCAAAACTTGTTTACTAGCTACAGAAAAACACATTTACCTACAGGAATATAAGTATGTTTTAAAACCAAAGCTATGTCATTTCACTAAACTAAATTAAACTAAAACCAAACGATGTAAAGTATATTTAAAATCACACAGGGTACATCTGTTCATACATTGAAACGCACACTGCAAACGTTCAAAGGAAAACATGGTCCTTATAAAAATGTCTTGGGTTTGAGTCCTTGGTCTCGCTGCGCCGAGCCCCTATGTCCCTTCCGTGACACCAACTAAGCAGAGTTGCTGATTAATCAATTGAAGTGCTGACATACAAAACACCAAAAAAGAGCACTCCATACCAATGACCACCTTCATCCACCATTTTCTGCAAGAAACACATTTAAAAAATTCAAAAAACCTGACAGGTAAAATTATGGGAATTCAGTTAACAAAGTATGATCATAGTTTGCGTAAGCCTGTCAGTTGCCAATGTACCCCATCGTTGACAGGTCCTATCTCACTTGACTGTATCTGCATTTACAGAATTAACTCACCTTAGTGCTTCCTAGCAGATTGATTTGTCATTTATCATTATATTTGCCTATTGTTTATTACTGTTTTAACTGTCCCTTCCATTTTTTGTGCAAACTTAAAGCAAATGAAATAATTCCCACATTCACTACAAATCGGTGTCCATTTATTGTGGTATTCACAAACATCATTGCCAGGTGTGCCAGTGGGGTTGATATTGTTTTTGGGGTTAAATGACAGAGTAAGGAACCAGATCTTATTTAAGCCTCTCCTGCGGGGGTAGCGCTACATACATTAGATAAAATTGTGATCTAAAGCTGGCGTCAGACGAGCGTATTTGAAAAGTGGAAGGAACATCCACGAGAGTGAGTGGAGAGCTTATGGGGGAGCTGGGGGTAGAGATTTGGGGAGCAGGGGGTAGAGAGCTTATGGGGGAGCTGGGGTAGAGATTTGGGGAGCAGGGGGTAGAGAGCTTATGGGGAGCTGGGGGCTAGAGAGTTTATGGGGGAGCTTGAGGTTAGAGAGTTTATGGGGAGCTGGGGGTAGAGCTATTGGTGGAGCTGGGGGTAGAGATATGGGGGAGCTGGGGGTAGAGAGCTTATGGGGAGCTTGGGGTAGAGCGCTTATGGGGAGCAGGAAGTAGAGAGCTTATGGGGAGCTGGTGGGTAGAGAGCGCAGGGGGAGCTGGGGGTAGAGAGCTAATGGGGAGCTGGAGGGTAAAGATACGGGGGAGCGGGGGGTAGAGATATGGGGATCAGGGGGTTTAGAGAATATGGGGAGCTAGGGGGTAGAGATATGAGGTAGAGGGGTAGAGAGATTATATGGGAGCTGGGGGTAGAGATGTGGTGGGGTAGAGAGTTTATGGGGAGCGTGGGGTAGATAGCATGGGGGAGCGGGGGGTAGAAATATTATGGGAGCTGAAGTAGAGAGCTTATGGGGAGCTGGGGGTAGAGAGCTTATGCGGGAAGCTGGGGGTAGAGAGCTTATGGCGGGAGCTGGGGTAGAGAGCTTATGGGGGGAGCTGGGGGTAGAGAGCTTATGGGGGGAGCTGGGGTAGAGAGCTTATGGGGGAAGAGCTGGGGGTAGAGAGCTTAGAGAGAGAGCTTATGGGGGGAGCTGGGGGTAGAGAGCTTATGGGGGGAGCTGGGGGTAGAGAGCTTATGGGGGGAGCTGGGGTAGAGAGCTTAATTGGGGGGAGCATGGGGGGAGCTGGGGTAGAGAGCTTATGGGGGGGAGCTGGGGGTAGAGAGCTTATGGGGGGGAGCTGGGGGTAGAGAGCTTATGGGGGGGAGCTGGGGGTAGAGAGCTTATGGGGGGGAGCTGGGGTGAGGCACCCGGTGTACCCGCGCGTCGTGCAGGGAGGGAGGCGGCCCGTGTACCCGCGCGTCGTGCAGGGAGGAGGCGCCCCGTGTACCCGCGCGTCGTGCAGGGAGGGAGGCGCCCCGTGTACCCGCGCGTCGTGCAGGGAGGGAGGCGCCCCGTGTACCCGCGCAGGGAGGGAGGCAGGCGGCCCGTGTACCCGCGCGTCGTGCAGGGAGGGAGGGAGGGAGGCGGCCCGTGTACCCGCGCGTCGTGCAGGGAGGGAGGGAGGGAGGGAGGCGGCCCGTGTACCCGCGCGTCGTGCAGGGAGGGAGGCGGCCCGTGTACCCGCTCGTCGTGCAGGGAGGGAGGCGGCCCGTGTACCGCGCGTCGTGCAGGGAGGGAGGCGCCCCGTGTACCCGCGCGTCGTGCAGGGAGGGAGGTGCCCCGTGTACCCGCGCGTCGTGCAGGGAGGGAGGCGGCCCGTGTACCCGCGCGGCGTGCAGGCGGCCTGTGTACCCGCGCGGCGTGCAGGGAGGGAGGCAGGCGGCCCGTGTACCCGCGTGTCGTGCAGGGAGGGAGGCGGCCCGTGTACCCGCTCGTCGGTCAGGGAGGGAGGCGGCCCGTGTACCCATGCGTCGTGCTGGGGTAGAGAGCTTATGAGGGACCTGGGGGGTAGAGAGCTTATGGGTGGAGCTGGGGTAGAGAGCTTAGGGAGCTGGGGTAGAGAGCTTATGGGGGAGCTGGTAGAGAGCTTATGGGGAGCTGGGGTAGAGAGCTTATGGGGGGAGCTGGGGTAGAGAGCTTATGGGGACTGGGGTAGAGAGCTTATGGGGGAGCTGGGGTAGAGAGCTTATGGGGGGAGCTGGGGGTAGAGAGCTTATGGGGGGAGCTGGGGGTAGAGAGCTTATGGGGGGAGCTGGGGGTAGAGAGCTTATGGGGGGAGCAGGGGTGAGGCACCCGGTGTCACGCACGTTGTGCAGAGAGGGAGGCGCCCCGGGTCACGTGTGTCGTGCAGGGAGGGAGGCGCCCCGTGTACACGCGCGTCATGCAGGGAGGGAGGCGCCCCGTGTACCCGCGCGTCATGCAGGGAGGGAGGCGCCCCGTGTACCCGCGCGTCATGCAGGGAGGGAGGCGCCCGTGTAGGGAGGGAGGCGGCCCGTGTACCCGCTCGTCGTGCAGGGAGGGAGGCGGCCCGTGTACACGCGCGTCATGCAGGGAGGGAGGCGCCCCGTGTACCCGCGCATCGTGCAGGGAGGGAGGTGCCCCGTGTACCCGCGCGTCGTGCAGGGAGGGAGGTGCCCCGTGTACCCGCTCGTCGTGCAGGGAGGGAGGCGGCCCGTACACGCGCGTCATGCAGGAGGGAGGTGCCCCGTGTACCCGCGCGTCGTGCAGGGAGGGAGGGCCCCGTGTACACGCGCGTCATGCAGGGAGGGAGGCGCCCCGTGTACCCGCGCATCGCAGGGAGGGAGGTGCCCCGTTACACCGCGCGTCGTGCAGGGAGGGAGGCGGCCCGTGTACCGCGCCGTCGTGCAGGCGGCCCGTGTACCCGCGCGACGTGCAGGGAGGGAGGCGGCCCGTGTACCCGCTCGTCGGTCAGGGAGGGAGGCGGCCCGTGTACCCATGCGTCGTGCTGGGGTAGAGAGCTTATGAGGGACCTGGGGGGTAGAGAGCTTATGGGTGGAGCTGGGGGTAGAGAGCTTATGGGGGAGCTGGGGGTAGAGAGCTTATGGGGGAGCTGGGGGTAGAGAGCTTATGGGGGAGCTGGGGTAGAGAGCTTATGGGGGAGCTGGGGTAGAGAGCTTATGGGGGAGCTGGGGTAGAGAGCTTATGGGGAGCTGGGGGGTAGAGAGCTTATGGGGGAGCTGGGGGTAGAGAGCTTATGGGGGAGCTGGGGGTAGAGAGCTTATGGGGGAGCTGGGGGTAGAGAGCTTATGGGGGAGCTGGGGGTAGAGAGCTTATGGGGGGAGCTGGGGGTAGAGAGCTTATGGGGGGAGCTGGGGGTAGAGAGCTTATGGGGGGAGCTGGGGGTAGAGAGCTTATGGGGGGAGCTGGGGGGTAGAGAGCTTATGGGGGAGCAGGGGTGAGGCACCCGGTGTCACGCACGTTGTGCAGAGAGGGAGGCGCCCCGGGTCACGTGTGTCGTGCAGGGAGGGAGGCGCCCCGTGTACACGCGCGTCATGCAGGGAGGGAGGCGCCCCGTGTACCCGCGCGTCATGCAGGGAGGGAGGCGCCCCGTGTACCCGCGCGTCATGCAGGGAGGGAGGCGCCCCGTGTACCCGCGCGTCATGCAGGGAGGGAGGTGCCCCGTGTACCCGCGCGTCATGCAGGGAGGGAGGCGCCCCGTGTACCCGCGCGTCATGCAGGGAGGGAGGCGCCCTGTGTACCCGCGCGTCATGCAGGGAGGGAGGCGCCCGTGTAGGGAGGGAGGCGCCCGTGTACCCGCGCGTCGTGCAGGGAGGAGGCGCCCGTGTACCCGCGCGTCGTGCAGGGAGGGAGGCGCCCGTGTACCCGCGCGTCGTGCAGGGAGGGAGGCGCCCGTGTACCCGCGCGTCGTGCAGGGAGGGAGGCGCCCGTGTACCCGCGCGTCGTGCAGGGAGGGAGGCGCCCGTGTACCCGCGCGTCGTGCAGGGAGGGAGGCGCCCGTGTACCCGCGCGTCGTGCAGGAGGGAGGCGCCCGTTGTACCCGCGCGTCGTGCAGGGAGGGAGGCGCCCGTGTACCCGCGCGTCGTGCAGGGAGGGAGGCGCCCGTCGTGTACCCGCGCGTCGTGCAGGGAGGGAGGCGCCCCGTGTACCCGCGCGTCGTGCAGGGAGGGAGGCGCCCGTGTACCCGCGCGTCGTGCAGGGAGGGAGGCGCCCGTGTACCCGCGTGTCGTGCAGGGAGGGAGGCGCCCGTGTACCCACGCGTCGTGCAGGGAGGGAGGCGCCCGTTACCCACGCGTCGTGCAGGGAGGGAGGCGCCCCGTGTACCCGCGCGTCGTGCTGGGGTAGAGAGTATGGGGACCTGGGGGAGTAAGCGCTTATGGGGACATGGGGAGGGGGGGTAGAGAGCTTATGGGGGCAGGGAGGGAGGCGCCCCGTGTACCTGCGCGTTGTGCTGGGAGGAAGGCGCCCCGTGTACCCGCGCTTCGTGCAGGGAGGGAGGCGGCCCGTGTACCCGCGCGTCGTGCAGGGAGGGAGGCGCCCGTGTACCCGCGCGTCGTGCAGGCAGGCAAGGCAGGGCCAGGAGGAGGGAGGCGCCCCGTGTACCCGGCGCGTCTGCAGGGAGGGAGGAGGAGGAGGGGAGCGGCCCGGTACCCGCGCGTCGTGCAGGGAGGAGGCGGCCCGGTACCCCGCATCGTGCAGGGAGGAGGGAGGAGGCGCCGTGTACCCGGCGCGTGCAGGGAGGGAGAGCGCCCGTGTACCCGCGCGTCGTGCAGGGAGGGAGGCGCCCCGTGTACCCGCGCTTCGTGCAGGGAGGGAGGCGGCCCGTGTACCCGCGCGTCGTGCAGGGAGGGAGGCGGCCCGTGTACCCGCGCGTCGTGCAGGCAGGGAGGGAGGGAGGCGGCCCGTGTACCCGCGCGTCGTACAGGGAGGGAGGGAGGGAGGCGGCCCGTGTACCCGCGCATCGTGCAGGGAGGGAGGGAGGGAGGCGGCCCGTGTACCCGTGCGTCGTGCAGGGAGGGAGGGAGGCAGCCCGTGTACCTGCGCGTCGTGCAGGGAGGGAGGCGGCCCGTGTACCCGCGCATCGTGCAGGGAGGGAGGCAGCCCGTGTACCCGCG
The DNA here is from genome assembly GCA_009667805.1 of Leptobrachium leishanense. Classification (NCBI taxonomy): domain Eukaryota; kingdom Metazoa; phylum Chordata; class Amphibia; order Anura; family Megophryidae; genus Leptobrachium; species Leptobrachium leishanense. The sequence goes on from CM019066.1 coordinate 238,863,691, forward strand.
CGTCATGCTGGGGTAGAGAGCTTATGGGGGGAGCTGGGGGTAGAGAGCCACCCAAGGAGACAAGGAATTGCTGTATAGAATGGAAGTAACAAAAGCATACACATAAGCAATGGTGGCTCACTATACCTCGGTGGTTCAAGCCACCTACATAACCAAATACAAAGGCACACTAGGTAAACAACCAGTATTAGCCATAGGGCAAGGTCCACAAGAAGATGGATTCAAAATAGAGCTGTTAAAAACAAGAAGAAGGCAGGGAGGTTTCGCCCGACCAGGGCTTAATCCAGAGATACAATGCCCGCCCAGTTCCCCCCTATTAATACCTCCGAGGCCTTGGTTAATGAAACAAAATCATGCGGCCAGCTGAGAGACCAACTAATTCCTGAGCGTAGAAGTCAGGAACGTACTTCCTGACATGTGAGTAATCACGTGGCATCAGGGGACCAATGGTTGATCAGTTGCTGGTATCCCAGTAACTGAAGACGCGATGGACAAAGCGGCAAGAAACAATTTGCAAGCGGCAAGAAACAAAAAATAAAAAATATATCAATTCGTGGTATCGAAGCAACCAAAGACGCGATAGTATCCTCGGATCCCAATAAATGTTATTACTAAATGAAAAGGGTCTGTAATAGCCACAAAAGTTACGCAAGTAATCTATACTATAAAAGAATAAGCTAAAAACTGTCCGTCGCCAAAACCCTACTGCGCATGCGCGACGGACATTTGAAAGCGGCCGTTAGAACACACAGGTAGCTGCGCGTGCCGGCCGCGTGAAAAAAAAAAAAAAAAAAAAAAACGGCACGAGCCGCGCGCAGCTACCCGTGTGTTTACACGGCCAGATTCCCCGATCCTCCAGCGGTGACCGTCCTCCGGCTGCCGGCGGGCCTCCAGGCTCAGGCGAGCCCCCGGCTCGGTTTGGGCCTACAGGCCGAGCCGGGGACTCGCCTAAGCCTAGAGGCCCGCCGAGCAGCCAGCAGCAGCCGAGAAGGTCACCGCTGGAGGATCGGGGCCGAAGTTCCCAAACAAACACACCCCAAAATCGGCCCTGAGCTCCAGCGGAGACCTCCTCCGGCTGCCGCTGGCTGCTCGGCGCCCTCTAGGCTTAGGCGAGCCCCCGGCTCGGTTTGGGCCTACAGGCCCAGCCGAGCCGGGGACTCGCCTAAGCCTAGAGGCCCGCCGAGCAGCCAGCGGCAGCCAGAGAAGGTCACCGCTGGAGGATCGGGGCCGAAGTTCCCAAACAAACCCCAAAATCGGCCCTGAGCTCCAGCGGAGACCTCCTCCGGCTGCCGCTGGCTGCTCGGCGGCCCTCTAGGCTTAGGTGAGCCCCCGCTCGGTTTGGCCTACAGGCCCAGCTGAGCCGGGGACTCGCCTAAGCCTAGAGGCCCGCCGAGCAGCCAGCGGCAGCCGGAGAAGGTCACCGCTGGAGGATCGGGGCCGAAGTTCCCAAACAAATACACCCCAAAATCGGCCCTGAGCTCCAGCGGAGACCTCCTCCGGCTGCCGCTGGCTGCTCGGCGGCCCTCTAGGCTTAGGCGAGCCCCCGGCTCGGTTTGGGCCTACAGGCCCAGCCGAGCCGGGGACTCGCCTAAGCCTAGAGGCCCGCCGAGCAGCCAGCGGCAGCCGGAGAAGGTCACCGCTGGAGGATCGGGGCCGAAGTTCCCAAACAAACCCCAAAATCGGCCCTGAGCTCCAGCGGAGACCTCCTCCGGCTGCCGCTGGCTGCTCGGCGGCCCTCTAGGCTTAGGCGAGCCCCCGGCTCGGTTTGGGCCTACAGGCCCAGCTGAGCCGGGGACTCGCCTAAGCCTAGAGGCCCGCCGAGCAGCAGCGGCAGCCGGAGAAGGTTACTGCTGGAGGATCGGGGCCGAAGTTCCCAAACAAATACACCCCAAAATCGGCCCTGAGCTCCAGCGGAGACCTCCTCCGGCTGCCGCTGGCTGCTCGGCGGGCCTCTAGGCTTAGGCGAGCCCCCGGCTCGGTTTGGGCCTACAGGCCCAGCCGAGCCGGGGACTCGCCTAAGCCTAGAGGCCCGCCGAGCAGCCAGCGGCAGCCGGAGAAGGTCACCGCTGGAGGATCGGGGCCGAAGTTCCCAAAAAATACACCCCAAAATCGGCCCTGAGCTCCAGCGGAGACCTCCTCCGGCTGCCGCTGGCTGCTCGGCGGGCCTCTAGGCTTAGGCGAGCCCCCGGCTTGGCTTGGGCCTACAGGCCCAGCCGAGCCGGGGACTCGCCTAAGCGTAGAGGCCGGCCGAGCAGCCTGCTCGGCCGGAGGAGGTCACCGCTGGAGCTCAGGGCCGATGTTGCCTAACACATACTCACCGACATCGGCCCTTAGCTCCTCCAGCGATGGCGGTCCCGCTTGCAGCATCCTCTCTCCGTTGCTCGCCGGAATGACGTCACGAAAGCCTTTGACCCCGGGGGGTCAAAGCTTTCGTGACGTCATCCTGGCGAGGAACGGAGAGAGAGAGGACGCTGGAAGCGGGACCGCCATCGCTGGAGGAGCTAAGGGCCGATGTCGGTGAGTATGTGTGGAACCGGTGGAGGACTCGAGGCCGATGTAGGTGAGTATGTGCTCTACACACACACACACACCCTGCTTGCTCGGCCGGTATCCAAGCTTAGGCGAGCCCCGCCTTGGCTTGGGCCTAGAGGCCCTGCCGAGCCGGGGACTCGCCTGAGCATGCAGGCCGGTCGAGTTGCATGCTCGGGCGTCCTCCAGGCTCAGGCGAGTCCCCGGCTCGGCTGGGCCTCTAGGCCCACGCCAAGCCGGGGGCTCGCCTAAGCTTGGTCGGCATCCAGGCTCAGGCGAGCCCCCGGCTTGGCTTGGGCCTAGAGGCCAGCGAGCCAGGGACTCACCTGAGCCTGGAGGACGGCCGAGCATGCAACTCGACCGGCCTCCATGCTCAGGCGAGTCCCCGGCTCTGCTGGGCCTCTAGGCCCAAGCCGGGGGCTCGCCTAAGCTTGGATACCGGCCGAGTAAGCAGGGTGGGTGTGGAGAGCACATACTCACCTACATTAGCCCTGAGCTCCAGCGGTGACTGTCCTCCGGCTGTCGCAGGCTGCTCGGCCGGCCTCCAGGCTCAGGCGAGCCCCCGGCTTGGCTTGGGCCTACAGGCCCAGCCGAGCCGGGGGCTCGCCTAAGCCTGGAGGCCGGCCGAGCAGCCTACGACAGCCACCGCTGAGGCTCCGGGCCAATGTAGGGGATGTTGCCTACACATACTCACCTACATCGGCCCTTAGCTCCTCCAGCGATGGCGGTCCCGCTTCCAGCGTCCTCTCTCGCTCCGTTGTTCGCCGGAATGACGTCACGAAAGCCTTTGACCCCGGGGGTCAAAGGCTTTCGTGACGTCATCCCGGCGACCAACGGAGCGAGAGAGGAAGCGGGACGCGGGACCGCCATCGCTGGAGGGCCGATGTAGGTGAGTATATCCACGAGCGGGGGGGCCATATCCACGAGCGGGGGGGCCATATCCACGAGCGGGGGGGCCATATCCACGAGCGGGGGGGCGATATCCACGTGCGGGGGCAGTATCCACGAGCTGGGGCAGTATCCACGTGCTGGGGCAGTATCCACGTGCTGGGGCAGTATCCACGTGCTGGGGCAATATCCACGTGCTGGGGCAGTATCCACGTGCTGGGGCAATATCCACGTGCTTGGGCAGTATCCACGAGCTTGGGCAGTATCCACGTGCTGGGGCAGTATCCACATGCTGGGGCAGTATCAATCCACGTGCTGGGGCAGTATCCACGTGCTGGGGCAGTATCCACGTGCTGGGGCAGTATCCACGAGCTGGGGCAATATCCACGTGCTGGGGCAGTATCCACGTGCTGGGGCAATATCCACGTGCTGGGTCAATATCCACGTGCTGGGTCAATATCCACGTGCTGGGGCAGTATCCACGTGCTGGGGCAATATCCACGTGCTGGGGCAGTATCCACGTGCTGGGGCAATATCCACGTGCTGGGTCAATATCCACGTGCTGGGTCAATATCCACGTGCTGGGGCAGTATCCACGTGCTGGGGCAATATCCACGTGCTGGGGCAATATCCACGTGCTGGGTCAATATCCACGTGCTGGGGCAGTATCCACGTGCTGGGGCAATATCCACGTGCTGGGGCAATATCCACGTGCTGGGTCAATATCCACGTGCTGGGGCAGTATCCACGTGCTGGGGCAATATCCACGTGCTGGGGCAATATCCACGTGCTGGGTCAATATCACGTGCTGGGCAGTATCCACGTGCTGGGGCAATATCCACGTGCTGGGTCAATATCCACGTGCTGGGCAGTATCCACGTGCTGGGGCAATATCCACGTGCTGGGGCAATATCCACGTGCTGGGTCAATATCCACGTGCTGGGGCAGTATCCACGTGCTGGGGCAATATCCACGTGCTGGGGCAATATCCACGTGCTGGGTCAATATCCACGTGCTGGGGCAGTATCCACGTGCTGGGGCAGTATCCACGTGCTGGGGCAATATCCACGTGCTGGGGCAGTATCCACGTGCTGGGGCAATATCCACGTGCTGGGTCAATATCCACGTGCTGGGTCAATATCCACGTGCTGGGGCAGTATCCACGTGCTGGGGCAATATCCACGTGCTGGGGCAGTATCCACGTGCTGGGGCAGTATCCACGTGCTGGGGCAATATCCACGTGCTGGGTCAATATCCACGTGCTGGGGCAGTATCCACGTGCTGGGGCAATATCCACGTGCTGGGGCAATATCCACGTGCTGGGGCAATATCCACGTGCTAGGGCAGTATCCACGTGCTGCGGCAATATCCACGTGCTGGGGCAATATCCACGTGCTGGGGCAGTATCCACGTGCTGGGGCAGTATCCACGAGCTGGGGCAGTATCCACGAGCTGGGGCAGTATATCCACAATAGACTGCCCTCTGGGCAGGCTTTACAACTAGTGACATAATAACAGATTATATAGATAACCAAGGTATGCAGCGGTCTGTTAGTGATCCAAGGGGTAACGAGAATGGAAATAACTAAGTACATGTAAGACAGAAGCGAAAGGAAAAATAAAAAACAATGTACCAAATCGCCCATGTTTGTGGCTGTCTTCATATAACTGAACTTGTTAACCATTAAATTGCCAAAGTTGTCTGAGAAGAAACCAGGACCCAGATAATCGCTACACCTGTAGTATAGGAAAAACATATAAACCCTTTAATAATACAAAAGAGGGAGTGTGGGAAAGGGGAGGCCACGTGTCACTTAGTGAAAGAAATATTAGTAGGAATGGAGGAATAGGGATAAAATACCAAGAAAAGAAAACTTAATATATAACCAATAAGAAAATGAATAATAGTACAATAGCAATGGTGTGATATGACAAGCGTCAAAGCAACAATTGGAACACGTTACAAATTGAACGCTCAAATAAAGGGGACAAACGTAAAGCCTTCGTTAAGGCCTGATGGTGATCTGGTATTAAGGCGGTATATCCAGAAGGCTTCACGTTTAAGCAACCTGTTAGCAAGATTACCCTTTCGAGGGCCAAGCTTGATATGTTCAATACCCAGAAACCTAAAATTGCCTAGTGTGCCTTTGTATTTGGTTATGTAGGTGGCTTGAACCACCGAGGTATAGTGAGCCACCATTGCTTATGTGTATGCTTTTGTTACTTCCATTCTATACAGCAATTCCTTGTCTCCTTGGGTGGCTTGTACCACCGTGACATAGGTAGCTCTTATCGCTTATGAGTAATTTCTCGCTACGTTCAATTGGTACGGCATTACCTCTCCTCGTTTGGGCTATTGTCCACTTACTTACTTTTTTCATTCCCCTTTTTTAGATGCTTATTTATTAATAAAATTATATTCTATCACTACTCTTGTTGCACTTCGTGCAATTTGTTTTTGTTTATAAATTGAACATAAAGTCTCTTGGGGTTTGAAGCATGGAGCGTTACATCAGCTCGATGACATATGTCCCCCCTTCCGGAACGGCAGGGCAAGCTTAGATCCCAAACGGATCGCTTGCCACTGACGAGACCTCTCACTTTGTCCCTTTTCTGCGCCATCTTCAAAGTTCCAGGTTGCGGGCACATAAGCAAAGTCAGCGGGGTCTGACGGTCGCTGGATGGTTGTGGGTCCATAGTCCCGGGACAAGAGGCAAGCCAACCCTCTTGTCCAGTGTTCCCAAGGACTCACCGCAGTAGTGTCTGCCAGGCAACAGGCCACCACAGTCCACAGACACAAAATGTTGTCTAGCGGGCACACTGGAATTCCCCCCCACATCTTTCTGTCTGCAGGGTCCCTCTGCGGACCCAGGACCAGAACACATTCAGCAATCCAAGTCCCCAGTCTCTCCTTCTGCTGCTGCCCCCTCCTGAACATTTAAAAGTGCCCAGCCCATGGCAATCCCCACAATCCCAAAAGGGCGCAATTCTTCCTGGGGCCAGGAACTTGATTGCCTCTCAGGGTAGTCACTCACCGATTCTGCTGGTCTTCTAGGCAGTTAAGAAGTGCTCCCCTCTCTGGCAGCACCTTGGTTCATAGGGGTGGAGTTACTGGGGGGTATACATCTTTGTCGGGGACAAGGCACACTCTGATGCCAGCACAGCATCCACCTCCAGCAACACTGGGTACAATTGCTCCTCTAAGCCAAATATAACAGGGGCAATGCCTTGACTCCTCCGTGGTGGGCACATGGGTGCTGGCAGCCTTTGCCAGGGACAACTCCTGTTGGAGCTGTCGGCACTGTGCTTGTGTCCCTTCAAGCTCAGCCTGCAGGTGGCTGACAGTACTCTGGTGCTCCTGCTCCAATACACCTAGTTGGTGTGCAGACGGCTCACCTCCATCTCGCTTGCCTTGGTTTGAGCGAGGCTCTCCTTCCGAGCTGTGTCTGCTTCTAGTAGCTGGTGTTGGCACAGCTGGAGTTGGTTCTGGAGTGTCACGTTCAGCCACTATGGCGGTACCCGGCATGCGCCAAGTAGGGCCCAGGTATGAGGAAAAGCCGCTATATGCAGAGATGCGTGACACAATGATCTGGGATATGTGAATAAACCACAGAAGACACTGGGGACCTCTGCACGGCTAATACCGAAAGAGCCCTAATACTGATAGATCGGTCCTTAGAGTGGCCGAATCTGCACTAATGGAAAAAGGATACCTTGTAGCCGTGCAGAGTCCTGGGAAAAACACAGACACCTAAAGGAGATAACTCAAATAACTTGCAGGGAAGGACTTCAATAAACTAAAGCCGTGGTCTACAGGGATACACAACAAATAATACGATAAGCACAGAACCGCTAGGGATTCCCAGAAGAGTGGTCAATGAATAAGCCAGGGGTAAAAACCAAAACGTATACCTTGAGCCAAAGCGGGGATATAGCACCAGAGAAAATCCGTCAGCCAGGCCAGAGGGTCAATACCAGGAAGTCAATCAGAAACCTAGAACTCAGACAAGGGAGAAACACTGAGAAAGCACTAAGATAGAATAACAGGGAGCTCTCAGGAACAAATCTGTAGCTGAAGTGAACCAGGATGCAAGAGCATGGTGATATGGGCCCATGGCTTTATATAGGGGAGTAATCAGCCCATATCACCAGCAGAAGCTCAACGAGCAAAGAACTTAACCCCTGAGCTGCATGTCAGGGAAAGCAGCACAGGGAAACACAGACAGAAGGAATACAGAGGGCAGGGAGACAGGGTTGGAACGTGGGAACGTGACATGGAGCAGCTGTATTTCCTCCTCCTGCTCCCAGGCCCATGCCTGAATAGTATCCCGGGAGAGCTGTGTCCGCTCTAATTCCTGCTCGCAGTTCTCCAGGTGAATTTTAAAAGCTGTTATTTCTATGTGTTGAGCAGCTCCAGTTCGCCGCTCAGCCTCCAGCTGCTCGATCATTACACGGGAGCCGCGCTCCAGCTCCGTTATCTGCACCTGAGCACCACTGAGCTCTGTGTATAGGGTGAGGGTAGAGTCCTCACAGGCCTGCAGCTGGACTGACAATTGTTGTATGGTGTCTGGCTGTTCTTGCACTTCCATACAGCGACCATCTCTCTCCACAATGACAGCTCGCAGCCCATCCTGTAGCCGGTGCAATTGCAGGCCAGTCTCTTTCTCGCTCTGGGTGGCAAAGTCTAGTAGCTCTTTCAAGGTCTCTACCTCCCTTTGAAGCGGGTCACAACATTTGCATTCGCTCTCCAGCACCACCTCCATTTCTTTCACCCGTCCACCCCTCCGCTTCTTTTTAGCCTTACTTGAGGGTGGGTTGACGGTCACGGTTTGTGCGGAGGCATATTTTGTTTGGGTCTTGGCGTTGGCAGAAGCCGATGCTTCCAAAATCCCTGGTCTCTGCCAATCCAAGTCTGTAGGCGCCCTCTGGGTGTATGTTGTAGATGCCAGCCAGTTCTCCTCCTGGCTACGAATGTCCACTGGCTCAATCCAGCCTGGGACCTTGTATTTATTGGATTCCCCTGCAGAGGGTTAAAATCTTCCTGGTCCTGCACAGCTTCCCCTTTCTGCAATAAACAGACCTCTTTCCAAACAGGTCCATGCCAGGGTTTGGACCATATTTCTTGAGGCGTCTTTTTACCTCCTTGAACGTTTCCATCTCGCTCCTGGTTGCACCACACTTGTGCCTTTGACCCTTCAGTATTCGTTCCTTCCATGGCTCTCCAGCAGGTCCTTCAGGGTGTCCTGCTTGCAGGCTGCGTAGTTTGTCATCTCAGGGTGTCTTAGTGTTGGAGAGCCTCTATTCACACCGCTTGCCACCAATGTGACGGAACCATTCTCTTCCGTCTGTCCTGACTCTCCAGACACCCCTTTGTTGCGGTCATCCCGGGTACTGGGAGCGCTGTCCTCAGCGCCTCGAGCAGCTTGACCTGCCTGCTTCTGTTTCTCTGAGAAACAAGGGGGGTGTTTGTGAGGGTCCTGAGAACGAGCAACAGCACAATGGCCTGCTCTAAGGTGGGTGCCCGCTCAGGTCTCACAAACAAGGTTTTAGCTTGATTTGTGCCATTACAGGGATGAATTTTCCATATGCAAATCAGCCTGCTCTCACCCAGAAAGGGTGGCCAGTGCTGATTGCCAAAGAAGTCATCCCTGCACGAGAGGTGCAGCAACCCCCGACGATCGTTTCGGCCTTATTGGGTCTCGTCAGGAGGGTATAGCTGACACCCCTCTAGGCACATCAATCAAGGGGTCCACGTCTGGATGACCCTTTACAATTACAGTGAGAAACAAGGGGGGTTTCTGTTTCTCTGCCCTGGAGCCATTAGGAATTTCCAGAAGGCCGCTCATTGCCTTCTGAGGTTGAGTGTATAGTGTAGCATAGCTGAATGAAACACCAGACGCGGCTGTATGTTCTGTCAGATATAATCTCTGCACGTGACTAAAACATATCATATATTGGATTTATCTCCGCAGCTAGCCTCCAATATGGCAGGGATTATTATTCAATAAGAAATTTATACGAGACACAAATATCAATCGTTTATATTTCCAGAAATTCTCCTAAATTCTTTTAATTGTATGTGTTTTGCTTTGAAGAATAATCGGATAAAAACATATATATATTTATTACGTATACAAAAAAGTTTCAAATCTCATATCATAATCAAAGATTTATAAACCACAATCCATCAGCACATAAATACTAGCTTCACTGTTAGTAACTGCATATATGATTAATATAATTTACCTTATCAGTTAGTAACTAATACACAAATGGTTAATTAACATTTCTGCTTAATGAAACATGCATTTCCCAGCAACCAATGTTTAACAAGCTAGATCTTATAGATATATATATATATATATATATATCTTTATACTACGCGGATCAACAAAAGATGAGCTAATTTAGAATAAGTAATGAAAACTTATTTAGTGAATCCTCCCCTTATCTTGAGAATTAAATTTCTAATATTTTACTTTTTATTTTGTAGTTATATAAATCACAGTAATTTCCAAATTATATATATATATATATATATATATATATATTGAAAAATGGAGGTAAGGCAGCACATCTATGGGATAGGATCCATTGCCACCGGTCCAACATCACCGTGGCGTTCCGCAACAATCATTCAGAACAACCTGTTGCCAGACATTTTTGGCCAGCAAACATCAGCTCACCACACTACGTGTGGTTGCCATTGACCATGTGCCCCCTTTGCCTAGAGGAGGAGATTGTTCACTACTGTTGCTTCAGCGTGAAACATTCTGGATTAAGACCCTTGACACTCTATCTCCCCGTGGCCTTAACGAATATATTTCCTATACTTCGTTTCTTACCTCTAGGTAGCGCTGTTCTCATTTTTGGTGTAGGTGGTGTATATGTATATGTTTTCATACAGGATATTAGTATTATTATATAATTTTCCCTTATTGGCACTTGCCACACTTAAACATCTTTAAATGTTCAGCTAATTAGATATGGTGCCACATTTATCATGCGGTTACAGTGGGGCGTTTGCGTTTATAGCCTTTTGAGCTTTACAGTGGTACCTCTTAGAGTTATTTAATGACCCTTAGCCTGTGGGTATTTTGGGTTTTTTTTGTTGCTGTTTGTTCAGTTCATATTTGGCTCATGTCATTTACTTCATGCTTGTTAACCATAACCCAATTCAACCTTTCCCCTTTCTGCCCTGTTCACAAATTCTGTAGCAAGAAGTTGTTGTTTTTATGCTACTGTCGATTGCTTTTGTCTCCGGTCCACCCAGGTCTTTTGTTTTGGTTTTCCCCATGGTTAGCTACACACACAGGTCCAATTTGCAATTATCTAGACGCTTGGCGTCAAACCCGGAAGTAGACGCCGGGTCTACGCGCTTCGGCGCTCATTTGGATCCAGGTCGTCATTGGGTGAGCTCTTATGTATTTTAATATAAATGTTTGTAGTTTTGTATATGCCTGTATTCCTTGATAAAGGCCCAGTGGGGCCGAAACGTTGGTCTATGGACAGGTATTTTAATCTGTGCCAATAAAAGTTTTTTGTTTTATCCAAATCCCGATGTGCTGCCTTACCTCCATTTTTCTATATATCTACTCCAAGGCATTTTGCACTCAGGTATATTTTCTTACATTGGCGTCTCTGGGTCCAATATTGTATCTCTATATATATATATATTGGTATATCAATCTTACAACAGTTGCTTTTAGGATAAATCCTTATGTCCACTTCTTCATATCTCTATCTGCAGAATAGAAATATTTTAGATTCTGGAGCTATCAAAATCTGAGAAATCTCAGTCTATCTGTTGCAAGAAATACTACAAATATATATAATTACATTAATTCCTTAATTTAAATAGCTCTCATACATTACCTCTCCAATCTGGATTTTGATGAGTTACTGCCTTGGAATATTCTTTATGTAATATTGTTTTGGAATATGTGAAAATTATCAATATAAGATAATCAATGCATGGGAGTTCGAGATTTGGTGTGGGTTAGAGATTTGGTGAGAGTCTTGAGTGCATTGCCCTGGGATGGTCTGCTAGCCTTGTGTGTAAGTCTCTGAATGCCTCATGTCCTGGAATCTCTGCGGGAATGCCTCATTGTCTACTGGAAGTCTGAATGCATTGTGGTGTAAGTCTCTGAATGACTGCAACCAACAGTGCGGCCTCAATTACAGTCAATTTGACGTCACTGGCAATATTTTTTTTTTTATTATTTTTTTTTATTTAAATTTTTATTTTGTAATCAAAGGGTCACAGACTGACCAACAGGGTCGGCCTCGCAGGGCCAGATATTACAATCTCAAAAGCACATAAAACTTAAGGGGGTGGTTGTCGTCATAAAGGAGCAGCGTATGAGTAGAAAACAAGTGGGCAATAATAATAATAATAAAAATAAAAATGTTCCGCAGGTAAATGGAGAGAGAAGAAAGAAAAAAAAAAAAAAGGGGAAAAAAGAGAATTATTTACGGATGCTGCAACAATAGGTATAGAACAAATATAAAATGAAGGCCTTGCAGGGCCTCCATAAGTCATCGAATATGTCACACAAAAGCCATAAGACCATTAATATACATCCATAGATATGAGAAAACTTAACACAGGTCTTCTGCAAATAAAAATATCCTCTGCGTAATACCAAAAACCAGAAAGATATGAAAAAGGCTGCGAAAGGCATCTAGTTTGTAAAAATATAGGAGAGAAAAAGAAAATCCCCAACAGAGTTCGCTATAAGTGAAATATACCCCATGTAGTTAGAAAAGTCTCCGACTTTCATGAAGGCAATAGACGGCATGACAAAGAAAAATAGCAAATATCAGCGAGAAGCAGAACGGTCCTTATCACAAAGAGGGGAGAAAGCGGAATGAGAGCAGAATCCTGTTAGTTTAAAGCACCAGGCTGTGCTATTCCACGTCCGATTCTATCCCGGATCTAGCATCGGAAGTGAGGAACCCCCAGGGACAAGGCTGGGGGACACCGGGGCAGGGGAGAGGTCCAGGGAGTGAAGCAGGGACCACGCGGCCTCAGGGGAGGACACCAGGTGAGACAGGTTGTCATAATTTATGTACATAGAACCTGCAACCCCCCATCTATATCTGACCCCACGGTGCCTCAGGAACGCAGAGACTTCTCGGAATTGCCGGCGAGCTATCAAGGTCACAAAAGGAAGATCGTTAAACAGTGACAAAACCATCTCTTCAAAAACAATTGGGGTTCGAGCTGCGGGAGTCGACATCAGGCGTCGTTTATCTGTCTCATTTCCCGCCACCGCTAGCACATCGCGGGGGGATTCCAACGGAGCTGTAGTCGCCTTACGTAGTCGGAAAACGTTGTGAAAAACAGTCCCGGACGGCGCAGCGATCACGTGCAACGCCAACTTGTTAATAAGCGGTAGCAGGGCATCATCGGCTATCGTCTCCGGGATCCCCCGGATACGAACGTTTCTCCGGCGATGACGGTTTTCAGCCGCCTCCACGGCTCCCGTAAGCGCCGCCACCTGCGACTGCAGCGAATCCACCTGTGGCGCGAGGAGCGTCTGGGTCGCTACTATCTCTTCAACCTGGGCCTCTACTGTCTTCAGCCTCCCTTTGACATCCGTCAATTCTGTTGTTAAGGCTGCAAAGTCCGCGCGCCACACTGCTCTCATCTCCTCAAGTGCTTCTCCCAGTAGTCCACGTATATCGTCCCTAGTGAAGGACACGCGGTCCGCGTCTCTTCGCCTCCCAGGAGCAGTCGGAGCAACCTCCGCAGGGACAGGGGGACCAGAAGACTCGAGTCGGCGCGCCACTGGGGTCCTCCGACCATTGGGTTCCGCAGCTGACCGTCTGCCTGCCTCCGGTGCCCGGGGCGAGTGCCGCGCCACCACCGAGGCCTCCGACCAGTATGGGTCCTCCTTCCTCGGACGAGCTCATCGTGGGAGACTGGTATGTATGGGGTTCTCCCTGTCTCTTACGCCTGCCCTCTCCCAGCGCATCTCGGATGTCCAGCTGTTGTGGGCCTTCTAATGGGAAGGGCTTCTTACCCGACTTCTTACCCATGGAGATGCGGCAGTCTGGGTCACTAATCCACCGGGAGTATCTCTGCCAGGGGAGAATCCACCAGAATGGCCGCCAGGCGTGTGTTTCCGCAGTAAGCCTCTCCCTGCTGTATCACCTCCGTCCGGGCTAGATAAATATCGCACCACAATCCAAAACGCCGTGACAGGTCTAGGGAGACATCACCCGCTGTATCAGAAGGGAGAATGTCACTCAGCACGGCCGGAGCAGGGATGAATAGGCCCAAGATGGCCGCCGCACGCAGATAGCCGAGGTAGACCCAAAGTCACCGCACTCCAAGATCTCCACCTAGCACGACTCAGCAAGATCCCGGTCCGAGTCAGAGGGCCGTAGGGACCTCCTGTCACCGTCCAGTACGTTTAAAACCCACGAGGGAATCACCAAAATATGTCACATAAGCGTCTATGGTCGAGGAGCTCCTCAGAACGTGACCTTCCTCGTCGGCAGTTAGCTCCGCCCCCCCACTGGCAATATTTTTATTATATTAAATATAATATTTACTATCCTCTAGAGGGCAGTATTGCACTTCTTAATTAATTCCACCATTTAATTTTTATATGTCTTATCTCATGTCAAGAGGTCAATCTACACACAAAGACCTTCTCTTTCATGTAGACGTTTAGTCTCCTATGCCAAAATTAGATTTATTTCCTTACTCCTCTCAAACTACATACATTCCTTATAGTTAAATCACAGAATTTCTTCTTCAGTAATTCTCTATTTACCAATTATATACTTCTACAATATTTATTGGAGCATATATTTTCTACTGTAAATATAATAAAATATACCTTGATTATAAAAATATATTTCGTGAATATAAACCTACATTACAAAATTTAACTTTTATTCTCCTATACCCAAATACAAAATATCTTTTTGTTTTAAAACTTAAGACAGACCAATAAATTTAATTATGACACGTCTAGCACTTAGCTTGGGCATTACATCCCACAAAGACATTTTAAGGTTCCCTCATGTCTGGTCACCTAGCCATGAACTATTCAAAAAAAAATCTCTGTTCATTTCTAAAACTATGGAAAATCTGAAAAAGAAAAGACTTTCTATTTAAACCAAAATGGCTACAGGCATCCATTTTAATATACCTGACAGTTCCAACAGGATTCTGCTCTCTACCCCCCAGCTCCCCCATGCTCTCTACCCCCCAGCTCCCCCATGCTCTCTACCCCCAGCTCCCCCGTGCTCTCTACCCCCAGCTCCCCCGTGCTCTTTACCCCCAGCTCCCCCATGCTCTCTACCCCCCAGCTCCCCTATAAGCTCTATACCCCCAGCTCCCCATAAGCTCTCTACCCCCAGCTCCCCCAGAAACTCTCTACCCCCAGCTCCCCCATAAACTCTCTACCCCCTAGCTCCCCCATAATCTCTCTACCCCCTAGCTCCCCCATAATCTCTCTACCCCAGCTCCCCCATAAACTCTCTACCCCAGCTCCCCCATAAACTCTCTACCCCCTGCTCCCCCATATGCTCTCTACCCCGTGCTCCCCCATATCTCTACCCCCAGCTCCCCATAAGCTCTCTACTCCCAGTTCCCCATAAGCTCTCTACCCCCAGCTCCTCATAAGCTCTCTACCCCCAGCTCTGCAGTGCGGGAGCATCTTTGCAGGTAGCGAGTCTGGAGGGTGTGCCAGGGCTGAAGTTGGCGGCGTGGGGCCTTACAGAGTCAAAGAGGAGCAAGAGTGTCTAGAGCAGTGATAAGTGTGGTGTTATAGTGATTAGTGGCAGCATCAGGGCAGGTGAAGGATGAGGTGTGAGGGAGGTGGTGAAGTAGATTGGAGAATTGATGGGGGTCCACAGCATGTAGATTTCTGCGAGTGTGTGTGCGGGGTGGGGGAGCAGGGTGTTTAGGAAGTCCAGATAGGTTGAAAGACAGAAGGTGGTGGTCAGAGATGGGGAAAGGGCGACAGTTGAACTCAGAAATGGAGCAGAGGTTGGAAAAGACAAGGTCAATAGCGTGACCATCGCGGTGGGTAGGGAGGATTGTGTGAGTCCAAGGGAGGACGTGAGTGAAAGAAGTTTGGAGGCAGCAGGGGAGGAAGGATCATCAATGGGAATGTTGAAGTCCCCGAGAATTAGGCATGGAAGATTAGAAGACAGGAAGTGAGAAAGCCAGGTAGCAAAGTGGTCAAAGAACTGGGAGGTTGGTCTCGGTGGGCGGTAGATGACTGCCACCCTGAGGGCCAGAGGAGAGAACAGGTGGATGCAGTGTGTCTCGAAGTAGGAGAAGGAGAGGGATGGGGGTGGAGGGAGATGCTGGTAGGTGCAGGTGGGAGAGAGCAGGATTCCGACACCGCCACCATTTCTCTCACCCGGTCGGGGGTATGGCTCAAGTGTAGACCACCATGTGAGAGAGCAGCAACGGAGGCCGTGTCAGAGGGGGTTAGACAGGTTTCAGTTAAAGCTAGGAGGTTGAAGGAGTTTGAAAGGAAGAGGTCATGGATTGCTGTAAATTTGTTGCACACAGACCGAGCGTTGGTAATCTGTGTGTGTGAAGTTGTATAAATAAAGTTGAAACCCCTAAATCAATTCACTGTTTTAAGACATACAGCTCGTCTGGTGTTTTATTTCAGAGCAAATCACATTCACCACGCAAGACACTCAGCGGTCTTCCGAAACGCTACCTACCCCAGAAGAGGAACATCAAATCGACTCCAGATGGCACCACTTCCTTACAGCGGCCCCTAACAACATCAAAGCCATTCCCAGCACCCAGGACCAGCAGATCAGGCTGCTCGGGACGCTGAGTGCCGAGCCACTCGGTAGTCGGGCTGATCCACAGCAGGGGCATCTGGAGAGCAGGACAGCAGATGAACGTCCATCACGTCACACTGTTGGTAAGTTCTGGTGTAGATAAGCTCTCCAACCCCCCCCAAAAAAAAAGACACTCATAATGGCCAATTATACCAAATGCAAAAGGGACACATTACGGCACATGTTGGAAAACCGTGGGGGGACCGCTGGCTCAAAGAGCAAAAAAGCCTTGGTCAAAGAAATGAGAGAAATGGACCAGCGAAGAGAGTACACGGGAGCCCCATCCATAAGAGACCAGTTCCAGCGAAGAATAAGGAGGGCGATGGCCCAGGCGGATGAACCTGGTGCCTGGCAGGACGAGCACTGGTGGAAAGATTCTGTCCGCCAGGAGATGTGGAACGAGGCCATCCAACAGGAGGAGGACCGCCCTGAAGAAGCCCTTCCCACTTATACGGAGAGGTACGAGCACCAGTGGTACTTACGGGTGCCCTTTTTGGGAGAACAGCCCCTAGAGGAATGGCTGACGGGGCTAGGTGAACTGGTCCAGAGTGAAATTATACTGGACGCCAGCTACAGAGCCCTCCAGTGGTTTACATCCCAACTAATGCCCAGCACAGTAGACAGCGGCCCAACAAAAGGCTTTGAATATGGCGGCACAGGGCTGCTGTATACAAGGATGGGCAAAGACCCCGGTTTTGGGGACAACGCGGAGTGGCGGCGGGAACAACTCCTGGACCTCCGGTATGAGGAACTGGAAGACCTTGATGATCACCGTGATGCAGAGGAACTGGAGTTCCTAGTTGAGCAGGAATGGGAGCTCGAAAAGGCCTACAAAAGGCTGTTCGATGACGCTCCACAGCTAGGCCTGAGCACCATTACCTGGGTCTGTCCGGCAGAAGAAGTGGGCAGTCAAAGTGACACAGAAGAATTGGAGCCCGAGGCGCTCCCTTGGTTCTCTCTCATGACCGCAGCAGAGGAGGAAGCGCTGGCAATGGGGCAGAGTGCCGCTGGCCTCTGCCCATCCCCAGACCTGGAGATGGAGGACACCATTCTCCCGCAAGACGACACTGTGTCAGTGTCTATCCCCCCAGCTGAAGCGCTGTCGACGGGGCAGAGCGCCGATGCCCTCTGCCCACCTTTCCTAATGGTCACAACGAATCCAGGAGAGGATCCCCCTGGGCTGGTTTTCCCGCAGCCCATGACCCCACCGAGAATGGAGGACACCATTCTCCCTCCCGGAGACACGTCCCCAGCATCTACCCCTCCAGCAGAAGCGCTGGCAACAGGGCAGAGCGCCGCTGGTCTCTGCCCACCTTTTTCGGTCTGCACAGAAGATTTCGGTGAGGACTCCCAGGGGCTGCTGGCCCCGCAGCCGACGACCCTACCCCGACTGGAGGACAACTGTTTCCCGTATACTACACCCGTCCCCCCAGCAGAGGAGCTGGCAACGGGGCAGAGTGCCGCTGGCCTCTGCCCACCACCCAACTTGTGCCCAGAGGATCCAGGCAAGTTTTTTCAGAGGGTGCTACCCTCCCAACCAATGGCTCCCCTGAGAATGGAGGACGCCATACTCCCGCAAAGAGGCACTTCCCCAGCCTCCACCCCCCAGCAGAAGCGCTGGCTACGGGACAGAGCATTTCCAACCTCTGCCCATCCTCCCAACCCGTTTGGCCTCTTGCCTCACCTATTCCCCTCAATGGCTTGCCAGAGCACCAGGGGCACGTGCAGTTGGCACACGTTCCCCCTGGGTTATTGATACCCTGCGAGAAGGTACAGGCGGTACCTCTCCCCAACAGCGAGACACTTCCCCAGGAGGGGACACCAGCAAAGGATTACACCAGCGACACGCCGGACACCACTTGGACAGCGGGCCAGCCCAAAAGGACAAGTGGAGAAACCTGGGGGCTCGCCTCCTACCCACAGACTACGGGCCACACAAAGACTGCTCCGACAGCCCCTAGTCAACCCGTTTGTGGGTCCAACTGTGTCTGTCGGACTCTTTTGGGGGGAAAGTAATGTCACGGAGCTGACATCAGGCTCGCCTCGGCGAGCCACGGAACTCAAACTGGACAAGTTTAAAGACCATTTTTACTCTTTATCTTTCGGTTGTGCGTATTGAATTGTATGGACATTTATATTATTGCTACATGTGATTTTATTAGTGTGGTGTATTTTACAATGTATCCTTATTGTATGAATGTAGTTTCAAATGAAGAAAACTGTATGTATGTGGTTTTCCCCAGTCCCCATTTTGCCCAGCCCAGCATGGGTACAAGGGACCTCATGGCCCCAAAATGGAGGATACAGCAAGCCAGCTGATTGGAGGCTTTTCCAAGACCTCATCTGCCTAATCTTCTGGGCAATGGGGGAGCCTGAAAGGGCAAGATAGAGGATACAGCAAGACAGCTGATTGGAGGCTTTTCCAAGACCTCATCTGCCTAATCCCCCTGGACAATGGGGAGCCTGAAAGGGACCTGATAGGGAACAGGAGGCTGGGAAAGGAGCTAATCAGTGCTGGTTGTGTGGGCGGGGGAGTTGGTAATCTGTGTGTGTGAAGTTGTATAAATGACCCCGTTGAAACCCCTAAATAAAGCAATTCACTGTTTTAAGACATACAGCTCGTCTGGTGTTTTATTTCAGAGCAAATCCCATTCACCACGGAAGACACTCAGCGGTCTTCTGAAACGCTACCTACCCCAGAAAAGGAACATCAAATCGACACCAGACGGAACCACTTCCTTACAGCGGCCCCTAACAACACCAAAGCCATTCCCAGCACCAGCGGATCAGGCTGCTCGGGACGCCGAGTGCCGAGCCACTCGGTAGTCGGGCTGATCCACAGCAGGGGCAGCTGGAGAGCAGGACAGCAGACGGACGTCCATCCCGTCACACATTTCTATTAACAGTTATATGTTCTTGGGAGAAAAGGCATGTTAATATCTTAATAACTTTCAGTAATAAAGTGCAAATGAACATTATTATGTTTCAAGTGTAAAACAAATAGCTATATACTCATAACACAAAAATAAGAATTACATGTACTCAGCACAGACGCCCCAGAATTATATGTACCCAGCACAGACCCCCCCCCAAAAAATATATTTCTGGGTGGGACTGGGCTGGATACATATGTTTCTGGGGGGGTCTGTGCTGCATATATGTAATTCTGGGGGCCTGTGCTGGGTATATATATTCATTGGGGGTCTGTGCTGGATACATACTGTATGTATCCAGCACAGACCCCACACAAATATATGTACCCAGCACATGCCCCCAGAATTTTATGTATACAGCACAGGCCCCCCCCCAGAAATATATGTATCCCGCAATGACCCCACCAGCACAGGCCCCCAGAAATATATTTATCCAGCAGAGGCCCCCCAGAAATATATGTACCCAGCACAGACCCCCAGAATTATACTCACCCAGCACAGACCTCAGGATCAGGTGACCTGTGTGTTCCTCCGAGCACCGGCATTCTTCTCCATGTGGCTGCCAGCTTCTGAAAGCTGTGAGGCGCTCTCGCGAGATCTCACCTGTAGCCTGTGTCACAGCCTTCACAGGACGGCAGTCACGTGAGGGAGAACGCTGGCGCTGGCAAGAAGACCCAGCCAGTTGAGGGGGCTGGTAGCGGAAGGCTATTAATGCATTCCGCTAGCAGCGGCAGCGGTCGTCCACCGTTTACGCGTGCCCAAGGTGCAGCTGCTTTGGGCCCCTCAACAATTACTGGGCCCGGGACAACTGCCCCTTTTTGACCTGCATTAAAGACAGTCCTGTCTCCCACTTACGGTAACATCGGCGGCAGGCAAGTTAGGCGACCGCGAGGCCTCCCATACCCGCGAGGCCTTAGGCGGCCGCCTAATTGGTCTTATTAGAGAGCCGCCACTGATTGCATATAAATAATATACCCCACAGGCATCAGATACATGTATACCCAACAGACACCAGACCACAGTGTGTGTGTGTGGGTATATATTATTTCTATTATTGCAGTAGCCACTTGCACATCACAGCAATTCAATGAATTGCATCCCAAAGCTCCTGTGCCACATTCGCCATATGCAGCAAGGAATTCTGGGTAAGTTATGCAAAGGACATCTGTCTCACTTTTATGCATCCTGGGTCTGTAATTACACAGAACCCTAAAATCAATGCTGATGGGAAGGATGAAGAAGGCTTGCCAACCAGTAATGATCCCTCTCCTTGATAGTATGAATCCTGGGGTCCTTTAGCAGGCTTTGCAGGATAAGGGAGCCCATGCAGCGTAGGTTGGAGGTGGCATTAGCTTCTGAGTCTTCCTGGTCAATGAGGATGACCCCATCATGCACTTCCTCCTCCCAGCCACGTACTAGTCCTTGGGTTTCTGGGCACACAAAACCCTCACTTGAGGAATCCTCACCTTCAATGCCCCCACTACTTAAATATTCCTCCTCATCCTCCTCCTGTCTGATCTGAGGACCCGCAGGAATGCTGTTTGTGTAAAGACTGGGCCTTGAGAGCTAGGGAATGCCTCCTCTTCCTTCCGCTGCTCTGCCTCTAGTGCCACATCTATAATTTCCTGCAGAGTGCACTCCAACAGGAACACTAAAGGAATTGTGTCACTGATGCATGCACTGTCCCTGCTCACCATCCTCGTTGCCTCCTCAAATGGTGACAGTACAGTGCATGCATCCTTGATCATCAGCCACTGCGGGGGGGATAAACAAGTTGACCTGAACCTGTCCTTGTACCATACTCACACAGGTACTCATTGATGGCCCTCTGCTGCTTGTGCAGACGCTGCAGCATTGCCAATGTCAAGTTCCACCTGGTGGGCATGTCACAGATCAGGCGGTTTGTGGGAAGGTGGAATTCTCTTTGAATTTCTGCCAGGCGAACACTTGCTGGGAATGACCGTCTGAAGTGGCTGCAGACTTTTCTGGCCTGGCTGAGAAGCTCTGCCAGCCCTGGTTAGGAAACGCTGTACAACTAGATTTAGGACGTGTGCTAGGCAAGGTACATGCGTCAATTTACCCTTGCGTAGGGTGGAGAGAAGGTTGCTGCCATTATCACAGACGACCTTTCCCAGCTGAAGCTGGCGTGGTGTTAACCATCTCTGCCCCTGCAGAGCTGACAGAATTTCTGACCCGGTGTGGCTCCTGTCCCCTAAACAAACCCGCTCAAGCACAGTATGGCATCGTTTTGCTTGAGCCATTGCATAGCCCCTGCCACGCTTTGTTTTAACTGCCACTTCGCCAGAGACATTGAAAGAGGAGGAAGAGGAAGATGTGGTGGAGCAGACAGAACACATATAAGCAGCTTTCTGGAGGCGTGTTGGATGAGCAAGCTCCAGCACAGAGCCCCATCCTGGATCCCTCCTAGCTGCAAGCAGAGTTACCCAGTGTGCCGTGAAGGAAATGTAACGGCCCTGTCCATGCTTGCTGGACCACGTGTCTAAAGTAATGTGCACTTTGCTGCTGACTGCCTTTCCCAATGACTCCATAACATTGTGTCCCACGTGCTGGTATAGTGCTGGAATGGCCTTCCGTGAAAAGAAATGGCGTTTTGGAACCTGCCACTGTGGTACAGCACATTCGGCAAATTCACGGAAGGAAGCAGAGTCCACCAGCTGGAAAGGCAGCAGCTGTAATGTGAGTAATTTTGCTAAGCTGGCATTTAGACGCTGTGCTTGGGGATGGTTGGGACTATATTTTTTCTTATGCTGCAGCAGCTGGGGCAAAGTAATCTGACGGTGTAAATCTTCAGCTGATGGGATGCTGTCACATTCTGAGGAAGGACCTGGTACACCCATTACTGTAGCATCATCCCTGTCAGTGGAGGTTGTAGGCAATGACATGGCAGTACATATAGTGGGAGTAGAGACAGACGATGAGGAGGAGGACCTATGCAAAGTGTTGTGCCAACGGGATGCATGGCAGGTGGTCATAATTTGCCTCATGCACGTGGTACCCAAGTGTGGGATGTCTTTCCCACATTTGATCCTCTTCTGACATAAATTACAAATAGCAATGGTGCGGTCTGCTGCACATTTCTTAAAGAACTCCCAGACAGCAGACTTCCTGTACATGTGCTTTGAGACAACAGCGCTCTGCACCTGAGCAACTGTGACTTCTGATGCCTTGGACTGGCTATGGTTGCTCATAGAGGACGTTGTGCCTCGTGTTTTTTGTGTCTCCTCCTCACTTGACTCCCCTGTTTGATCAGGCACCCAGGTGGAGACAGTGACCTCATCATCGTCGTCACCCCCTGTCTCTTCGTCACTGGAGCCAACTTGGCAGTATGCTGCAGCTGCTGGGGCAACAGGAGTGCCAATTATTTGTGTGTCACTGGCACCCCCTCCCTCTAGGTTGATTATACTCCCTTCCTCAACCTCAGAGTTTGAATCAGAGCACTGTAGTTGCTGCGCATCCTCAAGCAGCATGTCACTGTCATTGTAGTCAAACAATTCAGCTGATTCCTCCGTGCATGTAGGTGAGGCTACGGCAGGAGTAGCTGTGGACATGGAGGCTGCATTAGATGCTTTGGCAGCTGAGGTGGACTGTAAACCACTACAAGCCTGGCTGGTAGAGGACTCTGAGGATGGCCTGGTTAGCCAATCCTGCAAATCCTCTGTTTGTTGCTGCAGCATAAGATGGCCAGCAACAGTTAGAAAGGACAAGTGTGCCCCTGCAGAGGATGCACCACGTCCATGATGACCAGGTGCACTGCCTTCCGACACAGAGGCTGCTTGCCCTCTTATCTGTGTCTGGAGCTTCTGCCTGTCCTTTTTGGTCTTTCTGACATGGTGAGTGATATATAGATTACAGATATACAGAAGTCTAATTCAACTCTGGTATATAGATTAATGATATTCAGAACTCTGATATAAGTCGGCGATTTTACTGATTTTTTGCCCATGTTCTCTACTCTCTCTCTCTGATTCACTTCCTCTCCTGCAGGCTGCAACACCCAGATAGCTGGCAACAGCCAGATTCAACTCTCAATAGATAAACAGATGAACTCTGATTGAACTGTGTTATTGTATGGTATCTAGAATTGGATCAAAGATATACAGATTTTCCAGAACCATGCTATAAGTCAGTGATACACACTGTCCCTGATAGCCTGGCTGTGCCAAGACAGATTCTAATTTGCAGAAACTGTGGTAGAACTCACTGAAACACACTAACAGGCTGTGCCAAGACAGATTCTAATTTGCTGAACTGTGGTAGAACTCACTGATACACACTGATAGAATCTGTGTTGGCACAGCCTGTTAATTTGCTGAACTGTGGTAGAACTCACTGAAACACACTGATAACAGGCTGTGCCAAGACAGATTATAATTTGCTGAACTGTTGTATAACTCTCTGATACACACTGATAACAGGCTGTGCCAAGACAGATTCTAATTTGCTGAACTGTGGTAGAACTCACTGATACACACTGTCCCTGATAGCCTGGCAGTGCCAACACAGATTCTAATTCCCAGAAATCTCCTACAATGTCACTGATACACCATGACAGAACAATCTCCTCTCCACTCTGATTCACTCCTGCAAATACACGCGCTGGGGCTGCAAGCAGGGAAGAAGCCTTATATAGTGTGCTGCTGGATTTAGCTCTGTGAGCCCATGATTGGGCAAAATTTGCCCAATCAGGACTCTGAGCCGTGATTGGCATAGTCTTGCACCTGTCTTGCACCTGACCTGTGGTAAAGACAATTACAAGCTTTAGGCCAGTGGAAAAGTGCATTGTGGTCCATTGTGGGCGAACTCGAACTGAACACGCGGAAATGTTAGGAGTTCGACGAACAGCCGAATGGGCGATGTTCGAATCGAACTCCGAACTGATACGAACTGAACGCTCATCCCTATTTATCTCTTTCACTACCAGGGAATTATCCACAAATAACACTGTAAGAATCCAGTGATTTTGATTTTTGGAAAATCATTTTTAATTGCACAGTAAGAAATATTTGGGAATATTCACAATGTATCCCTTCCTGTAAAACCTATTTGACAGGCAGATGTTTATCTTCTGGCCAAAGGGATTTACTGTAGTTCTGTTCTCTGTGCATGTCATATACAGGCACCGGGGTGGCAACAGGATGAGGTGGATATGAACCCAATTTGCAGTGGTCTGCACAGGTAAACAGGTGGGTATGGGTGGAGGAGGTTAAATGTATAGAGAAACTGACCAGATAGTATTCAGAAGGTTGGTAGGAATCGTGGTTATGGTTGCAGGAGCCAGAAGGTGAAATAAACGGTAACAAATTGGGATTGTAGAGCAGCAAGTATACAGCACTTCTCTCTGTGAACACATAAGCTGTAATGAACTAACATCAGTCAGTTTGGGGCGGAGCCCTTTTTTCTGTGTATTACGTGTTTGGTGTTTTAACTGTTTCACTGCTGGATGTTATTACTGAATGCAGGTTCGGGGGTGGAACAAAACAGAACAGAAAGCGTGTTGCAAGGAACGTCAGGGGATGGTGCTGAGATGGGGCATGACAGTGCAGTATGAATTTATTTTGCAATAAACAAAATACCTTTGCATTGCTCTTGCGTAACACCATATTGAGTACTCTAGATATTGGGTGCCTTGCAGATCGAGCACAGTCGATCTTGGTAGTGAAGCGGTTAAGAAGATAAACTGTAAATCCAACTCTTTGCTGTCTGTCACCGAGCATTGTAGTTACATCATTGGTAATATTTAGATGGATAAAAGTGACAGCCAATATACCATTTTTTAAAACCTTCACTTTGTGTGATTTCTCCCTCCATTGCGTGGCTTTGCAGATTGTGAGAATATCATGTTTACCTTAATTTAATAGTATTACTGTCTCTTTTCAATTTTTTTTTTTTCGCAGAACAAATACAGTATCTCACAGAAGTGAGTACACCCCTAACATTTTGTAAATATTTTATTATCTTTTCATGTGACATCAATGAAGAAATTACACTTTGCTACAATGTAAAGTAGTGAGTGTACAGCTTGTATAAAAGTGTAAATTTGCTGTCCCCTCAAAATAACTCAACACACAGCCATTGATGTCTAAACCGCTGGCAACAAAAGTGAGTACACCCCTAAGTAGAAATGTCCAAACTCGGCCCAATTAGTGATATTCCCCTCCCTGATGTAATGTGACTTGTTAGTGTTACAAGGTCTCAGGTGTGAATGGGGAGCAGGTGTGTTAAATTTGGTGTTATCGCTTTCTCTCTTATACTGGTCACTGGAAGTTCAAAATGGCAAAGAACACTGAGAACCTAAAAAAAAGAATTGTTGCTCTACAAAAAGATAGCCTAGACTATAAGAAGATAGCCAAGACCACGAAACTGACTTGCAGCATGTTGGTCAAGACCACACAGCGGTGTAACAGGTCAGGTTGCACTCAGAACAGGCATTGCCATGGTCGACCAAAGAAGCTGAGTGCATGTGCTCAGCGTCATATCCAGAGGTTGTCTTTGGGAAACAGACATATGAGTGCTGCCAGAATTGCTGCAGAGGTTGAAGGAGTGGGGGTTCAGCCTGTCAGTGCTAAGACCATATTCCATGCACTGCATCAAATTGGTCTGCATGGCTGTCGTCCCTGAAGGAACCCTCTTCTAAAGCTGATGCACAATAAAGCCCGCAAACAGTTTGCTGAAGGCAAGCAAACTAAGGTTATGGTTTACTGCAACAATGTCCTGTGATTTGAGGAGACCAAGATCAACTTATTTGGTTCAGATAGTGTCAAGCGTGTGTGGCAGCAACCAGGTGAGGAGTACAAAGACAAGTGTGTCTTGCCTACAGTCAAACATGGTGGTGGGAGTGTCATTGTCTGGGGCTGCATGAGTGCTGCCGGCACTGGGGAGCTACAGTTCATTGAGGGAACCATGAATGCCAACATGTACTGTGACATACTGAAGCAGAGCATGATCCCTTCCTCCAGAGACTGGGCCACAGAGCAGTATTCCACCATGATAAGGACCCCAAGCACACCTCCAAGACGACCACTGCCTTGCTAAAGAAGCTGAGGGTATAGGTGGACTGGCTAAGCATGTCTCCACACCTAAACCCTAATTGAACATCTGTGGGGCATCCTCAAAAGGAAGGTGGGGGAGCAAACCGTCTCTAACATCCTCCAGCTCAGTGATGTCGTCATGGAGGAGTGGAAGAGGACTCCAGTGGCAACCTGTGAAGCTCTGGTGAACTCCATGCCCAAGAGGGTTAAGGCAGTGCTGGAAATAATGGTGGCCACACAAAATATTTACACTTTTGGCCCAATTTGGTCATTTTCACTTACGGTTGTACTCACTTTTGTTGCCAGCGGTGTAGACATTAGTGGCTGTGCGTTGAGTTATTTTGAGGAGACAGCAAATTTACAGTGTTATACAAGTTGTACATTCGATACTTTACATTGTAGCAAAACCTAATTTCTTCAGTGTTGTCACATGAAAAGATATCTATATCAACGCGAAAGTCCTGACTGACTCATCAACGCCCAGCTGAAACCGTTTAACCTAGGAACATGAAATTTTGAAGGTGCACTGTTTTTATGATGTAGGCAGCCACTAAGGAAGGATTTTTGGAAACTCCACCCCTAAGGGGGTGAAAAAGGGGTTGAATATTTTAAACAGGACACCTATATCTCGAAACCAGAAGATGTTACAGACATGAAAATCGGTACTTAGATTCTTATTGAAAAATAAAAAAACATGTATTTTACCATTTTTCTACAATCCAAGTGGGGGGCCAAAAAAGGGGATTAAATATTTTAAAACAGATACCTATATCTCAAAAACAGAAGATGTTACAGACATGAAAATCGGTATTTAGATTCTTCTTGAATAACAAAAAAAACACGTATTTTACCATTTTCTGAAAATTCCTTTGGGGGGGCAAAAAGAGGGTTGAATATTTTTATCATAAATGCGTAAGTCCTGACCGACTGACTCCTCAACGCCCAGCTGAAACTGTTTAACCTCGGAACGTGAAATTTTGAAGGTGCACTGTTTTTATGATGTAGGCACCCACTAAGGATTTTTGGACACTCCGCCCCTAAGGGGGTGAAAAAGGGGTTGAATATTTTAAACAAGATACCTATAGCTCAAAAACAGAAGATGTTACAGATGTGAAAATCGGTATTTAGAGTCGTCTTGAAAAATAAACAAACGTATTTTACCGTTTTTCAACACAAAAATCCAAGTGGGGGGGCCAAAAAAGGGGGTTGAATATCTATATAAATAAACGCGAAAGTCTTGACTGACCGACTCGTCATTGCCCAGCTGAAACCGTTTAACCTAGGAATGTGAAATTTTGAAGGTGCACTGTATTTGTGATATAGGCACACACTAAGGAAGGATTTTTGGAAACTCCACCCCTAAGGGGGTGAAAAAGGGGGTTGAATATTTTAAACAGGATACCTAGATCTCAAAAACAGAAGACGTTACAGGCCTGAAAATTGGTATTTAGTTTCCTCTTGAAAAACAACAACCACATATTTTAACATTTTCCAAAAAATCGGGAGGGGGGGGGGAACACTTTTATCAGTATACCTATATTTCAAAAACCGAAGATGTTACAGGTGAAATTTGGTATTTACAGTCTTCGTGGAAAAAAACCATACATGTCTTTTACCATTTTCCAAAAATCCAATTGGGGGGGTCGGGGGAAAGGGGTGTGAATACCTGTATCAGTATACCTATATTTCAAAAACCAAAGGTGTTACAGGTGTGACATTTGGTATTTCCAATCATGAAAAATAAAAAAAGTGTTTTACCATTTTCCAAAAATCCCAAGTGGGGGATGAAAAAAAAGGGCGGGGGTGAATACTTTTAAACAGGATACCTATATCTCAAAACCAGAATATGTTACATATGTGAAAATTGGTATTTAGATTCATATTTTACCATTTTCCAATATGCAGTGGGAGGGGGAAAAAAAAGGGGGTTGAATACTTTTATCACTATACCTATATTTCAAAAACCAATGATGTTACAGGTGTGAAATTCTGTATTTATAACCTTCGTGCAATAAAAACAGACGTGTTTTACCATTTTCCGAAGATCCCAAGTGGGGGGTAAAAAAAGAGGGGTATGAACAAAAAAAACTCATGTTTCTTTTAAAAACAATTTTAACAAATCACAAAATCCACGCGGGCAAAAGCTAGTAATAAAATATTTACAAAAATGTGAGGGGTGTACTCACTTCTATGCGATACTGTACATACTTGATAAATCAATATCCTCATTTATTTTGCTATAATCCATGTTATTTTGTTTATTCTAGTAATGCAAGGAAAAACTGGATAAGAATACAGGAGCACTTCTTTTTCTCAACGTTCCATCCACTGTTGGACTACAGCATAGAGGTATAACATTTTTGTGTGAAATAAACAAAGTACTTCAAAACCGCTAACATTTTATTTATTTATTTATTTTATTTATTTATAAAGGATTTTTCCAGGAAGGATACATTGATATTTCTCTCGTTTTCAAGTATGTCCTGGGTTCAAGAACATGTGTTACAGTTACAGAAATACAAAGTAATACAATGCAAGATATTAAAAAACAACACAAATATACAGATTAACAGAAAATAAATATGTAGGAAATATAATCACTATGTTACATGTTTACAGGTGCATTCTGTATTTAAGTATGTTAGTAATGAGCTCTTGAGTGACTTAAGACTGGGGCAAGATTTGATGGTGTCTGAGAGGTTATTCCATAATTGTGGTGCTCTGTAGGGATGAGCCGAACACCCCCCAAGTTCGGTTCGAGGCCGAACACGAACTTCCCATATGTTCGTGTCCGAACTCGAACCCAATGCAAGTCAATGGGGCTGAAAATTCGGTTTTTAGAGTGCCCTCCAAGAGGGCATATATGCTACATATTTGCTATAAAAGGTGTATGGGGGTCAGGGTAGTGCCATGGGGGACAGAAAACAAGGACAAAAAAGTTTAAAAAAAAACGTTTTTAAACGGACAGTGAGTTTTCCATGAAATAAGGGTTAAAAATAAAAAACAAAAATTCCTTCAAATATCGTGCCTAGGAGGTACCCATAACCTGCCCGTGAAGTGGCGGATTTCTAGGATGTATAGAAACACTTAAAAACAAAAAAATTAAGTTTCATATGACGGTAAATGCTTTTCCTTTAATCTATCCATAAACAACTGCTTGGGGCGGCAGTCTGTATGAAAAGAGGAGACATTTTCGGACACGCAGAAAAGTTTACTGATTTTTTGGGCAAAATTATTGTGAAACTTATGCAGGCTTTGGATGAAAGTAACAATAGGTGCTTTAAAATTGGTCCTTTAGCATCCCCAACAGTGCCGTCACACCGTAACCCATCTGAGGATATGAATCTGATACAGGCGTCAGTGGCAGTGCACCCAAATATTGTGCTTTTGGTGCCAGGCCAGCAAGTATCATCATACAGTAACCCCTCTGTGGTATTGTGGAAGAGTGCAGGGGTGGACCATGTGGTCCTATATTGAAAAGATATGATTCTGGTCAAGGCGTCAGTACACCCAGATATTGTGCCTTTAATGCCAGGCCAGCAAGTATCATCATACAGTAACCCCTCTGTGGTATTGTGGAAGAGTGCAGGGGTGGACCATGTGGTCCTATATTGAAAAGATATGATTCTGGTCAAGGCGTCAGTACACCCAGATATTGTGCCTTTGGTGCCAGGCCAGCAAGTATCATCATACAGTAACCCCTCTGTGGTATTGTGGAAGAATGCAGGGGTGGACCATGTGGTCCTATATTGAAAAGATATGATTCTGGTCAAGGCGTCAGTACACCCAGATATTGTGCCTTTGGTGCCAGGCCAGCAAGTATCATCATACAGTAACCCCTCTGTGGTATTGTGGAAGAGTGCAGGGGTGGACCATGTCAGCAAGTGCCTTCACACCGTAACCCTTTTGTGGTATTGTGGAAGAGTTCAGTGCTGGAGGTTTTGTGAATGCAGAAGAGGACATCCCCGATCTATTCCATTACTTCAGCATCAGGGGATTGATAGCTGCTGATCCAGGACTGATTCATTTTTATAAATGTCAGCCGGTCTACAGAGTCGGTGGACAGACGCACTCTTTTGTCTGTGACAAAACCTCTAGCGGCACTGAACGTCCTTTCAGAAAGCACGCTAGATTAAGGGCAACCTAGTAGCTGCATAGCGTATTGGCTAAGTTCTGGCCAGTGATCCAATCTCAACACCCAGTAAGCCAGTGGATCATCTGCTGGAAACGTATCCAGGTCTGCCCTTGCCCCTAGGTAGTCCTGCACCATATGGTGAAGACGCTGGCAATGGGTGCCTACATTTGACGTCCCTGGGCGTCGAGGACTAAAAAAATTAAAAAAAGCATCAGTCAAGCGGCCCAGGCCTTCACCACTATTCCTCTGATCACCCGCAGCCTCAGAAGCACGTGTGTCAGCACTTAGTAATCTACCAGTGCCTGGAAAGGTGTTACACAAGTGTCGCTTTAGAGCGTCCTCAAGTTTTTTCATCCTGTGCTCCCTCTGTGCGGGCAGGATGAGCTCTGCAACTTTACCCTTGTATCGTGGATCAAGAAGGGTTGCCAACCAATAATGATCCCTCTCCTTGATAGCATGAATCCTGGGGTCCTTTAGCAGGCTTTGCATCATTAAGGAGCCCATGCAGCGTAGGTTGGAGGTGGCATTAGCTTCCGAGTCTTCCTGGTCAATGAGGATGACCGTATCGTGCACTTCCTCCTCCCAGCCATGCACTAGCCCTTCTGTTTCTGGCCACACAAAACCCTCCCTTGAGGAATCCCCACCTTCAATGCCCCCACTACTTAAATATTCCTCCTCATCCTCCTCCTGTCTGATCTGAGTAGGACCCGCTGGAATGCTGTCTGTGGAAAGACTGGGGCCTCGAGAGCTAGGGAAGGCCTCCTCTTCCTCCCGCTGCTCTGCCTCTAGAGCCACATCTATAATTCCCCGCATAGTGTGCTCCAGCAGGAACACTAAAGGAATTGTGTCACTGATGCATGCACTGTCCCTGCTCACCATCCTCGTTGCCTCCTCAAATGGTGACAGTACAGTGCATGCATCCTTGATCATCAGCCACTGCGGGGGGGGGGGAAACAAGTTGACCTGAAACTGTCCTTGTGCCATACTCACACAGGTACTCGTTGATGGCCCTCTGCTGCTTGTGCAGACGCTGCAGCATTGCTAATGTCGAGTTCCACCTGGTGGGCATGTCACAGATCAGTCGGTTTGTGGGAAGGTGGAATTCTCTTTGAATTTCTGCCAGGCGAACGTTTGCTGGGAATGACCATCTGAAGTGGCTGCAGACTTTTCTGGCCTGGATGAGAAGCTCTGGCAGCCCTGGGTACTTGGTTAGGAAACGCTGTACCACCAGATTTAGGATGTGTGCTAGGCATGGTACATGCGTCAATTTAAAAGAAACCAGAATAGAATGCACTCCAGTAGAAAAAAATACAATTCATTGGTATCCAGTAAAATAAAATATAACATATAATATTTAACCAAAACGCTACAAGATCACAAAGAATAAGTAAATAATCCAAGCATAGAACCAACATGTAGCAAATATAGAAAAGTTACCAGGCACTTTAGGAAAAAAAATAGCCAATAGAGAGCAGAGCCAGGGATCCCAACGTTTCGACCTCAGTCTTTGTCAAGGGATAAAGGTCAGTATAAAAGTCACACATATATATATCATAAGTTCCCCATGTAAACCAATCGCCAAGGAAATGAAATGCCCACACACCTGTGTCAGATGACGGCGGCCGCCATGTCAGACACCTGGACTCACGCAGAAAGCCATCACGAGAGTCCGGCGTCGACAAGGGTGCTATGCGCATGCGCCTAAACGGCGCATGCGCAATAGACATCCAAAGAGGAAGGGAAGGTATACAAAGCGCCTGGGTGAGAAAATAACGGATAATAGCCGTAAATAGCTTCAGAGAGCACCGAATCACACAAAAACAAAAGCAAAACAAATCAGACATACCCAGCAAAAAAAAGGGAAATGCTAAATGTATATAATCCTATCATAAACTCAATAATACAGTTGTGTTCAAAATTATTCAACCTCCACTGAAATTGAGTGTTTTGGCCAGTTTGACATAGATTTTGATCATTCAGTCATCTTGCTTACAATTAAATCAAAGAGGCACGTGTAGGTCAGACAAATATAACATAACATTTATAATGAAATAACCACAAATGTCTTTTCTGTGCTCACATCATTATCAGTTTTATTCAACCCCCAAGTGACATTCAATCTTAGTACTTAGTACAACATCCTTTTACAGTTATAACAGCTTTTAAACGTGAAGCATAGCTTGACACAAGTGTCTTGCAGCGATCTATGGGTATCTTCGCCCATTCGTCATGGGCAAAAGCCTCCAGTTCAGTCACATTCTTAGGCTTGCGCACTGCAACTGCTTTCTTTAAGTCCCACCAGAGGTTCTCAATCGGATTTAAGTCAGGTGACTGCGATGGCCACTCCAAAATGTTCCAGCCTTTAATCTGCAACCATGCTCTAGTGGACTTGGAGGTATGCTTGGGATCATTGTCCTGTTGAAAGGTCCAACGTCTCCCAAGCCTCAGGTTTGTGACGACTGCATCACATTGTCATCCAATATCTCCTGGTACTGAAGAGAATTCATGGTACCCTGCACACGCTGAAGCTTCCCTGTACCTGCAGAAGCAAAACAGCCCCAAAGCATGATTGACCCCCCGCCATGCTTCACAGTAGGCAAGGTGTTCTTTTCTTCATAGGCCTTGTTCTTCCTCCTCCAAACATAGCGTTGATCCATGGGCCCAAACAGTTCTAATTTTGTTTCATCAGTCCACAGAACACTATCCCAAAACTTCTGTGTTTTGTCCACATGACTTTTGGCATACTGCAGTCGACTCTTCTTATTCTTTGGAGACAGCAAGGGGGTGCGCCTGGGAGATCTGGCATGGAGGCCTTCATTACGCAGTGTGCGCCGTATTGTCTGAGCTGAAACTTCAGTACCCACATCTGACAAATATTTTCTCAGTTCCTCAGCAGTCACACGGGGACTTTTCTCCACTCAACGCTTCAGGTAGCGCACAGCAGTCAAAGTCAGCATCTTCTTTCTGCCACGACCAGGTAGCGTTTCAACAGTGCCCTTTGCCTTGAATTTGCGAATCATGCTTCCTATGGTCTCTCTTGGTATGTTTAACATCTTTGCAATCTTCTTATAGCCATTGCCCTTCCTGTGAAGAGTAATCACCTCTTCTCTTGTCTTCCTGGACCATTCTCTTGACTTCACCATGTTTGTAACCACACCAGTAAATGTCTAGAAGGAGCTGAGTATCACAGTCATTATAAAGCTGCCTAATTGGTGCTTATTATGCTTTATTGCTGCTCCGTGACATCCACCGGTGTTTTCAATACCTGATTGAAAACACTTGAATGAACCTCTGTTCTTCAGAGTGGTAGTCTTTAAGGGGTTGAATAATTGTGTCAATGAAGAATTCACAAAAGAAACATTTACTACTGTATTACAAAACCAATTGATGTCATTTTAGTTGCATATGGTTCTTTAAAATGTCCTTGTAGGATTTCATTCTGAATACAATTACAAGTGTACACTAAATTCCCTAAAACCCTTTAGAGCATTGGGGGTTGAATAATTTTGAACACAACTGTATATACCACTATCGGAAAAAATCGCAAACAGAGTCTAAGACATGTCAAGTCATGAGAAGAAAAGGTTCATAAGTCCTAACTATTTCATAATAGGAAAAAAACATTTATACAGAGCATTTCCTTTAATCCATCACAATTCATACGAATAGATTTTTGAGAAAATAGCTATCTTAATCTCTATATCAATTAGAGGAAAAAATGCACCATAACTTATACAAAAAAACATTCTGTATCAACTTTCCATAATGCTAGTAGATATTACTTGATACATAATAATTACAGTTGTACAAACAAATATTCTACAGAAAAGTAAATTTATACAAAAATAACTATCCCTGTTTTTATATTAATCATGACATAACATGTACAATAACATGTACAAGGCAATACTCTGTATCAATATTCCACACCACTAATCCAATACATAGCCAGTAATGATTACAAAAAAAAGGGAAACGTTTTTGATGATTCGTTTCATTGTGATTTATTTCGGTAAAATCAAAAAATCCAGTCTATCCACCGGGCATCCCTCAATATTCCTTGGTATGAAAAAGATCCTAAATAGGAAAAAAAGGGGGAAAGAATAAAAACAACTGCAATAAAAGAAAAGCAAGACAAGATTAAGGCTGCTGTCAGACGAGCGTAGTGTTCACGTCCGTGATTGCGCCTAAAAGTACGTCCGTGATAGCATGAAAGAAAGTCCATTGGAGCCTGACACATGAAGTACGTCCGCACTGAACTGCGGATGCATGACGGACGCTGCAAACGGACGCAGGTTAGGCAAGAACGTAATACTGCTAGAACGGACGTGCGCAGTGCGCCACGTCCACAACGTCTGCATAGCTTTGTGTGTGAGTGATGGAGCATGGTCAGACGGACTGCATTTATACGTCCAGCATTTTTGATGGACAGAATGTTTTTTCATTGTAATTTATTTTTCCCTCCTACATCCGTCAAAAATAACTTCAGTGAAAAAACGGACTGTGTGACCACTACTGCGTCATCCGTACTGACGATGTCCGTACTGCACGGACGTACAGTCCGTAGAAATCACGCTCGTCTGACCCTAGCCTAATACTATCCATCTACAAGAATGGACTCAGGTCTCTATCCTCATTTAGTCCAAGTGGAGCCATAGTTTGTAACTCATAAATCCTGTGGAGTTCGTGTTGTTTCAATAAAGTCAATCTATTCCCTCCTCTCTCTGGAGTAAGAACCCTCTCGATTATAGTGTATCTCAACTGAGCGGCTGTATGTCCAAATTCAAGAAAGTGCCGAGCTACAGGGGATTGTATCCTTTTGGTGCGAATATTGCTTTTATGCTCACGGATTCTCACCGTAAAGGCCCTATGGGTCTGACCCACATACCCTAAACCGCAGGGGCACTTTAATAAATAGATCACATAATCCGATTGACAATCTGTTCAGGACTTGATCAAATATTCCTTGCCCGAACGGGGATGTGAAAATTTTTGACCCGTCAGGACACCATTGCAATGGGTGCATCGTCCACATCGATACATACCGGGTTTAGGTGTCCAGATCTGATTCTCCCGTTTTTTAGTAATCCCAGTAGCCTTAAAATTTCTGATCAGATGATTTCCCAAGTTGTTTGAACGTTTATACGCCATAAGCGGCTTTTCCTGAAACAATGAGGACAATCGGCGGTCAGCACCCAAAATGTGCCAGTGTTTGTTAATAATATGCCTAACTCTAGATGAATTGGCATTAAATGTGGTTACTAAAGGAATTCTATTCTGTATTGTCCCTGCTTTAGGATACAATAGATCCTTCTGTTCTTGTTTACGGACCTTCTCTTTAAATTGGACTAGTTCATGCCTCGAGTATCCTCAATGGACAAAATTCTGTATTAACCGGTCCGCCTGTTGCTCATAATCATCCATCAGTGTAGTATTCCGCCTAATGCGAAGAAATTGTCCATATGGTAAATTATTAAGTAAATGGGGAGGATTTGCGTCAATTTACCCTTGCGTAGGGCGGAGAGAAGGTTGCTGCCATTATTGCAGACGATCATTCCCTGCTCAAGCTGGTGTGGTGTTAACCATCTCTGCACCTGACCCTGCAGAGCTGACAGAATTTCTGGCCCGGTGTGGCTCCTGTCCCCTAAACAAAGCAGCTCAAGCACAGTATGGCATCTTTTTGCTTGAGCCATTGCGTAGACCCTGTCAGGCGTCGGTTTAACTGCCACTTTGCCAGAGACAGAGGAGGAGGAAAAGGTGGTGGTGGTGGAGCAGACAGACCTCATACAAGCAGCTTTCTGGAGGCGTGGTGGATGAACAAGCTCCAGCACAGAACCCCGTCTTGGATCCCTCCCAGCTGCAATCAGAGTTACCCAGTGTACCGTGAAGGAAATGTAACGACCCTGTCCATGCTTGCTGGACCACGTGTCTAAAGTCACATGCAACTTGTTGCTGATTGCCTTCCCAATGACTGGATAACATTGTCTTCCACGTGCTGGTATAGTACTGGAATGGCCTTCCGTGAAAAGTAATGGCGTTTTGGAACCTGCCACTGTGGTACAGCACATTCAGCAAATTCACGGAAGGGAGCAGAGTCCACCAGCTGGAAAGGCAGCAGCTGCAATGCGAGTAATTTTGCTAAGCTGGCATTTAGACGCTGTGCTTGGGGATGGTTGGGACTATATTTTTTCTTTCACTGCAGCAGCTGCGGCAACGTAATCTGACTGCGTAAATCTTCAGCTACTGGGATGATGTCACATTGTGAGGAAGGACCTGGTACATCCATTACTGTAGCATCATCCCTGTCGGTGGAGGTTGTAGGCAATGACATGGCAGGACATACAGTGGGGGTAGAGACAGATGAGGAGGAGGAGGACCTACTCAAAGTTTTGTGCCAACGGGATGTGTTGCACTCGTTCATATGTCGCCTCAAGCACGTGGTACCCAAGTGTCCGGTATCTTTCCCACGCTTAAGCCTCATCTGACATAGATTACAAATAGCAACGCTGCGCTCTACTGCACATTTCTTAAAGAACTCCCAGACAACAGAGTTCCTGCATGTGTTCTTTGAGACAACAGTGCTCTGCACCGGAGCAGCTCTGACATGTGATGCCTTGGACTGGGTAGTGCTACGGTTGGCCTCAGAGAATGTTGTGCCTCGTGTTTGCTGTGCCTCCTCCCCCTCTTCCTCACTTTATTCCTCTGTTCGATCTGGCACCTAGGTGGAGTCAGTGACCTCATCATCATTGTCATCTTCACCCCCTATCTCCTCGTCACTGGAGCCAACTTGGCAGTATGCTGCAGCTGCTGGGGCAACATGAGTGCCAGTTATTTGTGTGTCATCACTGCCACCCCCTTCCTCTAGGATGATTATACTCCCTTGCTCAACCTCAGAGATTGAATCAGAGCACTGTACTTGCTGTGCATCCTCAAGCAGCATGTCACTCTCATTGTAGTCAAACAATTCAGCTGACTCCTCTGTGTGTGATAGCGAGGCTACGGCAGGAGTAGCTGTGGACATAGAGGCTGCATTAGATGCTTTGGCAACTGAGGTGGACTGAAAAGCACTAGAAGCCTGGCTGGCAGAGGACTCGGAGGATGAGGATGGCCTGGTTAGCCAATCCACCAAGTCCTCTGTATGTTGCTGCTGCTTAAGACTGCCTGCACCAGTTAGAAAGGACAAGCATGCCCCTGCAGAGGATGCACCACGTCCACCATGACCAGAGGCACAGCCTCCCGACACAGGGGCTGCTTGCCCTCTTATCTGTGTCTGGGAGCGTCTGCCTGTCCTTTTTGTTCTTTCAGACATGGTGAGTGATATATAGATTAATATATACAGAACTCTGATTCAACTCTGGTATAAAGATTTAAAGAACTCTGGTATAACTCAGTGAGACACACTGATAGCTGGCAGACAGTGACGAGACACAGATCACCTCAATTCACAAATGTTTTGTAGAAATTAGTGAGCCCCGAAAACAATTGCCGGCTGTGTGACAAGACACAGAAGATCACCTCAATTCATAAATGTTTTAAAGAAATTAGTGAGCCCCAAAATACTGCGTGGTACTGGATGTGTGACAAGACACAGATCAACTCAATTCACAAATGTTTTAAAGAAATTAGTGAGCCCCAAAATACTGCGTGGTACTGGATGTGTGACGAGACACAGATCACCTCAATTCACAAATGTTTTAAAGAAATTAGTGAGCCCCAAAATACTGTGTGGTACTGGATGTGTGACGAGACACAGATCACCTCAATTCACAAATGTTTTAAAGAAATTAGTGAGCTCCGAAAAAATTGCTGGCTGTGTGACAAGACACAGAAGATCACCTCAATTCATAAATGTTTTAAAGAAATTAGTGAGCCCGAAAATACTGCGTGGTACTGGATGTGTGACGAGACACAGATCACCTCAATTCACAAATGTTTTGTAGAAATTAGTGAGCCCCAAAATACTGCGTGGTACTGGATGTGTGACGAGACACAGATCACCTCAATTCACAAATGTTTTAAAAAAATTAGTGAGCCCCAAAATACTGCGTGATACTGGATGTGTGACGAGACACAGATCACCTCAATTCACAAATGTTTTAAAGAAATTAGTGAGCCCCAAAATACTGCGTGGTACTGGATGTGTGACAAGACACAGATCACCTCAATTCACAAATGTTTTAAAGAAATTAGTGAGCCCCAAAAACAATTGCTGGCTGTGTGACAAGACACAGAAGATCACCTCAATTCACAAATGTTTTAAAGAAATTAGCGAGCCCCAAAATACGGCGTGGTACTGGATGTGTGACAAGACACAGATCACCTCAATTCATAAATGTTTTAAAGAAAGTTGTAAACCCCAAAAAAACTTGCTGGCACAGTGACAAGACACACATCACCTAAATTCCCTGATATTTGGTAGAAATGAGTCCCCCCAGTAGCGTGGCAGACTGGCAGTAACAAGACACAACTATCTCCTCTGAAATGCATGCAGAAACGGTGCGTGGAAACCTTATATAGTGTGCTGCGGGAATTAGCTCTGTGAGCCCATGATTGGTCAAAATTTGCCCAATCAGGACTCTGAGCGATGATTGGCATAGTGTTGAACCTGTCTTGCACCAGACCTGTGGTCAGGTGCAAGGCTGTAGCCAATTAGGAGCTTCAGGCCAGTGGGAAAATGCATTGTGGTCCATTGTGGTCGAACATGCGGCGAACACCCGGAAATGTTCGGGGTTCACGATCCGCTTGAACAGGCTAAGTTCGGGTCGAACCCCAAACTGTCCGAACCGAACAGCTCATCCCTAGTGCTCTGTAGGAAAATGAGGACCGAGTCACTGTCTTTTTGTATTGTGGTATTGCAAGTAAGGTGCTGGTCCTGGATCGGAGGTTAGCTGGGTGGAAGCAGTCTATTCAGGTAGGGTGGCAGCTTCCCAGAAATGCTCTTAAACACCAGGCTGGAAAGGTGAAGGGTGCGTTTAGACTCCAGCGGTGGCCAGTTTAGCTCTTTTAACATGTCACAATGGTGGGTCATGTAGATACATTGTAATGCAAATCGGCAGAAGGAGTTATACAATATGGTAAGTTTCGAAAGGTGTGTTTGCGGGGCCGCTGCATACACTACATCTCCGTAATCAATAGCCGGCATAAGCATTTGTTGTACAATCTGCTTTCTTACCGCGGGGCTCAGGCAGGATTTGTTTCTGTACAGGGCACCTAGTTTGGGGTAAAGTTTAGATGAGAGTTTTTCAATGTGGGGGCCAAAGGATAGATTAGGGTCCAACCACATACCTAGATATTTGAGAGAAGTGACTGTGGTCAGCGTGCCATTTGATTTTGTCCCAACACATAGATGGGGATTTTGCAATTTGTGTAGTTTGGGTGCTGTTCCAAAGAGCATCGTTACAGTTTTGTCAGTATTTTAAAAAAGTTTGTTGTGTTTGATCCACTTTTCTACCTCTGAATTGTTCTTGCAGCACGGACTCCAGCTGCGGGAGATTTGGTTTGCTGGTATAGATTACAGTGTCGTCTGCGTACATATGTATTGAGGCTTTGCAGACGTTGGGCAGATCATTTATGAATATTGTGAATAGCAGGGGACCTAGTATTGAGCCTTGGGGTACACCGCAAGTGACTGGGAGCGGGAGGGAGGAGCTGCCAGAAATTGACACATATTGTTAAAGGTCCTTGTATAATATTTCAAAATAACAAGAGTTTTTTTAACTATTATTTTTATTATGTTTTTGGAGCTTTGGTTTCAGAATTAAATATGCTTTTCCAGAATCTGTATCACTATCCCAGCACAAGCACATATCACTTCTCTTCCCCCAGCCAACCCCACCTCGCCACTTTGCCCCAACCACAGAGGATGTCCATTCTCTACTGTCTTCCTCACACCCCACTATCTGCCTACTAGACCCTATCCCTTCACACCTACTATCTTCTCTGTCCTCCTCTATCAGTCCTGTTCTTACTTACATTTTCAACCTATCCCTTTCTTCTGGCTCATTCCCACTCCTTTCCTTCGACTCACATTCTCCTGAAAACTACCGTCCAGTTTCACTACTTCCACTAGCATCAAAACTGCTAGAAAGACTAGTCTACGACCACTTAA
The DNA here is from genome assembly GCA_009667805.1 of Leptobrachium leishanense. NCBI lineage: Eukaryota > Metazoa > Chordata > Amphibia > Anura > Megophryidae > Leptobrachium > Leptobrachium leishanense. The sequence continues at coordinate 238,904,164 of CM019066.1, forward strand.
CCCTCTTCCTATCCTCCAACTCCTTGCTTGACCCACTGCAATCTGGCTTTCGCTTTTTCTCCTCCTTTTTGCTAAATGCAATGGTTGCTATTCCATACTGATCCTACTTGACCTCTCAGCGGCCTTTGATACAGTCGACCATCCCCTCCTCTTAGAGAGACCCTCTTCTCTCTTGGTCTCTGTGATACCACCCTCTCTTGGCTAAAATCATACCTCTCTAATAGATCTTTCTCAGTATCCCTTGCTGGCAATTCCTCCTCTTCAATGCCTCTGTCAGTCGGCGTACCTCAAGGCTCAGTCCTAGGTCCTTTGCTCTTTTCTATCTATACCTCCTCACTGGGTAAACTCATCACCAGCTATGGCTTCAAGTATCACCTATATGCTGACGACACTCAGATCTACCTCTCCACTTCCGATCTCTCTCCCTCTGTTCTCTATCAGGTCAGTGACTGTCTGTATGGCCTCTCATTACCTGAAGATCAATATGTCTAAGACCGAGCTCCTTATAATTCCCACCTCTAACTCTGCTCCATTTTCTGACTTCTTTATAATTGTTGACGGTATCACTATCTGCCCAAGTCCGCTGCCTCAGAGTTGTAACGTTGGGAGCTTCCAGCCCTACCTGTGTGCTTAAGGGCAGCATGTCTGATGCTGCTCGCTGACCAATGCCCGGTTTAAATGGAGACAGGCAGGGAGGTGGTTGCATGAGGCGCAGCTTGAGTGGGGGGCGTGGCCTGGTTAAGGTCTTTAAAAACCCTCAGTGTATTCTCAGCAGTTGCCAGATCGTGGTTATCCATACCTGAGCTCCTTGTACCTGACTGCTATATTGAATTAACCCGTTATTGATCTCTGCTTGTTTCTGACTATTCTGCCTTTTGTTGCCCTAGACCATTTTCTTGTACTACGCCACTGCTCTGATATCGACCCGGCTATTCCATTTGACCATTCTGAACTCTGTAGTCCTGATTCTGGCTCGGCTGAATACTCCCCGTGTTGTTAACCCTTTCTGTCTAGCTAGTTTACCTGGCCAATTCTAAGGACCAGACAGTTAGAGATCTTTCACGGCTACTCTGTTGGTAGCTTCTGGGCTCTGTGGAGTGTGGGGTGTTAAGTACTGCGTGGTGGGATCTGGGAACCGTGACATTACGATCTGGCCACTATGGATCCTGCAGACTTGACACAGCACTTGGCTAACTTTGTATCCAGACATGATGAGCAGGATCATAGGATGGATCAGTTTGCTATTGCCTTACAAACTATCCTGACTCGTACGGCTCACCTGGAACCAGCTAGGGTTGCACCCCCGCTTGATATACCTGTGTCTCCTGTCGTTCAGACATCCCAGGTACACATGACCGCTCCTATGAGGTTTGACGCTACTCCCTCAGAGTGCCGGGGATTTTTGGTCCATGTGGATATTCATTTTAAATTAAATCCACAGATGTTTTTATCTGACATTGCCAAAGTGGGGTTCATTATTAATCATCTGTCTGGCAGAGCATTGACAATCTGCGACTCCGTTATGGGAGGCAGAGAAGCCTATCATACGGGATTATAAAGAATTCATAGCCGAGTTACAACGTACATTTAATCCTACCAGAAAGGCCACGGTAGCTGGCAAATCCTTGTTCCGCATACGTCAAGGGAACAGGACTGTTTCTGATTATGCCATAGAATTTAAAACCTTGATCTCTGATGTGAACTGGACAAATGAGACACTGGTTCTGACTTTTATGGAGGGGTTATCTGAGTCATTGATGCATGAATTGGCTCCACGTAAACTACCTGAGGTATTGTGTGAACTCATTGATTATTGTATAGATCTGGATAATCAGATAAGGGACAGAAGGACTCCAAGAGAGAAGCCCAAGAGACCGTTACCTAGGTTGGCCCCTGTCTTTCAGGCACCACCGAGAGAGTTATCTCCTCCCTCTAAGACTATGCAACTAGGCCGTACTAGGCTTACAGAGGAAGAGAGAACCAGACGTTTTCGTGAGGGATTGTGCCTGTATTGTGGTTTGGGGGGACATGTACGATTTCAATGTCCTACTCGTCCTAAGATGCATGATAAGCCGGAAAACTACCGCACCTAAGGCAGCTGAGGAGACAGGCCTTAGGTGTGACTTGCATGTCTCCTGTCAAAGACACTAAACTTATGTTACCAGTATCCTTGGCTTGGGAGACCAAGACCACACATACTACCGCTTTTTTGGATTCTGGGGCTGCTGGCAACTTTATCGATGTTAACTACGCTTCTTCCATTTCTCTACCTCTGGTTGTAAGAGAGACACCCTTAGCCGTCGAAGCCATAGACGGCAGACCGTTATCCTGCCCTAGGATTACTCACGATATGGTTCCAGTGGTTCTTACCACTGGTCTCTTGCCCAAAGAAGAGATCATATTACAGGTTATCCGTTCACCTTCCAATCCTGTTGTGCTTGGTTTCCCTTGGTTGGTGGAACATAATTCTGTTATTGATTAGGCTAAGGGAGAGATACTGTCTTGGAGTCCTGCTTGTTTTGGGACTTGTTTAATACCCATTCAGCATGTCGGTGCCCTGAACACACCAACAGTTCCTCCATTGTCTACAGAGGTTCCTGACCAATATGCCGACCTCAGGGCTGTATTTGATAAAAGAGAGGCAGAGAAACTGCCTCCACATAGACCATATGATTGTGTCATAGATATTCATCCTGGTACCATGCCTCCTCGAGGCAAAGTATATCCTCTTTCCATAAAGGAGAACCAAATCATGGAGGAGTACATAAAGGAGAATTTGGAGAGAGGTTTTATCCGACGTTCCTCTTCGCCAGCAGGGGCTGGGTTCTTTTTTGTGTCTAAAAAAGAGGGAGATTTACGCCCGTGTATCGATTATAGGGGGCTTAACAAGATCACCATTAAGAACGTGTACCCTATCCCTCTCATATCAGAACTGTTCGACCGGTTAAGGGGGTCAGCAGTATACACAAAACTTGATTTAAGAGGAGCTTACAACCTGATACGTATAAAAGAGGGGCATGAGTGGAGAACAGCATTTAACACCAGAAGTGGGCATTATGAATACTTGGTCATGCCTTTCGGTCTTTGTAATGCTCCAGCAGTATTCCAGGATTTTATTAATGATGTGCTCAGAGATTTCTTACAAACCTTTGTTATAGTATACCTAGACGATATATTGATTTACTCTCCCGATCTGAAAACCCACCATGCACATGTCAGACAGGTTTTAGGAAAATTACTGGACAATGGTCTTTATTGCAAACTAGAGAAGTGTTTATTCGACATTACTACTGTGAAATTCCTTGGGTATATTATCACTCCAGAAGGTTTTGAGATGGATCCTTCTAAACTCACGGCCATCTCAGAATGGCCTCTCCCTCAAGGTCTCAAGGCCATACAGAGGTTTCTGGGGTTTTCCAACTATTATAGGAGATTTATCAAGAATTATTCCGCTGTAGCCTCCCCTATCATTAATATGACACATAAAGGTCTGAAGAACCAGATCTGGTCTTCCCAATCCAAACAAGCATTCGAGGCCCTCAAACAAGCTTTCACTTCCACTCCCATGTTACGGCATCCTGATCCCAGGATTCCGTTTGTTCTTGAGGTTGATGCTTCCGAGATAGGCATTGGGGCTGTCCTGTCTCAAAGAGAGTCTCCAGGAAAACCTCTACATCCTTGTGGGTTCTTTTCAAGAAAATTATCACCAGCAGAATGCAATTATGATATCGGTAACAGAGAATTGCTTGCTATTGTGTCTGCCCTAGCAGAGTGGAGACATTTGTTGGAAGGTACTCTTGACCCTTTATTGATAATTACTGATCATAAGAACCTTACGTACATCGGGGATGCTAAACGTTTGAACGCGAGACAGGCCAGATGGTCATTGCTACTGTCTCGGTTTAATTTTGTATTGACTTACAGACCAGGTGACCGCAATGTAAAGGCTGATGCCTTATCTCGTCAATATGACCCGTATGAATCTAATACACAAGACCACAATCCTATAGTTCCTCCTGAACGTATTGTGGCTTCCACAGTCTTGTCTGTCTCCTCGCCTTTCCTGGAACGCCTCCAGGCAGTTCAAGTAGGGGCTCCACCTGACAAGCCTCCAGATATGTTGTTTGTACCTGAAAAGGAAAGACAAGAATTACTCATAATGTTTCATGATTCTAAACCAGCAGGTCATCCTGGTATTACTAAGACTCTTACCAGTATCTCCAGACAGTTCTTAACGGGAGTAGTCCCAGAAGACTGGAAATTAGCAAATGTTGTGCCCATTTACAAGAAGGGTAGTAGGGAGGAATCGGGGAACTATAGGCCAGTTAGTCTTACGTCAGTAGTGGGGAAATTAATGGAAACCATGTTAAAGGAAAGGATTGTTGAACATCTAAAAACACATAGATTACAGGATCAGAAACAACATGGGTTTACCTCAGGGAGATCATGCCAAACTAATCTTATTGATTTTTTTGATTGGGTAACAAAAATAATAGACACAGGTGGTGCAGTAGACATTGCTTATTTAGATTTCAGTAAGGCTTTTGATACTGTTCCGCATAGAAGGCTTATCAATAAATTGCAATCTTTGAGTTTAGATTCCAATATTGTTGACTGGATTAGGCAGTGGCTGAGTGACAGACAACAGAGGGTTGTGGTAAATGGAGTTTATTCAGCACAAGGTCTTGTTACCAGTGGGGTACCTCAGGGGTCAGTACTTGGACCCATTCTCTTTAATATTTTTATTAGTGATATTGCAGAAGGTATTAATGGAAAAGTATGTCTTTTTGCTGATGACACAAAGATTTGCAATAGGGTTGACGTTCCTGGAGGGATCAGCCAAATGACAAATGATTTAGGTAAACTAAAAAAATGGTCGGAGTTGTGGCAATTGAGTTTTAATTTGGATAAGTGCAAGATAATGCACCTGGGACGTAAAAACCCAAGGGCTGAATATAGAATATTTGATACAGTCCTAACCTCAACATCTGACGAAAGGGATTTAGGGGTCATTATTTCAGAGGATCTAAGGGTAAGTAGTCAATGTAATAGAGCAGCAGGAAATGCTAGCAGAATGCTTGGTTGTGTAGGGAGAGGTATTAGCAGTAGGAAAAGGGAAGTGCTCATGCCACTGTACAGAGCACTGGTGAGACCTCACTTGGAGTACTGTGTGCAGTACTGGAGACCGTATCTCCAGAAGGATATAGACATCTTAGAGAGAGTTCAGAGAAGGGCTACTAAAATGGTGTACGGCTTGAAGGAGAAAAGTTACCAGGAAAGGCTTAATGATCTTAACATGTACAGCTTGGAAAAAAGACGAGGCAGAGGAGATATGATAGAAACATTTAAATACGTAAAGGGAATCCACAAGGTAGAGGAAGGCAGTATATTTAAAAGGAAACAAAATAGCAAAACAAGAGGACATAGTCTTAGATTAGAGGGGCAAAGGTTTAAAAGTAACATCAGGAAGCATTATTTTACTGAGAGGGTGGTGGATACATGGAACAGTCTTCCAGTAGAAGTGGTAGAGGCCAAAACAGTAATTGAATTTAAGCAAGCATGGGATAGGCATAAGGCTATCCTAAACAAAAGATAAATCCAGGTTAAGTATCCACGTAATTGGGCAGACTAGATGGGCCGAAAGGTTCTTATCTGCCGACATTTTTCTATGTTTCTGGTGGCCCACCATGCGACAGGACGTACGTCTGTTTGTTTTGGCTTGTCAAGTCTGTGCCAGAAGCAAAACCAGTAAATCCTTGCCTGTCGGTCTATTGCAGCCTTTACCCATGCCTAAGAGGCCTTGGTCTCATCTATCTATGGATTTTATTGTGGACTTGCCGAAGTCCAAGGGTCATACTGTGGTTCTGACAGTTGTAGACCGCTTCTCCAAAATGGCTCATTTTGTCCCTCTACCTAAGCTTCCTACAGCCAAAGAACTGGCGGTTGTAATTGCTAGAGAGATTGTACGAATACATGGGGTTCCGTCTGAAATAGTCTCTGACAGAGGAGCCCCGTTCGTCTCTCGTTTCTGGAGGGTTTTCTGTGCAGAGATGGGGGTGCGATTGGCCTTGTCTTCAGCATATCATCCACAAACCAATGGGGCAGCAGAGAGGGCAAATCAGGGTCTCGAGCAGTACATACGTTGCTTTACCACACAACAACAAGACAATTGGTCGGAGTTGTTGCCCTGGGCTGAGTATGCACGTAATAACGCCGTTAACGAGACCACTGGCCACTCTCCTTTTTCTGCCATCTATGGTTTTTTCCCTCCGGCTCTACCAGGTACACACGGGTGGTTCCTCCTCCTCCACCTATTCAGGTTGATGGTTAATCTGAGTATCGCCGTGTTAATCCTGTGGCTTATGCTCTTGCCCTTCCTAAACATCTTTGCATGCACAACGTCTTCCACACCTCCCTACTGAAGCCATTGTTGTGTAACAGGTACACGCGGGTCGTTCCTCCTCCTCCACCTATTCAGGTTGATGGTGAATCTGAGTATGAGGTTAGGAGGGTTTTGGATTCTAGGCTGTGCAGGGGTGCTCTGCAGTACTTGGTCGATTGGGTGGGTTATGGTCCAGAAGACCGGTCCTGGATTCCAGCTTCCGACATGTCTGCCTCTAGGTTGGTCAGGGTGTTGCATGCCTCACACCCCGATCGCCCTGGTGGTCGTAATCCCGCTCGTCCTGTTGGTCGTCCGGTGGCCTCCCGTGGAGAGGGGGGTACTGTAACGTTGGGAGCTTCCAGCCCTACCTGTGTGCTTGAGGGCAGCATGTCTGATGCTGCTCGCTGACCAATGCCCGGTTTAAATGGAGACAGGCAGGGAGGTGGTTGCAAGAGGCGCGGCTTGAGTGGGGGGCGTGGCCTGGTTAAGGTCTTTAAAAACCCTCAGTGTATTCTCAGCAGTTGCCAGATCGTGGTTATCCATACCTGAGCTCCTTGTACCTGACTGCTATATTGAATTAACCCGTTATTGACCTCTGCTTGTTTCTGACTATTCTGCCTTCTGTTGCCCTAGACCATTTTCTTGTACTACGCCACTGCTCTGATATCGACCCGGCTATTCCATTTGACCATTCTGAACTCTGTATTCCTGATTCTGGCTCGGCTGAATACTCCCCGTGTTGTTAACCCTGTCTGTCTAGCTAGTTTACCTGGCAAATTCTAAGGACCAGACAGTTAGAGATCTTTCACGGCTACTCTGTTGGTAGCTTCTGGGCTCTGTGGAGTGTGGGGTGTTAAGTACTGCGTGGTGGGATCTGGGAACCGTGACAGGAGTGACTCTTACCTCCAGTCTTTCCTTCAACCCCTACATCCAATCACTCCTCATCTTGCCGCAATCACCTCTGCAGTATTGCCAAAATTTGTCCATTTCTGACTGCCAACACTAGCAAGCAACTTATTCACTCGCTTGTGATCTCCCACCTGGACTACTGCAACAACCTCCTGACTGGCCTTCCTATCTGCCGCCTCTCCCCCCTGCAGTCCATCCTAAACACATCAGCCCGGCTTATCCATCGCTCTGTCTCTGCCGCTCCTCTCTGTGAATCCCTACACTGGCTCCCCATCCACAGCAAAATCAAATTCAAACTACTCACCCTGACCTTCAAAACCCTCATTAACACCACTCCTCACTACCTGTCCTCACTAATCACCAAATACAGCCCAGCCCGCCCCCTTAAGATCCAACAATGACCTGCGCCTGGCATCCTCCACCATTACCTCTTCACATGCCAGACTGCAGGACTTTTCTCGTGTGGCGCCGACCCTATGGAATGTGCTTCCTCGCAATATCAGACTGTCCCCAAATCTGGCTTAATTTAAATGCTCCATATAGACCCTTCTGTTTAGGGAAGCCTGACCCCATAACAAGACATCCAACCGACCCAAAAACGCTCCTTGCTTTAAATCATCACTGTCCTCAAAAACGGTCCTCACCTCCCTCCTGTTTCTAATCCTCTCACCAATTTAGATTGTAACTCCCCACGGGAATAGGGCCCTCACATCTTCCTGTATCTGCTGGCAGGAATACTGAACTGTCTCCTGTATGTATGGTAGAATTGTCCTGACTTTACCCACTGCACCTTGTACAGCACTGCGGAATGTGTTGACGCTTAATAAATAATAATAATCGTTTCCCCAACCTACCACTGGATTGATTTTGGTTTAATACCTAGCAATAAGTAGTAATTGTATTAAATTGATATAATGCAACAGAAAGTTACATTAAGGGTTACTCCTTCTCCATAAACTCTTATGCTCCATGTATAGGGGTATGCAAAAATATTGCAACAGTAAATCATGGCAGTGCAAAAAAACCGAAGATAGGTTCCATGTGGTGCAAAGATAAAATGACAATCAACGTATATAAAAGTGCTACAGAGAAAGTGCCACATGCAACAAAGGTAAATGTTGCGATCGTTTAGTGCACAGTCCTTAATAGTAGTTGTGTGTCACAGAGAGTATATATTTAATGTCCTCCTGGTGTACATGCACAAAGTGAAAAACAAAGTCTTTCAAATAAATATACTTAAAATAAAGGATTTTTGGTCAGTTCCTAGTTCTCGGGTCCATTCCTTTTGTAAACTCGTGAAAGCATAGAGAGAAGAAATACAGCAATTTCACAGAATCCGGGTATGTAAGAAAATTATATATTTTAAGTAAAGTCAAAAACACTCACATACTTAAGAGCCGCACTAAAACCTCTCTCTAGGTATACACATGTTCGGCCAACTTTTCGCTCGTCACTTTCTTCCTGGATATAGTGGCTCACTCAGGTGGCTCCCAGGATGGAATACAGAGACAAAGCTCTCATAGCATAATTAGTCTCACTAGGTATTCATATAGTGCAGTACAGAAATATACTCCCCAATGCTGGAGCCTGTGATTTGATTAGGCTCATATGTTGCACCTTGGTGCTTTCATAGTTAAGCACCTCACCCCTGTAGGTCCTGGGTGTGACGGTTCTGCTGTTGTGTGTGTGCTCATGAGATGGGAAGTAGCAAATAGAGCAAACTTTCTATGCATAAAAAAACAGGCTCTATTTGATATACATGTCTAGTCCACGCTAGCTAGTAAAAACAATAATCTATAACATAAGGCATGGCGTGTCCGTCGCCAAGCCTGTACTGCGTGTGACGGAACCGTTCTCTTCCGCCTATCCTGACTCTCCAGACACACCTTTGTTGCGGTCAGCCCGGCTGCTGGGAGCGTTGTCCTCAGCGCCTCGAGCAGCTTGACCCGCCTGCTTCTGTTCCTCTGCCCTGGAGCCGTTGGGAATTTCCAGAAGGCTGCTCGGTGCCTTCTGATGTTGAGTATATAGTGTAGCGTCGCTGAAATAAAAACACCAGGCGCGGCTGTATGCTTTAAAACAGGATCCTCTCTCTCTCTCAGTCTGAGAGTTCTCTGACTTTTACTGAACAAAACGCCACATTTATGCTGAAGTCCAACAGTCATAATTTGCATAAAATGACGCACCTCGTCCTACCAATGCTAATTACATTATGTCAGTTAGATATTTACAATAAACATTCCTCTTTACATTCATTAGCCTTTAGCTCACACAACATTTGCATAATCCATTGTTCTAACACATCAGATTAAACACAAACACTATCACAGATCCCTTGAATTAAACATGCAGCTAGATAACAGGAAAAGTCCTGGTGCATAAATTACACAGCAGTAAAGCTTGTTTACTGGCTATACAGAAACACATTTACCTACAGGAATATAAGTATTTTTAAAACTAAAGTTACACCATTTACACTACATTCATATAATAAGGATACATTGTAAAATACACCACCCTTCAATAAAACCAGATAGTAAGAACATAAAATTGTCCATACAATTTGAAACGCAAAACCGACGGAAAAGTAAAAATGGTCTTTAAAACAGCCAAGTCAGTTTCTTGTGGCTCGCTGAGGAGTGCCAGTTGTCAGCTCTGTGCATGCGCGCAACCAGCGCAACCTGGCTGCGCGCGCAACCTGGCTGCGCGCGCATCCAACCGCCGTGGCGGCTGTGCGCGTGCATCCAACCGCCGTGGCGGCTGTGCGCGTGCCACGGCGGTTACAATATCCGCACGCAGCAGCCGGATAGAGGCTGCGCGCGCATCCTGTAGAGCCGGAAGCGCTCGCAGCCTCTACCCGGCTGCCGCGCGCGCATCCAACCGCTGCGGCGCATGCCACGGCGGTTACAGGATGTGCACGCAGCAGCCGGGTAAAGGCTGCGCACGCATCCTGTAAAGCTGGATGCGCTCGCAGCAGACTGCTATAGGCTGCGCGCGCATCCAGCAGACCAGGATGCGTGCGCAGCCTATCCCTGTCTGCTGCAAGCGCATCCGGCTCTACAGGATGCGCACGCAGCCTCTAGCTGGCTGCTGCGTGCGCATCCAGTTCTCCTGGATGCGCGAGCGGCCGACAGGTAAAGGCTGCACGCGCATCCAGCGTCTGAGCTGGGGGCACTTATACCCATGTGAACTGGAGGCACTTATACCCATGTGAGCTGGTGGCACTTATACCCATGGGAGCTGGGGGCACTTATACCCATGTGAGCTGCGGGCACTTATTCCCATGGGAGCTGGGGGCACTTATACCCATGTTTGCTGGGGGCAAATATACCCATGGGAGCTGGGGCACTTATACCCATGGGAGCTGGGAGCACTTATACCCATGTGAGCTGGGGCACTTACAGTGGCAAGAAAAAGTATGTGAACCCTTTGGGATTACGTGGAGTTTTGCAGGAATTGGTCATAAAATGTGCTCTGATCTTCATCTAAGTCACAACAATTTGAAAAACACAGTCTGCTTAAAATAATACAACACAAACATTATATGTTTTCATGTTTTTATTGAACATAACATGTAAACATTCACAGTGCAGGGTGGAAAAAGTATGTGAACCTTTGGACTTAATAACTGGTTGACCCTCCTTTGGCAGCAATAACCTCAACCAAACGTTTCCTGTAGTTGCAGATCAGACCTGCACAACGATCTGGAGTAATTTTGGACCACCCCTCTTCACAAAACTGTTTCAGTGTAGCAATATTCTTGGGATGTCTGGTGTGAATCGCTCTCTAAAGGTCATGCCACAGCATTTAAATCGGGTTGAGGTCAGGACTCTGACTGGGCCACTCCAGAAGGCGTATTTTTGTTTTGTTGAAGCCATTCTTTTGTTGAATTACTTGTATGCTTTGGGTCATTGTCCTGTTGCATCACCCATCCTCTGCGGAGTTTCAGTTGGCGGACAGATGGTCTTATGTTTTCCTGCAAAATGTCTTGATAAACTCTGGAATTCATTTTTCCATCAATGACAACAATCCGTCCAGGCCCTGAGGCAGCAAAGCAGCCCCAAACCGTGATGCTCCCTCCGCCATGTTTTACAGTGGGGATGAGGTTTTGATGTTGGTGTGCTGTGCCTTTTTTTATCCACACATAGTGTTGTGTGTTTTTTCCAAATAACTCAATTTTGGTTTCATCTGTCCACAGAATATTTTGCCAGTAGTGCTGTGGAACATCCAGGTGCTCTTTTGCAAAGTTCAAACGTGCTGCAATATTCTTTTTGGACAGCAATGGCTACCTCCCTGGTGTCCTCCCATGTACTCCATTCTTGTTTAATGTTTTCCTTATTGTAGATGTGTCAACAAAAATGTTAGCATATGCCAGGGATTTCTGTAAGTCTTTAGCTGACACTCTAGGATTCTTCTATACCTCATTAAGCATTCTGCACTGTGCTCTCGCAGTCATCTTTACAGGACGACCACGCCTAGGGATAGTAGCAACAGTGCTGAACTTTCTCCATAAGTAGACAGTCTATCTTACCGTGGACACATGAACATCAAGGATTTTGGAGATACTTTTGTAACTCTTTCTAGCTTCATGCATGTCAACAATTCTTGATCGTAGGTCTTCTGAGAGCTCTTTTCTGCGAGGCATGGTTCACATCAGGCAGTGCTTCTTGGAACCAGTAAACCCAAAACTGGTGTGTGTGTTTAAAGGGCAGGACAGCTTTCAGCAACACATCCAATAATATCACACTGAATGGACTCAAGGTTGGCTCACTCCTGGCTCCAATTAGCTCTTAGAGAAGTCATTATCTAGGGGTTCACATACTTTTTCCACCCTGCACTGTGAATGTTTAAATGTTTTGTTCATTAAACACATGAAAACATATAATGTTTGTGTTGTATTATTTTAAGCAGACTGTGTTTTTCAAATTGTTGTGACTTAGATGAAGATCAGAGCACATTTTATGACCAATTCATGCAAAACTCCACATAATTCCAAAGGGTTCACATACTTTTTCTTCCCACTGTATACCAATTGTTGCTAGGGGCACTTATACCCATGTGAGCTGGGGGCACTTATACCCATGTGAGCTGGGGGCAAATATACCCATGTGAGCTGGGGCAATTATACCCATGGGATCTGGGGCAATTATACCCATGGGATCTGGGGGGCACTTATACCCTTGGGAGCTGGGGGCACTTATACCCATGGGAGCTGGGGGCACTTATTCCCATGGGAGCTGGGGGCACTTATACCCATGTTTGCTGGGGGCAAATATACCCATGTGCGCTGGGGAACTTATACCCTTGTTTGCTGGGGGCACTTATACCCATGTGAGCTGGGGGAAAAAATACCCATGGGAGCTGGGGCAATTATACCCATGGGAGCTGGGGGCAAAAATACCCATGTGAGCTGGGAGCAAAAATACCCATGTGAGCTGGGAGCAAAAATACCCATGTGAGCTGGGGGCAAAAATACCCATGTGAGCTGGGGCAAAAATACCCATGTGAGCTGGGGCCAATTTTATCCATGTGAGCTGGTGCAATTATACCCATGTGAGCTGGGGCAATTATACCCATGTGAGCTGGGGCCAATAATACCCATGTGAGCTGGGGTCAATTTTACCCATGTGAGCTGGGGCAATTATACCCATGGGAGCTGGGGCAATTATACCCATGGGAGCTGGGGGCAAAAATACCCATGTGAGCTGGGAGCAAAAATACCCATGTGAGCTGGGGGCAAAAATACCCATGTGAGCTGGTGCAATTATACCCATGTGAGCTGGGGCAATTATACCCATGTGAGCTGGGGCCAATAATACCCATGTGAGCTGGGGTCAATTTTACCCATGTGAGCTGGGGCAATTATACCCATGGGAGCTTTTTCGCTTTTTCATACCCTTCTCTCATCCCTTTCTCTCACTCTCCTTCTCTCTCCACTTCCAATCTCCTTTTCCCTCAGCCCTCTTTCTTTACTAATATTCCCACTCCCTTCCTTCTTTGCCCATTTTCTCTCTCCCTTTCCATTACCTCTCTACCTTTCTTTTGCTCATCTTCTCTCTGCCCCTTCCATGCCCTTCTCTCGCCCTTTTCAACATCTCTCTTGCTTCCTCCAAGCCCCTTTTTCCTCAGCTTCTCTACCTCTTACTCATCTTTTATTTCCCCTTCATATTCCACTTCTTCCCCTTTTGTTCCCCACTCCATTCCAACCGCGGTGTCCCACCCACCCAGCCGGGAGCGCTGCGCTTTGATTGGCCAGCCCCGCGCTCTATTTTTAAGACCATACTGCAGGGCAACAAAACGATTAGCTGGCGCGGCCTGTCATTCACCACTTGTGCTCATTCATCACAGCTCAGGGAAAGGACTTCCAGATACATGGGGGAAAGCAGAGGACTATGAATATGCACCATCTGTGTGCACCCTATGGGGAAGAGAGGGTCCCTGCACAATCTGTGCGGACCCCCCCAGGGGGGCGAAGCAGAGGCCTGTCTTCACCCCATGCATGATCCCAATGGGCCATGCACCTGCTATGTGGCCCCGATAACAGCAGGGGCCTGCCTACACCCTCTGTGTTACCTCTCATAGCCCCCCGACTGACAGAGGTAGGGATCCCCTGTGCTGATCACTGAGTTGTTGGGGGGGGTATGCTGGCAGGGCTGCAGAGAGAAGAGCAGGAAATCACCCCCCCCTCATCTTGCAATAGGGGGTTGTAGCGCTGTGCTAAAGATCTTGCTGTGGCAGTACCTATTTTTGGCCACAAGATGGAGACTATCGCGATCAGAGATACTGGATATTGGGACTACAGTGCCCGGCATGCTTTGCAGGAGGACAGGAAGTGGGTGGGGACTGGACCCTTACATCCTCTGCCTCGAGGGGAAGGTTCCAGAGCGCGCCAGGGAAGGGAAGAGAGGAGACGCATTGTGTGAGATCACGAGAGGGCCTACGCCAGAGACCCAGAGAGAGCCAAGTAAAGACCAAGAGAGACCTGTTATTGCAGAGAGGATCACCCCAGCTGAGGAGAAGAAGACCCGCCGGAATCCAGGCATTGCTGCAGACCGGAGGAATCGAACGGAGAGCAGGCGGTGAGCTGGATAAGCTGTATGGAGTCAGACAACGGATCGGGCCGCTAGTATCCCCAGTCAAAATCGGGTGGAGAGACGTCCTGGGTCAGCAGAGCCTAAAGCAGTCATCGGATGGGTGAGAGGCCTCCAAGGCTGTTGTATGATTAAAGGACGCTCTGCTGTTTCTCTTTAAAGTTTACAGGGCCCCAACTGACTAGTCGAAGAACTTCCTTTAATAAATTCACTGGCCAGTTGAACAGTACCCGGGTACCACACACACACACACACACACTCACGGATACGCTTCTCACATTCTGGAACTTAACTTGTACAGGACTCATTTCCTTTTACGAATCAGAACGGGGGTTAAGGACAAAGATACGTTCCGAATACATTTTTCTCTTTTCCGCTGCGCGTTTGCCGTAATACGAAAGGGATTGTATGTTTGGGGTTTCGCTACGTGTCCCTTTTTCTGAACTATCGGGAAATTGCATTCTTTTATGTTCGGTCGCGAATATTTTATTTTCCGAAATACGAAGCCTCGTGTTTCGTTTCTTTTCCGCTGCGCGTTTTACCGGAATACGAAAATATTGTAATAACTCTTGTGAATACCGTGTTTCAACATCTGCTCAAGATTTTAGTAGACTATTTAAATGATAAAAACTCACAACTGTGTTGGAGTATATTTATTCCCTAGTGCGGGGAGACTGACCCGTGGTTCATTTTTCAGCGGCTCCTCCGGGAGTGAGCGCTACAGGGTCATGACCCCAAGGTGACCCTAACCTGTGGTCATGCTGTGTGCCTGCTTTGATGTGATCTGGGCAGGTGTGCCCTGTGGGTGTCAGCCCTGTACGCAGGAGTCCCTGGGCTGCTGCTTTGTGCACAGTGTCCTCTGAGCTTGGGGGGAGGGAGCATGCAGCTGGCTGCCAATCTACCACACATGGACTGCAATTCCTATTATGCACTGCCAGTCTCTGAGAGCCTGAGCATCCAGATCCAGATCCCTCCCCCCAAGCTCAGAGGACACTGTGCACAAAGCAGCAGCCCAGGGACTCCTGCGTGCAGGGCTGACACCCACAGGGCACACCTGCCCAGATCACATCAAAGCAGGCACACAGCATGACCACAGGGCAGAGTCACCTTGGGGTCATGACCCCCTATTGCAAGATGAGGGGGGGTGATTTCCTGCTCTTCTCTCTGCAGCCCTGCCAGCATAACACCCCCCCACACCCCGGTGATCAGCACAGGGGATCCCTCCCTCTGTCTGTCAGGGGCCCCACCAGCTACTCCAAACACTGCACCAGGATGCAAGGGCCCCTGGCTGCCATGCACACTCACCGGCATAAACTTTACTGAGTGTCTGGCAAGTCTGTGAGTCACTGTTCTGGGAAGCGGCTGGGCTGGTAGTGTCTTCCACTGTGCTGAGTGTGCTCCCTCCTCCACGGCCAGGCAATCCTCCTCCAAGCAGCTCGGAACGATGCTGGAAGGTCTGATGCTCCCCCGACGATGTCACTGTCTGTCTGTCTACTGCGCCCGCCGGCCACACGCTCCCATCACGTGGATGAGGCTGTGCGGCGGAGGCATCACGTGGGGGGCGGGGCCGACACTAGTGCTTCTGCGCGGCGGCGGAGACGTGAGTGGCTGCCTGCCTGTGAAATAAAAATATAGTGATGCACATCGCCACCGGGTTCGTTCGGTTCAAATTGAATTCGCATTGTGGCGGCCCGGGGGACGCCTGTCCCCCCAGAGCAGTCCGCCCCTGCTCTACGTGATGATCTGTCATGCTTCAATCTCCAGCCTCCAGAGTCACAACGGTCTGATTAGCTTAGTGACGTGTAAGTACGGCTCTCTGTTTTGCTTGTTTTATTTTCTTGCTGTTTGTGTGTAATTGATTTATCATATCCATTTTTTCTGTAACAAAATGCACTGTGATTTTTTATCATACGGTTGGGTAAGCGCGCGCGGGTGATTTTGTTCCGCGTAGTCATTTTTTGGGTCTAGGATAGACAGATGGTGAATTGCTTAACCCTGCGTCTTTCACTGTGGCGCGCATTGTCAGGGATATATTAATTATGACTTGTATTTTTCTTATTTTAGATATATAGATGTATATATATTTTTGACAGTGCCTCCAATACCAATGGTATAATTTGGTCATTTACCCTTAAGATAAGGATTGGTAACCAATCAATGAATATACGTCTTAACAAATATATAGCGCGTTATCCCAAGTTCTTTTGATGCTATGTAGATATTTTTAGACACAATAAAATCAATAAAGATGATATGAGACTGCGTAATGGTAAAACAATTTAAATCAAAATTTATTCACACATCAAGTTTCATACAATCATATGTTATCCACTGATTATCAAGATACAATTTCAAAAGTAATTATAGATCGTGATTAGTAGCAATACTGCAACATGCAATAATCTAATGGACAAACCGTTTAGGTTTATAGACTGCACCCCACATGTGAACGCATCAGTTCTTAAACACCAAGTTCTATTCTATTCACTTAAACCTTTCCCATTATAAACCAATCTTCAACCTGGCTAATAAAAACACTCAAATTACTGGGCATCACCTGCAACACAGTTTATTATTGTGGGGGCCTATTCACTAAATGCAACTTCCTTCAGGGAGATGCATAACACACTCGATAGGTAGACTATCTCTTCCACAGATCAATCACAGCACTTCATTCAATATACGTTAACCCAAAACTTCCTATTGACTTACATGCATTCAATCGAAAGGGCTGCAAGATGTATATGAAAGGGGTTATGTTCATTTTACTAATGGGGCTGATGGCACTTGATATATAAAAACTATTTCACGGTTCCAGCGTATTTCACTATGGGTACACAATTGATCTTTAGATGTCCACATCCAGTATTCTTGGAATATAAATAATTTCACTAAATTATGGCGCAACTAGGCCGCCGTAATAGTTTCTTCCTCTTGCGCTCGTCTGCAGTAGAGCGGAAAGGCTGATACTATTCTACTGTTTAGGCTTCAACAGCAAAATGATTCATTTATATTCCTTTAATTTGTGATGGACATTTAAAGTAAGGACTATGTAATTCGGACATAGATATCAAGTTATTCAGTTCTACTTTACCATCTGGTAGTGAAGATAGAATGGTGTAAGATTAGGGTGTGGTCGCGTCTTATTGGAGTGGCTGATGGTATGTGCCCTTTCTCTCCTCCAAGCATCCCTCAGGTCTCTCTCAGGGTCTTTTTTTCCCTCTCTGGAGTACCCCCTCTATATAGTGGTTTCCCGCCCAGTTTTAGCTCTAGCCCATCATTATGTGGCCTCATTTGATTGGAGGATATATATATTCATTAACTCCAGGGGTCTGTCCAGGTGTTATATTACCTGGCCAGCAGATGGCGCTCTCAGATCAACCATCAACCTTCTGCAGGAATTAATTTATGTATGTGGCCAATCTTTAATGGTTTGGGGATCATTTTATACTATATCCCAGGACTCCATGGGTTTATTTAACAATATCAATATTATTGCTATTGTTGAATCGCCGGCATATTTTGCCGCAGCGTGCATGCATCTCATATACCCCTTATTTATATCCAGAGATATGTGTGTGTGAGATGATTCTGCAGACAGGCATTCATTCATGATATATTCCTTAAAGTTCATTCATAATTAACAGACTTAATCTGTGGGTTTTTTTTTTCCAAATTTAAAATTTTTGAGTAAAGGTCATATAGACATCAACATTAGGCCTCGCAGGGCCAGAATACTCGGCGGAAAATAACACTGCAAAATGCAATGAAAGTCATCCAGACATCAGTAATAAAAAACAAAATAAAATAGCATTGAAAATCAGCAACAAGTCATCTAAATGACGGCAATAAACACTAAAACATCTTAAAAGTGTACAATTCTCATGAGCGAGGGCATCAGTATAATAAAGAGCACAGTAATAAATGTTGTTTTAAAGCGAGAAAAAAGAGACCCCATCCAGGGATCCTCGGCATAAAATCTATCAAAACGAGGACAGCAAGTCTACTACATAAGATATATAACGGGGGGGGTAAACATCCCCAACTGGGGGGGTCTCTGTAAGAAAGAGAAGGCTCCGCACGTGCAAGGAGAAAGGGATGTCAACAGGGAAGGTGAAAAATAATAATAAGGGGGCAACTCGGCAAAGGCCAAAAGTGTGACAGTCCCGGCACAAGCCCATTGACCCAATGGGTCGTGGGAGGCCAAGGATGAAATTAGTCACAAGGCCAGGACACTCAAGGGAGTGTCTCGAAAGGGTCCAAAAAATGTCCCGAAGAGAGGAATACAGGGGACATGGGAGTGAGGGTGTAAGGGAATAAAAAAGAACTATGAGGAGGTGCGGGCATAAAAATCTAAAAAAAAACAAACGATTCTAATGAGGGGAGATCAAGGAAGTCCAACGGTGATACAAACACAAACTCAGGGTAAACTAGACATGGGACTAGCAATCATTATAAAAAATGCGAGGGGACGCAACAACATACAAATTAGGCAGTGAGGTAAAGTCGGGCTCAGGGAAACAACGAGCACTGCTACAAGAGAAAGTTTTGCCATTCAGCCCGGTTCAGTCCCCGTCTCGTCTCGGGAAAGTCCTGCCCTCGATAATATCGGCCATGCCTCCGCGGGGTCCGTGAGGACATGCAGACAGTTTCCTATAGTCACTTCCAAGGAGCCCGCCAGACCCCAGCGATATCTGGCTCCCCTCAAGCGGAGAAAGGCCGTCACCACCCTGAATCGACGACGTGCCAGTAGGGTCACAGGAGGCAAATCTCGGTACAGCAAGAGCTTCGATCCCTCGAAACGCACCACTTCCCTTGCTCCCGGGGCCGTCATGAGCTTCGTCTGAGTCGCCACATCCACTGCAATCGCAACAGCATCCCTTGAGGCTTCAGAAGGGACAGTCGCGGCCTTCTTTATACGGTAGACTGAGGTGAACATAGCCGGGGTCTCCAGGGAGGAACCCGCAACCTGACTTCCCAAGCGATTCACATACTGGAGGAGGGTCTTCTCAGGTATGACTCCGGAATTCCCCAAATACGAATGTTCTGTCTACGGTGTCTAGATTCCAATGTCTCCACCGACCTAGACAATAGAGCAACCTGCGTTCGTAATTCTTCTACTTGTGTCGTCAGGTGTGTATGTGTTGTCACCAACTCAGCGGACTGCGCCTTCATCTCTTGAACCTGAGTACGCACCTCTGCTACCTCCGTTCGCATTGCAGTCACCTCTGCCCTCCACACTGATCTCATTTCGTCCATAAATTTGCGGAGGTCACCCTTCGTGGATGGAAGCGTGTCATCACCAGCTATGCCATGATGGTCAGGGTTGCGGGTAAGCAAAGAGGGCGAGACAAGTATTGATCGCCCCTGAGATCCATCTTGACAGGGTCTGGTCGGGGTCTCCCGCACCAGCTTGGACTCTGAACAGCGAGAAACCGCTGGAGTAGAGTCGCCGTCCGAGGAAGAGGATTCCTCCCCAGAGCTCTGCTGCACAACAGCGGCAACCGGCTAAATGAGGCAGATCCTTTCCTGATCCACTGCCTGTAATTTGCGTTTGGCCTGGGCTCTCTTCCGAGCAGCACTGCCAGGTTTCTTCAGCGTTGTCGCGGTAGGCGTTGCGGTAAGATCAGGCTGCCCACCTATTCCTCTTATAGGCCAGTAACAGTCTCCCTCATCCGACGATCCAGAGCCCTGCGGGAAAGTTAGTTAGGAAGCCCCAAGTCCTGAGGTAGAACCCCCCCCTGCAAAGCCTCACGAATGTCCCTCTGACGGGCACCTTCAGCCTGGACCAGCTCTGGATGGATTTCTTACCCATCCCGACGTGGTTGAATCAGAAGCACGAGTCGCCACCAGAGCCTCCGTGGATCCTGCAATGTAGTAGGCCGCACTAATAGGCCCAGATGGAAGCGGTCGGGAAATGTGCCTGTGTGAAGCAATTCCTGGCCGTCATGTATACAGTCCTGCGAAATATAGAAATTTCATATCTGAACTGGTCTGACAGCATAATGTTTGGGACAACTGGTGGCAGCATAACGAATAGAGTAAGAAAGGGGGTGTAAGGATTGTGGGAAACGTAGTCGCTACCCCAGGTCAAGAGAAGATTGGTACGGCATTGCAATCCTGGGACCACTTCATTACGCTCTACGTGCCTGTTACGAGCAGAGACGTTTCCGGAACAGTTGGGTAGACGTGCGTGGGATTGTTGTCCGCGTAGTCATTATCTGGGTCTAGGATAGACAGATAGTGAGTTGCTTAACCCTGCGTCTTTCGCTGCGGCGCGTGTAGTTGTCGTGACACTATATACACTGAGTGGCCAGATTATTATGACCACCCCATCAGTACTTCGTTGGGCGACCTTTTGCCTTCAATACTGCAGCGATTCTTCTTGGTATTGACTCCACGTGTTGAAAGGTGATGTGAAGAATCTGACACCATGCCTGATGAATAGCACTGTCCATTTCTGTGAGATTTAATGGTTGTGGAACCAGCTGCCTGATTCAACTTCGTCCCACAAATGCTCAATTGGATTGAGATCTGGTGATTGTGGGGGCCACCTAAGCAAGATAAATTCTCCCTCATGTTTTTGAAGCCACTCCTGCATAATACGAGCACTGTCGCATGGCGCATTGTCTTGTTGGAAGAAGGCATCTCCATTGGGATACGCCATCAACATGATGGGATGAACTTGATCAGCAACGATACTTTGGTATGTTGTGCTATTCAGACGTTGTTCCACACGAATTAAAGGGCCCCAAACCATAACACTGCCCCCACCAGCTTGAAGGGTGGTACACATGTATGTGGGTTGCATGCTTTCATGCTGTTTCTGCCAAATTCTCACTCTGCCATCTGCAGGATGCAACTGGAAATGTGATTCATCGGACCACGTGACTTTTTTCCAATGCTCAACTGTCCAATCCTTGTGTTCCTGTGCAAATTGGAGACGCCTTATCTTGTTAACTGCAGACAGCAAAGGTGTTCGAACAGGCCTTCGGCTTCCATATTCCGTACTATACAGTGTACAGTGAACAGTGCATTCAGAGATCATTTGAGAGGATTCCTGATTAAAATCTGCAGTAATTTGATGCACTGTTGCCCTTCTGTTGTTTTGTACCAGTCTTGCCACTCTCCATTCTGCCCTTACACTGACTAGTCGCTGACAGCCACAATTCGCACGTTCAGACCCAGTTTTTCGGCTGACAGTCCAGTCTTTAAACACTATAACAACAGCTGCTCTTGAACATTTAACGAATTCTGCTGTTTTGCTGATACTTGCTCCATGGCTCCGAGCGGCAGGTCAGCGTAATGATCTGTAGGGGGAGACTGGGGGACTTTTTCCCCCAGTCTCTCCCTGCTCTCGGCGGACAGAGGAGGAGTTTGGAGCCGTGGGATAGGAGGTGAGTATCTGAATTCATTTGGGGGGGGGGTTTCCTGCTGGTGCTGACGGATTCTGCAGTAGCAGAATCCATTAGCACCAAGTCCAGGCTGTAGTTAACTTTTCAGTAACCGCAGCCGGATGGTGATTAGCGTCAGTATATTGTAATACTAATGCTAATTAACACTTTGCACTCCCCATGTTAAGCATAGGGAACGCAAAGTACAGTAACCTCGCGCAGTACAGCACAATATAGCAAACACTAATGGGTTTTTTAACCCGTTAGCGTTTGGATTGTATTTTGGTGTGCCTGCGTTAGGGCCACCAGGGCTAACGTTAACACTCACGCAGGTGAGCGGTAACATTGGCACTAAGAATGTAATGTGGCCCTAAGTTGGCCGAACACGTGTGCACCTAAAGCCAGGTTTTAGTGTGGCTCTTTAGTATGTGAGTGTTTTTGACCTTACCTAAAAAATATTATTTTATTTCATACCCGGATTCTGCGTCATTGCTGTATTTCTCTCTATGCTTTCTCGAAGTACAAAAGGAACGGACCCAAGAACTAGAAACTGACCAAAAATCCTTCATTTTAACTATATTTATTTGAAAGACTTTCATGATGTGTCAGAATAGCCAAACCAGAAAAATTCTCCAATTTATCACACTTTCCAAATCGTCTATTTTGACCGAGAATTTTCCATTCTCCAGCCATTCTCCTGCTTTTCACCTCTCTCTGAATAACCCTGATGGCATGCACACCACGAGGACATTGAATATTTACTCTCTGTAAAAAACAAATACTATTAAGGACTGTTTACTAAACGATCGTAACCTTTGTTGCATGCAACACTTTCTCTGTATCACATTTATATATGTTGATTGTCATTTTACCTTTGCGATACATGGAACCTATCTTCTGTTTTTTTGCACTATCCTGACACAAGTTTGTATGAGTGTTTCATTGTGTATTTTGTTCCATTGAGGCAGCAGCTATCACCTATTAATACCAGATTAGTAACATCACTGTGGAGCACCTCCACTCGATACTTTCAGGCAGGGCCGCCATCAGGGCATTTCACCCCATGCTGTGGTAAGGGGCCCGCCAGCAGGGGGGGTGGCCTGTCTGGCAGGGTCTTTCCCTGATCTTAGAACACTCAGAGCACTTGCTAGCAACATCCTGTCAGCTCAGCTGACTGCCTGGGCCCTGCAGCCTTCTTGATGTCCCCCCTTCCTCCTATCCCTGGTGGTCTGGTGGCGCTGGGAGTGCTATGGGACCTGTGCTTTCACTGAGCGCAGACCGCATAGCATTTCTTCCACATAGAGCAGGCTGCACTCTGATGACCTTAAAGAGCACCAGCTATCAGTGGGGACGGAGGTCAGTGAGGTCCTAGAAGGGCGATCCACTTCTCCGGTCTTGATTTTCCATTAGAGAACAGGCAGCAATCCCTGCAAAAAAAATTCAACACATTATCTATAGAGGTGTGCTGGGGACTTCACAGGGATTTCTGCCTGTTATTTGCTGGAAATATCACCTGGAAATTAGAGATGTGGGGTTACTGTGGGTGTATCGCCCTTGCAGGACCTTACTCAGCAGTGTGTGAAGGAGTCCAGTGATTATCCCACCAGGGATATCTCCTACTGGGCCTCCACAGAATTAACCCCTCGTTCAAAAAGGTAAGCATAATGTAGTATATTATTGGAATTTTTAAAATATATAAATAGTTTTTTAAGTGAAAAGGCATCATATAGATATTTTTTTATTTTTTCTGAAATATATAGTTGAAAAAAAATAAGGACTGCCTCCCTCTTTATCTATACTATAAAAGAGTAAGGGCTGGCGTGTCCGTCGCCAAACCCCTACTGCGCATGCGCACGCAACCAGCGGCGGTTGGCTGCGCGCGCATGCAACCACCGCGGCACGAGCCAGCTGTTCGCTTGCCGCGGTGGTTACAAGATGCGCACGCAGCAGCCCGGGTAGAGGCTGCGCGTGCATCCTGTAGAGCCAGATGCGCTCGCAGCCTCTACCCGGCTGCCGCGCGCGCGCGCATCCAACCCCTGAGCGGCGAAGGGAAAGTTTCCTCGCTTCCGCTCTTTGAAGGACCCAAGCTGTGGTCACGTGGGAGTCCCACGTGACCGCGGCTTGGGTCCTTCAACGAGCGGAAGCGGGGAAACTTTCCCTTCGCCGCTCAGGCAGGTAAGTATGCCGGAGACGGAGCTCCAGGGGCGGCTGTCCAAATGCCGATAGAGCATTCAAACAGCTGCCCCATGTCTGGTCTGGGGTCTGAGCTGGGCCATATCCATGAGAGCTTGGGGGGCAGTATATCCACGAGCTGGGGCAGTATATCCACGAGCTGGGGCAGTATCTCCACGAGCTGGGGCAATATCCATGAGCTGGGGCAATATCCATGAGCTGGGGCAATATCCACGAGCTGGGGCAATATCCACAAGCTGGGGCAATATCCACGTGCTGGGGCAATATCCACGAGCTGGGGCAATATCCACGTGCTGGGGCAGTATCCACGAGCTGGGGCAGTATATCCATGAGCTGGGGCAGTATATCCATGAGCTGGGGCAGTATATCCATGAGCTGGGGCAGTATATCCATGAGCTGGGGCAATATCCATGAGCTGGGGCAGTATTTCCATGTGCTGGGGCAGTATATTCATGAGCTGCTGGGGCAGTATATCCATTTGTGAGCTGGGGGCAAATCCATGTGTGAGCTGGGGCATATCCATGTGTGAGCTGGGGCAATATCCATGTGTGAGCTGGGGCAATATCCATGTGTGAGCTGGGGCATATCCGTGAGCTGGGGCATATGTGTGAGCTGGGGCATATCCATGTGTGAGCTGGGGCATATCCATGAGCCGGGTGCATATCCATGTGTGAGCTGGGGCAATATCCATGTGTGAGCTGGGGCAATATCAATGTGTGAGCTGGGGCAGTATCTATGTGTGAGCTGGCTGGGGCAATATCGATAACGTGTCCACAGGTTGGGGGGCGCACAATTCTTGGCTGGCCCCAGGCGCTGACAACCCACGCTACGCCACTGCCTATCGCCGTCTGCTCTGAGCGCCTCCGGCTCTACAGGATGCGTGCGCAGCCTCTATCCGGCGGCTGCGCGCGCTTCCTGTTCTCTTGGATGCGCGCGCGGCCGACAGGTAGAGGCTGCGCGCGCATCCAGCGTCTTAGTTGGGGGCACTTTAAACCACGTGAGCTGGGAGCACTTATACCCACGGGAGCTGGGGGCAACTATACCAGCTGGGGGCAACTATACCCACGGGAGCTGGGGGCAAAAATTCCCATGTGAGCTGGGGGCAATTATACCCATGTGAGCTGGGGCAATTATACCCATGTGAGCTGGGGGCAATTATACCCATGTGAGCTGGGGCAAATATACCCATGTGAGCGGGGGCAAATATACCCATGTGAGCTGGGGCAAATATACCCATGTGAGCTGGGGCAAATATACCCAAGTGAGCTGGGGCAAATATACCCATGTGAGCTGGGGCAAATATACCAATGTGAGTTGGGGGAATATATACCCATGTGAGCTGGGGGAATATATACCCATGTGATCTGGGGGCGATAATACCCATGTGAGCTGGGGCAAATATACCCATGTGAGCTGCTTCGCTTAACAATAGACTGCCCTCTGGGCAGGCTTTCCACCTAGTAATTATATATTTCTACACCAAAAGCTGATCTAAGAAAAGGTAGAGATTCTCTGTCAAATGGGAAAACTCATTTAGCCATAACAGGTTCACTTTAATAATAAATATCTTTGGGTTTTATTGCTGTTGAGCTCTGTGTGTGATTTTAATTTTGCCAAAAATACCGTGAATGTACTGTTTAGAGAATATTCACCATATTTTCCCAAAATTGGAATCGCCATAGCAGTTCTCGGATCTCTGCGAAAAATGCAGAATTGCACGAATTCCACTGAACTGGAAAAAAGTCTCTTAATAAGAGCTTAAAATCAATGAAAATGTAGTAAAAATGTGTCTAAATAATAATGTCCTTTAACCCCTTAATGACAGGCGGGTGACCCCAGGCGGACCTCTGCTTCAGCCTGCCCATGCAGCTGACGCACGACGCACATCATTGGCTGCAGGGGGACGGCCTGAGGTGGCCCATAGAAGTCAACGGGGCGTACTGGTACGCCCCACGTCATCTGAGCCCATCCGCCACATATGCCCTGTGGCGGAAAAGGGTTAAAAAAATAAGGTCTAAAACAACAAAAAAGCAATTTTAAAAAAAGAAGAAAGTCGTTTAGAAAATACAAAAAGGTCTTTAAAAAAATAAAAATAAAACAATAAAAAGTTTTTTGCAAAAAAAAAGGAAGAGTAAATGGTCATTAAAAAAGGGCATTTTTTTCACATTGCAACCTATGGAATTCGCCTGTTTAAACCTGTCGAATTGAAACAGCGAAAATCAGGGCATTTCACCAGAATTTTGGTGCTATTCGGCATTTTGTGAATAGAAGACACAATAGAAACATAAAAACATAGAAACATAGAAAAATGTTGGCAGATAAGAACCTTTCGGCAGCTGTGTGAAGTTGGCACCCCATGTTCGTAATCAGCTCCATCTAGTCTGCCCAATTACATGGATACTTAACCTGGATTTATCTTTTGTTTAGGATAGCCTTATGCCTATCCCATGCTTGCTTAAATTCAATTACTGTTTTGGCCTCTACCACTTCTACTGGAAGACTGTTCCATGTATCCACCACCCGCTCAGTAAAATAATGCTTCCTGATGTTACTTTTAAACCTTTGCCCCTCTAATCTAAGACTATGTCCTCTTGTTTTTCTATTTTGTTTCCTTTTAAATATACTCTCTTCCTCTACCTTGTGGATTCCCTTTACGTATTTAAATGTTTCTATCATATCTCCTCTGTCTCGTCTCTTTTCCAAGCTGTACATGTTAAGATCATTAAGCCTTTCTTGGTAACTTTTCTCCTTCAAGCCGTACACCATTTTAGTAGCCCTTCTCTGAACTCTCTCTAAGATGTCTATATCCTTCTGGAGATACGGTCTCCAGTACTGCACACAGTACTCCAAGTGAGGTCTCACCAGTGCTCTGTACAGTGGCATGAGCACTTCCCTTTTCCTACTGCTAATACCTCTCCCTACACAACCAAGCATTCTGCCAGCATTTCCTGCTGCTCTATTACATTGACTACTTACCCTTAGATCCTCTGAAATAATGACCCCTAAATCCCTTTCGTCAGATGTTGAGGTTAGGACTGTATCAAATATTCTATATTCAGCCCTTGGGTTTTTACGTCCCAGGTGCATTATCTTGCACTTATCCACATTAAAACTCAATTGCCACAACTCCGACCATTTTTTTAGTTTACCTAAATCATTTGTCATTTGGCTGATCCCTCCAGGAACGTCAACCCTGTTGCAAATCTTTGTGTCATCAGCAAAAAGACATACTTTTCCATTAATACCTTCTGCAATATCACTAATAAAAATATTAAAGAGAATAGTCTTCTATAGGACAATTTTGGTGCCAGGTTGCATTGAATTGCATCGTAGATCGCTATCAATTCACCTGTATTTGTTGAATTGACAGCTTTGTGAATAGATGAATTGCACTGTACGGTGAAACTCCCCAATTCGGAGGATGTGGAGCTCTGATACACTCATACACCCCACACATTTATGTGAGGTTTATTACTGTGGAACTCTGTCATTTACTTTTTGGGTTTTTTCGAGGTGGGGGGGAGTGGAAAAGCTCGATTTTAAAGGTTGAGGGAGCCCAAGGGGGGCCCCATCCTGAGGTTCAGTAAGGGGCCCCAAGATTTCTGATGGCTGCCCTGCTTTCAGGATTATTCAAAGATCTCCGAATTGTGGCTGAAAGGTAACTGAACGCTGAAATTCAGCGTACGGTTACCTTTCCTGGCTATTCAGAGAGCAGGCGGTTCACCAAATGTTGGCGAATTGCCTGCACATACGGTGCTTGTTTGAGGGCAGTGAAATCCCCATAGAGAAGCAATGCTTTGTCTATTCAGAGAACAAAAACCAGCAGTGAAATGTTGCCGAATTGCCCTGCTGTTCGGTGGTTTCATTCGACAGATTTATTCAGGCGAATCCCATAGGCTTAATTGTTAAAAATATTCCTGTTTTTTTTTTTTGTTTTTTTTATAAATTTATTCAAAAATTAATCCAATTCACAGGAACATAACACATTTGGCAATGCATTAACTATATACTCGAAAAGAAACAGGTGTTGTTGACATGTAAGTAAGCAGTGTAAGTAAAAAACATATTAAGATGATGCGATAGAAAAAAACAACTGGCTCTAAAGATTTAGTGGAAAAGCATTTCCATTAGCTTTCTAAGCTATACAGATCATTGAGTATGGCATGGATCCTGCCAGACCTAAATTAGATCAGAAGGTCGAGTAGTCCAGGTAATGAAGGGAACCTCAAACAAGGGGGATGATGCTCTCTCCCACCTGTACCTACCAGCATCTCCCTCCACCCCCATCCCTCTCCTTCTCCTCCTTTTAGACACACTGCATCCGCCTCTGGCTCTCAGGGTGGCAGTCATCTACCGCCCACCGGGACCAACCTCCCAGTTCTTTGACCACTTTGCTACCTGGCTTTCTCACTTCCTGTCTTCTAATCTTCCATGCCTAATTCTCGGGGACTTCAACATTCCCATTGACGATCCTTCCGCCCCTGCTGCCTCCAAACTTCTTTCACTCACGTCCTCCCTTGGACTCACACAATCCTCCCTCCTCCCTACCCACCGCGATGGTCACGCTATTGACCTTGTCTTTTCCAACCTCTGCTCCGTTTCTGAGTTCAAATGTCGCCCTTTCCCCATCTCTGACCACCACCTTCTCTCTTTCAACCTATCTGGACTTCCTAAACACCCTGCTCCCCCACCCCGCACACACACTCGCAGAAATCTACATGCTGTGGACCCCCATCAATTCTCCAACCTACAGTTGTGTTCAAAATTATTCAACCCCCACTGAAAATGAGTGTTTTGGCTAGTTTGACATTGATTTTGATCATTCAGTCATCTTGCTTACAATTAAATCAAAGAGGCACGTGTAGGTCAGACAAATATAACATAACATTTATAATGAAATAACCACAAATGTCTTTTCTGTGCTCACATCATTATCAGTTTTATTCAACCCCCAAGTGACATTCAATCTTAGTACTTAGTACAACATCCTTTTACAGTTATAACCGCTTTTAAACGTGAAGCATAACTTGACACAAGTGTCTTGCAGCGATTTACGGGTATCTTCGCCCATTCGTCAGAAATTGGCGGGCGAGCTAGTCTTATAATGTCCATTGATAAGAAACCAAACCTCTAATTGTGTTTAGTTTCACACGGTATAATTGGAGTAAGAGCAGATGACATTTTTTTTTCTTTGTTGTGTTCTACACATGTTGTTGGGCTGGATGCATTTGGTGGTTGCAGCCAACCCTTCGGGGAATAGGCGCGACCCCCACCCCTCCTGCACTATACTGCAGAAGTTGTAAACCTGGGAATTTGCAGCAACTGCAGGTATTGTAATATTGTCTGTATTCTTTTTTGTTGTTTTTCTTCTTTAAGCTTACTTGCTAAAAATGGGTTTCACTTCCAGCCTAGTGTTTCTTCCAAACTGAGAATAGCATGGCCTTACAAATTGTGTTGAATATACCAGTAATTCAGTTTTCAACTAATGTGTAATTAAATATATCTGTTTTATCAGCCAAAATCAAAGGTTTACTCTTTTCTTCAATTGATGGTGAAATAATGTCATATGCTTTGATTCGATAGTTTAGTGAATATTTGAGATAATTTATTCTGTTTGAATTGAGCCAACATATTCTGCATTATGGTACAAGTGTTATAAGTTTGGGTCAGACATAGTTAGACAGGAGGTAGAGAGGGCTTTGCTCCCTAAGCAGCTTACTTTCCAATGGGATATGAGTGAAGACAAAAGAAAGGGAGTTGTAATACACAGTCTGAGGGCAGTACTTGTGGATTGGAGAATGGGTAGTTTTTCTTTACATAAACTACATTTTATAACTTGATTGTTTCAATGTTTGTGTATATGTACAGTATACATGTCATAAAGGTTATAAATATTTTGTGTGTGTGTGTATATACACACACACACACTGGATTTCTGCTTCAATAAATATTTCAATGAGTATTTTTAGTAGATGCCAAACGTAGAAATATTTTTTTCCCAGAATTGTTAGACCACTATTTTATCAGACATATTCTTTATAAAAATAGAATATGCTGTGGCAAAGTTTGGTCTCCTCATTGCAACGCATGAAAACTGGAACAGTCTTTCACATTTGTATAACCCTGAGCATGTATTGGTTTTAGTCTGTCTCTAAACATTTTTCAGACTGGAACCTGACACTTAAGGGCTTTGGGAGTCTCTTGATTCTTGTCCAGTCAAACCTACTCCACTTTTGCCAGGGCTATTCTACTGCTATTGTTGTTAAAGGAACCCTATCACTCACATGAGCTGTAGCTAGTAGTCCAAGGGGATGGAGTGCAGCGAAAATAATGTTCCTTTCTTTAAGTCCCAGGAGTAGATTTCCCAGATCCTGACGAGAGCGTTCTTCCTAGAGTAACCTCAAAAAAGAATAAACATCGTGCGATCTGATGTATACCACATGGATAAACAAAAGAAGCGTCAGCACACTCACGTGAAATAGAGCCTTCCTGCCTCTGGATGATGCGCCTCTGGGTTATTAACGGCTACCCACTTGCCCTTTTCGGTACAGGTAGTCTTGATAGAGAAGCAAGCACCCAGTCAAAACAGGGTGGGGCATGGAGTGGCAAGGGATTACTATAGCCTCTGAGTACTAGCAATCGTCCACCAAAAACTTGCAGGACTTAGCCCTAATGATGAAGAAAGAATTGGATTCCAAAGAACCCAAAAGGAAGGTGGGAACAAATAATTAAAATTCTAAACCTTTATTGGACTTCTGAGAAAAAACCTACACAGCCACAAAATGTATAAAAAACACACAAAAAAGGTCATAGATTAGAGACCATAACTCAAGGTCAATGACCAATCACAAAAAGCATCTAATGCAGGGTGAGGTCTCTGTGACAACAATTGTATGTCACAAACTGAGAACCACCACCTGAAAAAAATAATCAGCAAGAGATGCCTAAGGATCCCCTCAGAAAAGTATGCTTAAAGACATGTGCCACCAAATTGGTTATTGTAGTTAGCATGCACCACTCAAAAGCGTCACGATGAGGTGCAAACATAAGTGGGCCATGTCACGGAATACAACTGGTTAATATAGAGACAAGGAGTGAGCCTGGTAGCTACAATTTGCAATGCACTGATCGAGAAATCACAATCAAGTGCAAGCATTAGCAATCACCCAGCCAAAAGTGTATTCCTAAAAGAGAAAAAAAAAAATGTGCATACGTTGGAGTATACTTAAATGCTTAAAGACATATGCCACCAAATTTGTTGTTGTAATTAGCATGCACCACTCAAAAGCGTCACGATGAAGTGTAAACATAAATGGTCCACGTCATGAAATACAGCTGGTAAATATAAAGACAAGGGGTAAACCTGGTAGCTACAATTTGCATATACTGATCAAGAAATCACAATAAAGTGCAAGCAGTAGCAATCTCCCAGCCGAAAGTGTATTCCTCAGCAGGAAAATTCATATAATACATACAGGGGATCATGAGAATAAAAATCCATCTCCACATTGAACATGCTACAATGTTGCTGAATGGTTATGGGCAATCAGTCATAGCCCAAACAGATTGTTCTGTAATGGTATTGTTCTCTATAAAATATAGATGCGTCCAGCTCAGGCATGCAACGAGTTTTTTATACATTTTGTGGGTGTGTACCTTTTTTCTCAGAAGTCCAATAAAGGTTTAGAATTTTAATCCTTTGTTCCCACCTTCCTTTTGGGTTCTTTGGAATCCAATTCTTCCTCCAGGTAGTCTTGATACTTCAAGTCTTTACACCCTTAAATATGGATACAGATAGGGCATAGCATAGACTGTAATACTATGGAAAACAGAAAAGTGGGATATAAATATACTCACACTTTCTTGGACCTAACCTAGGTCCTTAGGAATCAGGTTCAGAAGTTGTTGTAGGGTACAACTTCAAATAAAACCCCATGTGGTGGAGTAAAAATCTAAAATTTAATAAAACACAGCATAAATTACAACAAAAATATAAAATAAGGGAATAATTAGTGACCAGAATGCATTTCGCCCTTTGAGATATCCTCAGTGGCTGCCTCAGCTGGTTTTACAGATCAAATGACCATTACTCCCTTTAAATACCCTAATCTCTCAATGGTTACCCAATTAGGAGTCTTCTTTTTGGTGGGGATTTCACCCCTACCAATCATATAATCCCTTTCATTCTTTTTTAGCTTTATTATACCTATTAGGTCAACAAAATGAAAGGTGTTTTATTTTAGCTTTATTATACCTATTAGGTTAACAAAATGAAAGGGATTATATGATTGGTAGGGGTGAAATCCCCGGCAATAAGAAGACTCCTAAAGTATCTATACCTGCCTCAGCCATAATCCACTTAACCCACCTAGCTAAGGAAGTAGATGAGGCTATGTGATACGGTTTGGTCATGGTTAAGAACAAACGATCAAAGGAAGGAAGACGATACGGGGCAGTGACCCGTTCATATTCCTGTAAACATAACACCGGGCATAAATTCGGTTACTGAGGTAAAGCCGGATAAAATACCTGGGAAATGGCCATTTTAGTACGTCTAGATACAGAAAATAAAACCCCCAAAGGCGTAAATGAGCACCCTGACAGGTCCAAAGCACGGACGTCAGAGACCCTTTTACAAGAAATCAAACAAAAAAGCATGGCTAATTTACCAGACAGTTGTTTAATAGTTCAGTATTAGGAGGCCACTGATCTAAAAAATTTAATACTATATTAACACCCCATGTAAATGAATATCGTGATCTAGGAGGACGTTTCAAACGAATTCCCTTAAGTAATCGACAAACTAATCTGTGCTGACCTCAATGCTAGGGTGATATGCCGAAAGAGCTGATCTAAAGTTGTTAATTGTACGATAAGCCCTGCCTTCCTCATATACAGAGGTGAGAAACTGGAGGATGTCCTCTATAGGGGCTGAAAAGGAATCCATTTGTCTGCCCAGACACCAAGAAACCCAGCAGTTCCAGTAGTAAAGGTATCGCTTTCTAGTACCTGGTGCCCAAGCGCTTGAGAGTAGCTCGGAAGTAGCTTCCGAAAGTCTACCGCGAGTGAGAGGATGACTGACAGCCTCCAAGCCACGAGGCGGAAGAGGGGACTGACAGGACATTCTGCAGAGTATTCTTCGGATCTTCCAGAAGAACAGGGTTCGGCCGGAGGATCCGGGGAACATCTATTGCTAATTCTAGTAGCTGAGGGAACCATGGTTGAGTCGTCCACCATGGGGTGATCAGAACCAAAGTCGATTGATTGGAGTGAACCAATCGAAGGACTCTGGAAATCAGGAGAAATGGAGGAAACGCATACAGGATTCCTGGCGGCCAGGACTGGCATAATGCATCTGTTCCTGACGCGTCTGGATCTGGTCTCCAGCTGAAATACTGAGGGATTTGAGCATTCAAACGAGAAGCGAATAAATCTACACTGAAGGGGCCCCAAAGGGACGACAAAGATAGGAATATCAAAAATCTGGAGTTCCAATCTGCTACAATGTTGCATAACCCCAGAATGAACTGGGCCTTCACTGTAACATTGCGTGATAGGCAAAACCCCCAAAAGAGTTTGGAGACCTCCGACAACTGCTTCGACCTGGGACCCCCCAGATGGTTGATATGCCTCACTGTGGAAAAATTGTCAATGCGAAGCAGCACTGAATTGAAGGACCTGTCCTTTAGAAAACTTCGAATAGCTAAGAAGCCAGCTAGGAGCTCGAGAACGTTTATGTGCTTCCTCCAAAGCCCATCTGCCTCCTGTGGATATAGGACCTGAACGCTCGCCCCAACCAAAGCTGCTGACGTCGACTCTATAATCACCTCTGGTTGAGGAGGAAAAAAGGAACGGCCGTTCCATGTTTTGATGTGGTCTTTCCACCACTGTAACTCCTCCCAGGAATCGTCATCTAGGGACACTAAATCTGAGTACTGAAACCCTGACGAAGGTAGGATGCCTTTAGTCGTTGAAGGGCCCGATAAAATAGAGGTGCCAGGAAAATGGCCTGAATCGACGCTGACAACATTCCCAACAGGCGAGCAAGAGCTCTCAACGTGAATGTCGGCCACGTGGACAACCTCCTTACTTCCTTCCTGATCTGACAGACCTTCTGGGCCAGGAGACTGAGGTACATCTGAGCTGAATCCACTAGAAAACCTAGAAATTCCATATTCCTTGCATGTTCCAGACTGGACTTTTCCTGATTGATCATGAATCCCAGGTTCGTTAAGAGATTGACCGACCAGTCTCGATGTCGAATAATCAAGGAAAAATCCTGAGCCATTAGAAGTATATCGTCTAGATATACAACCAAGCAAACTCCTTTGGTTCTCAACAACGCAACCACCGGTTTCATGATCTTAGTGAAGCATCGGGGGACCGACGAGAGGCCGAACGGAAGAGACTTGAATCTCCACAGTTTGTCCTCCCACAGAAACTGAAGGTAATCCCTGAAGCGGAGGGCAACTGGAATAGTCAGACGTCTTTGAGGTCTATCTTGACCATCCAGTCCCCTGGGCATAGGTTGTCTTTTAATGATGTAATTCCTTCCATCTTGAATGGTTGATATTGAACATGATAATTCAGGCTTTTTAAATTTATCACTGGGCGGAATTCGCCGCTTTTCTTTTGAACTAAGAAAAATTGCTCATGTAACCCTACAGTGGAAGGACCACCTTTTCTATGGCATTCTTGTGGAATAAATCCAGAACCTCTTGAGATATCACCTGATGGTGCTCTGGAGCCATAAACAGAGGTTGAGGCAAATGTTGCTGAACTGGTAGAGAGACAAACTATTTTGTAACCCATAATCGCGTTGAATACCCATGGATCCGATGTGATCTGATGCCAATATCGGAAAAAAAGATGGACCCTGCCCCCTATAGTAGCATGAAAAGAAGGTTGGTGTACCAAAATACTCACCAGAATACGCTGCTCTGCGATATCCACGGAAAGGCCTCGACCGTCCTAGCCTGGACCTCTGCGGGAAGAAGGTCGGCTGTTCGACCGTCTGCGACTGACCCGACTGAGAGGAGTGAGCGAAGCCTCTGGTATGGAATTGGGAATTCCGGCCGGGAAAACGGCCTCTACTTTTCCCGGCCCTGTTGAAAACCCTATTCGGGAATGTGTTTCTCATGGTCGCTTGGACCTTCTTTATGGAGCTGAAAGAATTTGCAAGAGAACCCATCTGTTTGATGAAATTGTACACAAATAGATTACCTTTGGCCAGTGGGCCAGGTTCTTTATTGGCCATAGAGACCAATTTCGGCTCCACCTTAAGGAGAATGGAACGCCTGCGCTCCGTGGAAATGGCCGTGTTAGCATTTCCCAGGATGCAGACCATTCTTTGAACCCAGCCCCGATATTCGAAAATATCAGGTTTGGTATTCCCCAAAAGGGATTGTTCAATAGCATTAAACATTCTGGTTAAAGGACCCAAAAGTTTCTCTTGACAGACCTTAAGGGTTGCGTCAAGACCTTTTTTGGGAGTCCAACCAGTCTTGCTGAGGAACTCCACAATGTCATCGTTCACCTCCGGGGCAGAGGCAATTTCTTTAGCCAATGTCGGCCATGGGCATTCAGCCCTTATTTTATTGCGGGTTTTCTTATCCATCGTTGTACATATGCGAGCCTCGATATAACTGGCCACATTCAGTAGCCATGGCTAATGGAGCCCATTCAGATGAGCAGTGTTGCTTTAGCATCTCTGGGACGAACATAGCTTGCCCCAGCGCATCTAGCAGGGCGGAATCATCCCCTGGTCTATTGGAATGGAAAGACGTGAGGAGTCTGAATCCGAAATCCCCTCATATTCGTTCAGAACTCAGTCTGTATCACTTGTATCCGAGTCCTCAGTGTCTTCGTCAGTCTCTGAAAGGGTAACCTCAGAGCTGGTACAACTGGAATTGTCATGCCTGGCCCTTTTCCAACCCGTTTTTTTTATTAAGACAATCAAGGAAACAACATCAGCATACAGTTTCTGACATGGCAAATAAAAAATACTTCATGCAAGATTATCTTGAAATATAGGAAGGAATAATTAAAGGGAAAAGGAAGAAAGGGGAGAAAAGGAGTGGGGGTTGCCCAGTCCCTCCGAAAAATAGAGTAGACAAAGAGAAAGAAAGGGGGGAAAAGATAAGGATAAAAGAAGGTCATCTTATATACCAATCTCAATATTAAGCAATGTATCCCAGTAGCCCGCTTCCCTACTAACATCTCTAAACCGAAACATCCAGCAATGGGGCCCAAGTTTTGTAATAAGAAGGTAAAGAATGATGTGTGATAGCAGTAAGTTCGTCCATCATTTGAACATCCCTAATTTTGGGGTATATTTTTGCAAATGGAGGGATCGTTGGGCAGTTCCAAAATTCCTCCAACACTCGTCGAGCAGCGAGGGTGACTTTAGAGATCAATTTATTGTCCTGACGTGGCATATCCGGAAACGGTCTGGATAACAAATACGATCAAGGATTCAATGGAATCTCCAATTTGAATATAATTTGCAGAAGGTCATGCAATTCCTGCCAAAAAAGTTGTACCCGAGGGCAAGACCACCACATGTGGAGATAGGTGCCCGTTGGCCACACCCTCTCCAACAGAGATCCGGTGTCCCCGGTGACATGTGTGAAACCTGAACAGGCGTGGTATTCCATCGGAACGATGGTATTCCATCGGTTGCTCCTGATGTGTCGTGCAAATAGAGGCTTGTCTCATAGCATGCCATATAGCTCCCCACTCCTCTGCCTCCAGGGCTTCCCCCAAATGTCGTTCCCATGCTTAGATGTACAACAGTTCTTTCCTGTCCAGAATTGCCGTGAGTCTATAATACAGCGAGGAGATAAGACCCTTGGGGCAGGGAACAAATGCAAATGGTGGGAAGCCGCGCCCGCTATGCAAATGGTGGAGGCTGCACTTACTAGCCTTGCCTGACACAGTACACTCCCCCCGCACTAAGCGGAGACGAAGGAAGGTATCGCCTTCTCGAACAGAGACCGAGCAGTGCACTCGATCTCTCTTGAGGGAGCTGGAGCGAAAGCTGCCGCTACATCGAAAATGGGATAAATATTTGAGAACAGAACGAACAAACGGTGAAAATTGCGCCAGAAATACAATCACATTTAACTAGCAAACACAATAAAATAGGCAATTTGCAAGTATAGTAACTCAGAAATATGCACAAATGAGAGAAATAAAGTCTACTTAGCTGACGATAAGCAGCAAAAAAAAGAGGTTGAATATATACCAGATGGTGAATGGCCCAAGTTGGACTGCCCTATTGTCATTGGTTCCATTATTGTTAACTGTATATGTGAATTTTTTTTTCCTTTTATCAAATTTAAAAAACTTTATTTGTGCATTTCTTTGTTGCTGATGATACAGTAAAGAAGAGTTAAGCATAATATGAAGCATCCGTGTCTTGGTGTATAATATCAGATTTACCCTTGTCAAATACTTCTTTCAAATCTTTGTACCTCTTGGGTACTTCAGTAGAGATTGGAGGAGCAATGGCTACATTCAAGTTACCTAATGTAGTAGTCATACCTAGACATCTGGACCAACATTTTGATCCCCAAGATTCCAACTCCCCTTTTCCCCAGTTCACAACGGGGTTGTGTTTTGCCAACCATGGGTAACCCAATATGATAGGTACAGTAGGTGATTCTGTGATTTGTAACTGAATTTTTTCTTTATGCAGAACCCCAGTACAAAAAGATACAGGAACCGTTTGATGTGTGACATGGGGTCCCGTCAATCTCCTACCATCAATACTCTCAATGAGAAGCGGCACTTCTCTCTCAACCAGAGATACTTGGTGGATGGCAGCAAACCCAGAGTCCAGAAAATTGTCTGCAGACCCAGAATCCAGTAATGCCTCTGTGTCAAACTTGACCTTTTCCCAACCAATGGTCACAGGCAGAAATGTTACCGGAGTC